>JACYXH010000764.1:1512500-1572500 GCA_026745465.1 Lota lota
AAGAGGAGAGAGGAGAGGGTGGAGAGAGAGAGAGAGAGAGAGAGAGAGAGAGGGTTTGATTGATCATGTGGCCTATAAGAACCTGCAAGAGTTGTCGAATATTGCTGCATAGACGCACCTATGGTCCATCTGTTACTCACTAACTCCCAACACGGCGTGATCGAGCCAATTCATAAACTTCCACTTAAGCAACAGCCCCCCCCCCCCCCCCCCCCAAAAAAAAAAAGATGTTAACTTACCGCAGTCTACACACAAGATCTTCCCAACATCTTTTTTTAGATTCTTTCCACTCGTGTCCAGGGGCGCGAACGATGCCTTGAAAACCAAGGGCTCGTCCGTTGGGTCCATGAAAAAGATGTACTTGTGGTTCGGTATCACTTTGGCACACGACGACGACGCCTCCGATCCGAATTCTCCCACATAAGTGACGAGCTGCTCGCGTTCCAGACCCCCGCTGTTGATCGGCCACACGTCCAGCACTTTGACATTCACACTGTGCGGCTCCGTGGAGACGTTTGCAGGCGCAGACTGCACCTTACCCTCGATTACCACGGCGGATTTGTAAGCCTGGTCCTGCAGGGAATTCAAACTCGGGGAGTAGCAGGCGAAGGAGACCCCGATGACCAGCATGGATAAATGCACTGGATCAAGCCTCATGCCGCCTGCTTTGGCTCGGTGGTCGCTGGTCGCGTTGCGGCAGGGCTCGTTTGGCTGCGGGGCGATGGCGATGGAGCTTGGTCGAATGAAGACACGGCGAATGGGCTCCTGTGGCACGGCAGCGCGGCGGACCTTGCATAAGTGTCCATGCCATCGGGATCCGCTGCTTTAATCGAATAGTTTTGAGCAATGGGTGAACGGCAGCTTGAAACGTGAGACTGCCGCGGCGACACCGGGTTTAACAATCCAGTCGGTGTGTGTTCCTAATAAGGCATCTTAGAAAACCGTGGTCTTCGTGTATTCCCCCCCATTCCCATCCCCTACGATGCCATAGCTTGTAGGAACTGCGAGACGACGCCACTATCTTTGTCCAAAAAAATCGCAGTGGTTTGAGTCCTGCTCAGCTGTGATGGTTTTCTCTATCATCTGCAGGAGCGAAGAGACGCAAAATGCTGCAGTGAGCCAGAAGTTCCGTAGTCCAGTCGCAAAACAAACGCTTCACTCCAAAAATATAACAATATATTGTTCGGCGGGTAATGTCAATACACCGCCTCTCTCTCTCTCTCTCTCTCTCTCTCTCTCTCTCTCTCTCTCTCTCTCTCTCTCTCTCTCTCTCTCTCTCTCTCTCTCTCTCTCTCTCTCTCTCTCTCTCTCTCTCTCTCTCTCTCTCTCTCTCTCTCTCTCTCTCTCTCTCTCTCTCTCTCTCTCTCTCTCTCTCTCCGCCTCCTCCACTTACCACAGACGAAGAGAAATACGCCGATTGCCAGAAGCTCCGTCACAAAACGCAGGAGTGGAGCGCTGGCATATACAGGCCACAGCTTGACCAAATGTCGATACCACAACTCCGTGACCCGGCAGACCTACGTCAAGCGTTTCATGGCGTGACGGTGGTGTGTCAACCGCAGCCTGCAGCTCCCTTATTCAAATAAAGCCAATGCAAGCCGGCATCCGCGAATGTGCCTCCTCGAAATCCCACGGAGCATAGAGCGAGGCATGGTGACTCCCGAGACGGGAAGGTGGAGAGTGGGGAGTGCAGCAACACGGTAGGCCGAGAGAAACACACGGCTGGGATGACTAACGCTGCTGCGAAAGCACATCGGCTCGGATTCTTCAAGAGACTCCCGATGACTTTCGCGTCCTATTGAATCAAGTCATAGACCATGCATTCGTCGTGCATTTAGCGGGAAATTACATTAAAAATAAATAAATAAAATAAAAAATATAAAATCCTACACTAAACTTGAACTTACACCATATTACATTTTCTCACAGCCGAAGATTGAGTAGACTTTGTCATTAAATTAAATGTTAAAATGCCTGTTGTGATTGCAGGACTTGGGCTAAAAAGATGTGCAATTGTAGCAGATATATCCTGAGACAAAGATATTGTATTGCTATTTAACAGTAGGCCTAATCGATTTAATTTTGGACAATTTTTATTCTATTACATCATGGGAAATACAATCTCATTGAACGCGAGCACAATATTCGCTGAAGGCAAGCACAAATGGCGACACCTGTTGGCCAGATAGCCAAAATGTGTATACTTCGTCGAGTTCAGATGTTGAACATGGAGGTTTTAACGGCGATTGTGCCGCATTCATGCTTCAAACACACTGAAAACACAGTGAATGCGCTATAGACGACGTTGCCATTTCTCTATGCCAAAAGAGGAGTTTTAGATTCATGGAAACATTGTCTAATAGGCTATCGCGAGAATAACCTCTGTATAATAATCTGAAATCGGAACAATCATAATTTAGACCGCATGTATTGCTTGTCGTTTTTTGTAGGTATATGTTTTTAAATAATTAATTGAAGAATACATTGAATCTTGCCTACACCAAAATATTTGGAAGCCCTTTATCAGCATACATGACCCTTAAACCCTAACCAACGCCAACCAGGACCATCTAAAGAAGAAAACACCTCGGTTTAACTAATATCCATCTCACAATGGTTCAATATTGCTTGCCTGCTGTATCCTTCTAAAAGCCTAAAAGTTCCTAATCGCGACGCTGTGGGGCGCTGGTCTGCGGACTATGTTGACGCTGCGTGTTGACATCAGAAGTGAAACGTGCGCCGTTGAACTTGTGTGTCCTTCTCGGTGGTGTAATAAGAGTTGCTAGAGAGCAAAGGGTCCGAACGTACAGTGGATAGTACCTCACTCCGTCACCAACCAATCAGTGATAAAAACGTTGTGGGCGGTACCTTTCACCAAAGCGCTCACCGTTACCAACCCATCTCCCATTGGTTGGTGACGGGGAGAGGTGCGCCCAGTGTACGTCCGGACTCTTGGATCTGACACACATTAGGATACCCTCTCTCGATGCCACGAAACCGTTCTTTCGATCCATTTTGATAAACAATCAGCGCGACACTGTCATTGACAGTTGACCTGCGATAATATTTACCTTTTTCTTCTTGCATTTCCCACCTCGTTGCCGGGTGACGCCGAGGCTGCACGGCTTTCTGTGTGCAGAAACAAAAGCAGGGAAGGTACTGTTATGCGTTCTTGCTTTAAAGGAGAGATGGTGCTATTCTCTATATTCTCCGTGTTTCTACGCATCCTGATGCAATGTCGGGGTTATTTAGCCAATAGCCAAAGTTCATGGACGCTTACAGTGTTGTAGAGCAGCGCCAAACCGGCTGTCATGTTGGAGCTAAAGTGTTGGAGCATTGTAGGCCTGAAGCTAGACTTCATCGCATAGCCTACTTGCTGGGCGAAACTTTAGACCGAAATCTCGACGGCACTCTTAAGGTGCGCTCTTTGGAAAAACAGACCCCAAAACGGATGTCAGTTATCTTTAAATGGCAGTTCATCGACTAATCGTAGTTCACTATAACCAGCGTCGTTTGTAGCCCAGCGAAATTATATTAATAATTAATTATGCAAATAAAATATTGCAAGTTTGGCTTATACGTATCAAAACATTTATCAGTTCATAACATATAATTCACAATTAGCACATAAATATCACAATTTATATGCATTATAGTTTTTCTTTTTGCTTTGGTTTGTTTTAAGACATTGGGATCTAGCAGGCGTGTCTTCTCGTTTATAATCTTATGGTGAACAAAAGGCCTAACACAAAAACATAGTTATCCCCCTAACCTGTAAATTATATATATTTAAAAATAAACAAACCATTGTTGTACATTGGCAGTAGGCCTAGTTCAGTCTAAAATTTAAAAACGCATAGGACAAGTGCGTCTGCTTGTTGCATGGACAGACGAAAGACAATCCACCCAGTAAGCCTTATAGTGGGCTAATTGGCTGCGTCACATTGGCTTTATAGTATTAACCTATATAGGAATCGTCAGTGCGCCTCTAACAATAGCCCACATAAACTGAATAAAACATTGTCTGGAAATAAAGAAGAAGAAGGAACATAGCATCAAGGAACATTCTAGACGTCAATAGCCACATGTTGCTTATTATCTTAAAGAAATACTGAGGTAAGATAGAGTTGTAAAATGATTACTGACACTGTTTTCATGATGGAGAACACCGACCAACAGTCACGTATTCAATAATCCAAGAAATGTATTAAAAAAAACGTATCAACTTAGGGTCTTTAGGCATAATTAAACAAACATTAGCCCTACATATATATTTTCTTTAAACACCGTGAAATAAAGCACTCTTAACAGGCCTCTGTAACGGAACCGATATCAATCTTCCCCAGTAGGCCTAATTTTACTAAAGGGAAATACAACTCACAGCGATTAAAGTCATTACTGAACTGTTATTTTAATATATACCGTCGCCTCTTATTTTGACCTAAGAAATTGTGATATGTTGCCGAAACTATACGCCTATATTTTCGGCTGTTGCTGAATTAATTTGTATACGTTACATACTTTTGATTTAGCTGAAATGGCTGTTATGAAATAAGAAAATATTCCTTTCTTGATCCGTAATTTAGCTTTACTTCAATTAAATTAAGTTAATTGTAGGCATACTTTTGGCCACTTTTCTTCAAGTGTGCACAAATTATAATATATAATATTTATATCAAATGTTTTTTGTCTCTAATACAGAGGGACGATTGCCGTAGGCCGCTGGCTGCCATCCGAAGAGTCAACTTGTGTTTAAAGTAAAGATTTCCATGCTTTAATACTAATTTAAGACAACAAAATAATGCATTTCAAGTGTTCATAGTCTACAGAAATGTTATTCACAAAAATATATATGTATTGAATGTTGAAGGTAATAGTTCACCGGGAAACTCACGATCACAGGGAAAAAATAAAAATAGGCCTGTTGAATATAACACACTCGATCCCAAACTGTCCTAAAGTACTCCTATGCCTAATTGTCTAATCCGACTCTTCCAATTTATATCATTTTTTTCACAAAATGTATAAACGTTAAACAATATTAAAGAGTTGTTTTTCCATAGAATGATAACACGACAGTGCTCAAACTGTTATATATAAAACAACAATGAATGTTTTGTATTTTTAAAGATAACTTCCCTATATGTCTGTCATGTCGGCGTTTGGCCTGTCACGCAGTTTGGCATCTTACGAGGATTGGAACAAAAGCTATAAACACTGCAGTATCCAAAGCGACCCTATAGGCTTAAACGCTGCTTCCACGATTTAGAGGCAACCCGTCTCTGTGGTCAGCACAGAAAACGTGCTAATTAACCTGAAGGCTGAGCTCCTTAAACAAGTGACGGGGGGGGGGGGGGGGGGGGGGGGGGGGGGGGGGGGAACGGAGGGATGCAATGTGTTTAGATAAGACTATATTACTTTTTAATCACCAAACGTAAATCAAAAAATATATAATTCAGGAGTCATAGAAAAGGATTGGATGAGTAGTCTAATTAAAGAATAAATTATCGAATGAGTGAAGGTTTCAAATTTGACTAACAAGTCATATTGTACATATTCCCATATGTTTCTGTTTATTAAAAACATATAATGTTGAAAACTGGTTGATTCTGTTCAACCAATAAACAAATGTTTTAATAATAAAATAAAACAAAAGTAGACAACATTTAAATTAAATTAAATTACTTAGACAAATTAACAGAAAACACGATCGCATGCAGGTCCACGTGTTATTTTCTTTCAAAGTAGATTTTTGAACAATCATCTGAGAATCACTATTAGTCTATCTTTTAATATGTGTTATAGTTAAAATCCTCTGGTTTGGTTGATTAAAAACATGTAAACATATCTTGTGGATTTGAAGCATTCTCCTAATTACAACACTTAAATAAAGATCAAGCAGGTTTATTGATAATTAAATGTTTTAAATCCCTTCTCCGTAGTGGGAATAACGGGTCCTATGTATTCAAGTTGGGTTTCTGTGTTTAGATATCGCGAGAGTTTGGCGTAGCTGGCGGTGGGTTGCAGCAGACAGAGGGAGAAGGCAGGCAGCATCATGGCGGACAGAGACAGTGGAAGTGAGCAGGGAGGAGCAGCAGCGGGCCCGGGCATCGGCTCCATGCACCTAGCGACAGGAGGGGCGGGCTCGGCGTCCGGACTGCAGCATGAGACACAAGAGCTTGCGTCGAAGCGAGTTGACATACAGAATAAACGCTTCTATTTGGACGTAAAGCAGAACGCAAAAGGCCGCTTCTTAAAGATAGCAGAAGTCGGGGCCGGAGGAAACAAGAGCCGCCTCACTCTCTCCATGTCCGTGGCGGTCGAGTTCCGCGACTACTTGGGGGACTTCATCGAACACTATGCCCAGTTGGGTCCAAGTAACCCAGATATAGTGCAAGATGAGCCCAGACGAGCACTCAAGAGTGAATTCTTGGTCCGGGAAAATCGAAAATACTACATGGATCTGAAAGAGAACCAGAGAGGACGGTTTCTGAGGATTCGACAGACCGTTAATCGGGGCCCCGGTTTGGGATCTACACAAGGCCAGACTATTGCTTTGCCAGCCCAGGGACTTATCGAGTTTCGTGACGCTTTGGCTAAACTTATTGACGATTACGGTGTAGAGGACGAGCCTGCAGAGTTGCCAGAAGGGTCATCCCTTACTGTGGACAACAAACGCTTTTTCTTCGACGTCGGATCCAATAAATACGGAGTGTTCATGAGAGTAAGCGAGGTAAAGCCAACGTACCGTAACTCAATTACGGTGCCCTACAAAGTGTGGTCCAAATTTGGGAATACTTTTTGTAAATATGCCGAGGAGATGAAGAAGATTCAGGAGAAACAGCGGGAGAAAAGGGCATGTGAGCTGCAGCAACAAGAGATGCATGCAGATGATGGAGAAGAGGATTGATATATATATATATTATATATATTATATAATATATATATAGTATATATATATATACACACACACAGCAAAACATGCAAAAAATAATCCGAATAACAAGAGAAAATACTTAAACTCTACTGTATAAAGAAAGAAATGTTAAGATTTAACTGTTATGGTTTAACTCCAAGGGAGCAACGCCCACAATATAAAGAAACCAACACAAACCAACCAACCAACCGTTCTGACACTTACGTTATCACCCATTGCTGGATGTTATCCCACTTACCCACCATTAATACAGTAACAGGCTGCTAAACAAAGTAATAACATTATATTTGAACATTGTTTCCTACTTGACGACAAACTATATTGAAGTGTTTTCTTTCCCCTATTAACAAAACTTTTGTACAAGTCAAAGCTATTATAAAGTGTTTGCATTGTTCATTGAAATTGTTGCCGAGTTGTAAGAGAAAATAATGTCCTTTTCATGTGAGCTATTGTCTTCAGCACAAATCAGATCAAACCGAAAGTCAACTTAAGTTTGTAAAAGGTTGTCATAATGAACTTGCCATCCAGATTACCTTTACCTGTGCATAGAGAAGTGTTTACACCAGATTCACATGAGGGCTAGACCTGGTTTGAAACTGGTTTAGGTGTCATGCAGTATAAAAAAAGAAACATATATATATATATATATATAGGCATTTTTCATCAAATGAAAATATGTGCTCTATCTCTTGTGCAATATGCATTGCACCAAATCCGTTTTTTGTTGTACTGGTCAATGGATAAGAAGACATTTTCCAGAGGCATTCAAAGAGACATGAATAGTGTATCTTTTGTTTTCAATTGAAGTTGTTGCCACGCGGATGGGTTATACTATAGGCTACCGTTGTGTGTCGTCGTTATGCAATGTGTTTGTTTTTAAAGGTACTCAACATGTATTTTGATAGAGGATGTGCAGTGGCAACATGTAGCAAATGGCCTGATTGCGTATTTTAAGAAGAGCACTTAAAAGAGGACAAGCACGTAAAAAAAACACGTCGGTAGTGGATTGGCTTAGGTGTGTCGTCCGAACGTACGGACAAAAAAAAAGCATAGCATTATTGGACAGAAATATTAACCATGCAAAGTCACACAATCAACATAGTGCCAAGGAGTCCTATTGCTGCATGTTTAACTGCACAAAAGCTAGATTGATGTTGGTCTCCCAAATTACTGGCTCAAGAGTCCCCCTCTACGGCGAGGGTTTATCTATGTATAGTCCACTGATCTTGCATATTGAGTGAATTTTCCATTCAAAAGGCATTGTGTAGGTGTTGTGAAATAGGTTTGAAAGCATGATTGTACCTTGACATCAGACCTGTATCATCATAATATCACCTCCACACTATGAGGACGGACGCCAATTGAAAAACAGGAAATGGGTTAAAATGGGCCAATGGGAGAATTGGACGTTCGTCAAGACTCCTGTGGGTGTCAGAAACAGATGGTCCATCCCCCCTGCAATTTAAGGAGCTACGTTTTGGGAGACAAACTCTGCTCAATAGTATTACTAAATTTGGTTAGCCCAGATATTTACCCTGGACACTGTGGTCCCTTGTTTTGGTCTTAATTGGAGATACTTGGGGACTGTCAACAACTGGAAGTAATCCGGTTGCATCTCATAGATGTGTTAGCGGTTTTATAAACGCGCCGCCAGCTATAGCTTGGTGTTAAGACTGGCAACAATCAGATAATATCAAGAGTTACCTCAGCATCCATTTTAAACACTTGCTCCCCCATGTTTTTTCGATTTGACTGGAAACCAGCGGACTAGACTTAAGTCCTTGACCACCCTGTTTTCTTGGGAGCCTTCAGCTTTCTTTTAGTCCCCTTAAACTCTTGACCTGACTGGGAGTGCCCTCTTCATCATGAAGACGACCTGGTGCCTTACACACATGCTTACACCCCGGCCCGGTGCTCTGGATCGCAGTGGGGGCTTCTCGTTGTCCTACATTATTTAAATATTCTTAAGTACATATTCTATTCATTTTTTTTTACTTGGCTCAGTCCCCTAGTGCACTATTGCACTTCTCGTGGTGCTACATGAGTTCAACATGGACTCTTTAGTAAAAAAGCTATAGGAGCAGATTTCTATGCTTTTTCGGCTTCCTTCCTTCCTACCTTTGTTCCTACCTTCCTATTTTAGTTCCTTTCTTCCTTCCTCTTATCTAACGACCTTGTTCCTTTCCCCAGAGCCATCCAGTTCCTTTCTACTTCAGTTCCTTCCTTCCTTCCTTCCTATCGTCTCACTTTGTTCCCTTTCTCAGAGCCATCCAGGTATCGGCCCAGAGTTAAACATGAAGGTGAGGGTCACCATAGCTGTGAGATGAGGAAGAGCATCTAGGCGCATTTCCATAGGGGTATCGGGGGCCGCTTGACAGACTGTCGCCGTTCAGGACGGGTTCAGATCCCTCTCCGGGACCCCTCTATGATGAAATACTTTGTTGTCCGACCTGGGTACTAACAGGCTAGTCGCTAAACTAATGGGGGAATAGCAAGCATGTCTTTTCATTGTTAATTTGGATTTTATTCATTTTCATTATGAATTGTTTTACCTTTGCAGCGTTGTCATCCCACATTATTTGTAATTTTTGGAATGTTTGTGCCCACTTTAAAAAAAGAAATATATGAATATTTTTTTTTCTTCTGTGCAACATTTCATCACTGTGTGCAATATCATATGTGCCAATGGTGGCAATATATGTATATCAATTAAATATATGATTACTATTTGAACGCATGTGGCTGAATTCCATGTTTATTTATCTGTTGGAGTTTAGCCTTTTATTTGCACTTAAAGCGCTCCGTCTGGGAGAGAAACGTTGAGTTCAACAAGTTTTGGGACAGCACCATCCGCCTCAGTACGCTGTTAGTATTTCAACTTGAAACAGGGCGACGTCCTCATTGGCACGTTGAGCCACCTCTGATACCTCTGTACAGGAACCAGGGGGGGGGGGGGGGGGGGATGTTGGTTTATTTGGTTGTATTAATGAGATCAAGAGCCTATTCCCTCATCTGGGTGAAGATTGAAACTCCATATACAGTGAAAATTCCTTGGTTTTTGTTTTTTTGATCTAAAGTGATGGTGCTCTGGTCCATTCCTTATGAAGGAGAAAGGTCTACTGATCATCGCTGTGTGTAGCACTTTTTGCTTTTCCAGGTTTAATGAAATGCCTGACCAATACTTGTTTAAAAAAAATTGCTACAAAGAATGTCATTCTCTTATTATTTTGTCGCCTTTTTAATAGAATATATTTGATTTTACTCACTTGGTTAAAAATGCATTAAATATAATTTATGTACATTTTGCAAATTTTAAAAATAAAACTAATTTGCCCATATCTGGTGGGGAAATTTGCGTTAAACTTGTATGTGATTTATTTTTTTGAAAGAGGTGGGATGTGAAGACGACACATGTAAGAAAAATAAATAAGGTAGAGAAATTACCCCTGGATATTACCTTCTGGGTTTATCTGAGCTGGTAATCTAGTTAACTTAACAATGTTGATATATTTTAGGGTATAATGCAAATTATTGCTTTCTAATCACTCAAACTATTTGCTAGTTAGCATTTTACATCAGCACCAATTAAACATCTTGGAAGTTTTGACAGGCAAAAACAAAAAGGTAAAATAAAAATAAAACGACAACACATTTGTATTTTAACCCTACCAGAAGCACTTAACGTTAGGATCCCTGAAAGTGGCAACGGATTCCAGAAGTTGCTCAGTACGGACAAGAATTCCTAAAGAATTTATGTTGTAACAACAATTTACGTAAACACATTTGTATTCTGCAGTGAGTTACATTATTGAACATTGCACATGCCGATAGGTTGGAGATCCCATAATACTAACGTTATATATCTACTCTGTAGAATATTTAGGCAAACAGAAATACTTAGCAGGCGCTAACGTTATTTAGCTAGTAATCGGTACAAAATGTTAATTCTCACTTTGAGTACAGATAAGCAGAACCATTATTTCAGTAGGCTTCTGTACAACTCACGTCACTTTCATTTTTAGTACATTATCATGTTCCTTCTTCCTTTTTGGAGTTGATCTAAAGAAGGGCATTCAACTATTTGTCATGTTTTGTATAAAACCGTGCATATTCTTCTGATTCCGAACGACAAGTCAACACGTCTGCAACATAAACAGCCACGGTAACTATACGGGGTTTCCAGGTTGGGTTGTATTTTAAGTAAATGGGCAACTGAAAACCTGTACTTTCGTACCAAGGCCAACGTCATGCACCTGGCAACAGAGCACAACCACAGTAAATATCACCTTCATTTTTTGGTTTAATTATGATAACTTTTTTATTTATTATTATGCATTATAATTTAAATGTTGGTGTGCAACCTGGCTACAAAAGTGCATTGGGAACTTGAAGCTACGTTACGGGAAGCGCCATCTTGTGAGGAATGTCTAACAGTTTAGTAGTGATGTGTGATTCATGAACGATTCGTTCAAAAATAACGAATATTTTGTGCGATCCGGTATGTTCGATACGTATCTGCGAGTGGATCGTTCATCCGTTGTTGGATTTGCACATGCGCATTACTTCTATGATCTGGTACGTACGATCCGTGTCTGCGAGTGGATCGTTCATTTCGTTCATTCGTTCTTGGATTTGCACGTGCGCGTTACTTCTATGTTCCGGTACATACGATACGTATCTGCGAGTGGGTCGTTCATTTCGTTCTTGGTTTTGCGCATGCTCATCACTTTATAGTTTAAATGTGTGTACTAAAGTAGATCCTCAGACACATTGTTTCTTAATGTGCCTAAATAAACCTAATTATGGTGATTGATTATGAAAATTAGCATGTTGGCTATATCGTGTACTGTTTGTCTACTTGTCTGCTTAAAAACAAATTTTAACATAGTCTTCGTCTTCATTGTGTTACCGTACATCGCCCAGAATAGGCGCAGGCGCATTGGACTACCGTAAATGACACGCATTATTTCTATGCGCAAATGAACGACCCGACTCGAAAAGATTCGTTCATTTGAATGAACGAGATCCGAAGATCCAAATCTGAAAAAAATATCCGAACTTCGCACCACTACAGTTTAGTGGCATCGACCTCCATACATAGCGCGATCAATGGCTTGACTAATCTCGAGACACAGACTGCAGCAGCAGTGGCATGCGTTTAACGAGACAAACTTATTTTTTTGGTCAAATTATTTAAACACATTCAGTACAGATACTTTTTGGGGGGTTTAAATTCCTCCCCACAGTAGCAATCTGAAATATCTGAAAAGGGCTAAACCTTCAGTAATGTTACTAAAATGTAAACAATGTATTATGACGTTGTGTAACATCATTACGTAGTGACGTCACCACGCAATGACTTCACAACGTAAGTTAGCAACCTTTACAAATGACCCAAATGTAGCAACTCCCCCTGAAAATGAGTTGGCTCAAAACTGACCCTGTCTCAGATATCATCAAGGGTTGTGTGTTCGCCTGCGCATTAAGGAAAGTGATTCATTATGGTTTGTTGGTTTTGTGAGCTACTGCAGTTGTTTACATCAAAGTACCGGCCGGTACTATATTAACCTTCCCATACGATTGAGCAATAATACACCTACATTTACATTTACATTTTGACATTTAGACCTACATCCATCTAGACATAGGTTAGGATGAAAATGTGTGTGTTTCTCAACCATTTACGTCCTTTTTTAATTTCTTACTGTTATCAGTATAGCATCTTGTCTTATTTAAACGTTATTTAATTAAAAAAAATATTTTATTGAATTTTACTTCTAATGCAAATTCACGACCGCTAGATGGCACTGTTCACTTAGAAATTCTACCAGTAAACATAAAGGTGTCCAATCGATGCTGCTACAACAGTGTTCATTATCACACATACAAAAATATACAATTGTGTGTAACACATTAACAAATAGGCACACAAAAAATCTGCTAAATCTTACACTACAACATCACAATATAGACTAAGAAAGTGGTGATTCTTGTGTAAAAAAAAAAAAAGGTATAGGAAGTAAATGACCAAGATAACCAGAACTTGTACCAACTACATCAACCGTTCTGTTTACCCATTATTCTTCTATAAATATTAAATAATATAAAATGACAATGGGGCCAGATACACAAATGTTTCTTAGGATAATTCTCAGATTCCTAATAATAAATTATACCAAATTCCTAAGAATATTCTTAACTGCAATTGCTGAAAATGAAAGAACCTTTCATTTTCTTAAGAACTTCTACTATTACTTAAGATGTTGTTTTATTCCATGCTTAAAACCTTTAGTAGTCTCACTTTTGGGCCGTGTGTGTCACTTTTGGGCCAAGTGTAAATCAATCACTTGCAATCTATATAAAATCCTGAGAAGGGATTAAAAAGGTGTATAGTCAGAGACGTTTTAAATGGCTAAATTACACAAGGTAGACTGTATTCTGTTTCAGATTTGATTTTTATATTTATTTGACAGTTTATGTTCTTTAATCTCTGTCTGAGCCTCCTAGTGGCAAGGGGGCCCTAGCCATGCGCCTAGAATGCTTAGATCCGGGCCTGTGTGTAGTTAGCATATAGCGTAGGAGCCTAGACCTATGTGTTTTTCTAAATAATTATAATATCACACCAAATGTGAATCAGTGAGTAGCAACACCATACAATAAGATAACACACATTGTGAATAGAAGTAGTTAAAACTATTGAATACTACCAATTAAAAGCAAGAATATATAACTAATCAATTTGGCCACTTTAAGTCAAGCAAGCTGTTATCTTAAAGTTAAGAATAACATTTAGAAGAAATTAAAGATATTTGTTTTCAAGAATGGCATTTAATCTTAATCTAATGTTTTTTAATATACATAAATAATGATTTAAGAAGAAAGATATGACCATTCTTAAGACATATTTTGGTGAATAAAAAAAAAAGCAGTTACGAAGATTTTTGTTCTTAAGATACTTTTGTGAATCTGGCCCCCAGAACATTAAGTGAATGTAAGAATAATAATGTAATAATAGTCATATCTATTTATGTATAATATTTTTTATCTTTCTATAACAAAAGATTCTCTCTCTTCGAGATGTTTTGGAAACTAGGAAGTCCTTTCTGCCCACTTCCTAAATCTCACAGTGTGCTTTGTTTGTCTGAGACATACAGAAGAATGAAAGAATGAAAGAAAGAGAGGGAATAGAGAAAAACACAGAGAACGGGAGAGAAATAGTGAGAGGAGAAGGATCGATGGGAAGAGGGAGAGAGACAGAAGGAGAGAGAGAAGAAGAAAGAAAGAGAGAGAGAGGTATACACACAAGAAGGAGAGAGAGAGGGAGAGTTCATGGAATGCTGTGATGTCATCAGCCTAGTCATCACACACACACACACACACACAAAGACAAGGAGGAACCACAAGCTCTCGCTCTCTCTCCCTTGCTCTTCCCTGCTCAGTCTGCTCACTCGGCTGTGGAAACCGCTGTCTACATCCCACTGTGAGTACTTCCTACTTTAAAAATAAATCTTTCCTTCTCTGCCACGTTTTCCCTCGCTAACCGACTTGCTCCCTTCTCTCCTTCACATTCTCATCTAAAATGTTCAGCTGAAAGCCATGCGTGTGTTCCTCTTTGATAGCT
Organism: Lota lota; assembly: GCA_026745465.1. Taxonomy (NCBI): domain Eukaryota; kingdom Metazoa; phylum Chordata; class Actinopteri; order Gadiformes; family Lotidae; genus Lota; species Lota lota. Next base: position 1,527,059 of record JACYXH010000764.1, read on the forward strand.
GTTTATTCTCTCTCTCTTCGTTTCCCTCCAAGTGGCGGTCTGTAGCCATTGTTGCTCTAGCAGCCAGTGTATGTAGAGAGACCCCCCCCCCTCTCTCTTTTGTGAGAGCACCGAAACTCTCTTTAACACATCCATGCATTTGGGGTGCCGCAGTCGTTTGGCTACGCTCACCGCATAACAATGTCAAGGAGAAAAAGAATGGACATGTGAGAGAGAGAGGGACGGGGACGGGGGGGCTGTAGAAGGAACAGGGGGACGGGGAGGGGGGAAGAGGGAGGAGAGTGTGTGTTGAGGGGAGGAAGGGGAGGTGGGCTGAGATGACAGAATCAGTCCATTCCCTCGGAATCTCCTCCCATTCGGAGTCAGGCTCTCTACACACATGCTCTCTCTCTCTCTCTCTCTCTCTCTCTCTCTCTCTCTCTCTCTCTCTCTCTCTCTCTCTCTCTCTCTCTCTCTCTCTCTCTCTCTCCCTCTCTCCCTACACTTATTTATTTACTTCTGTCTACACTACTCCTCTCTCTACTCTTTCCCTCTCTCTTTAGTCTCTATCTCTCCATATCGCTCTTTATCTCCAGTGTTGAACTTTTCTCTCTTCCTGAGGGAACAAAGAAGGTAGGATTTCTAAACATAAACGATTTAAAAAGAACAGGGATGTGCGAGAAGAAAGATTGTGTAGGGGGAAGAAAAGCTACATGAAGTCTTTAATGTGTGAAGGAAAGATGTCTTAAACGCTGTAATTACCATCTTGGATTCAGCTTGGCTCTGTTTTTGTGTTTTCTTGCAGGGTGTATGCAATGGCTTCCAAACTCGAAGGAAAGTGAAAAATGTTGTAGTGGAAGCAGCACATGTACGAGGACCAAATACAGGAAATAAGACTTTGAGTGTGAATGTGCGTGTGTGTCTGTGTGCCACTATGCGTGTCTGTTTGAGTGCATGTGTCACACACGATTCATCATCACGAAGACAGCCCATCTTGTAGGATATCCGGGTTTGTGTTCCACCCGAGGAAGAACTGGGAGTACACCCGGACAGTCTGACCGACCATCGCCATCACCATTCCAAAGTGAAGCCCACCCCCAAGAGGAGCCCCTCATCACTCTCTCCCGGGACCCCCCCCCCCCCCCCCCCCCCCCCCCCCCCCCCACACACACACACACACACACTTCTAAATCCCTCACACTCTTCTTGGTCCTGGTAGCCGTGGGAACGGCGGTCCAACGCCACCATGCTGCAGCAGATCCTGAAAGACATGTACATCGACCCAGACGTGCTGGACGCGCTGAGCGAGGACCAGAAGAAGACCTTGTTCCTGAAGATGAGGCAGGAGCAGGTGAGGCGCTGGAAAGAGCGGGAGGAGAAGGTGGAGAGAGAGGGAGGACTCGGTGAACCCCTGAGGATCAGACCAAAGAGAGGTAGGCCCCCTTTCCCCCCACCCCACCCCCAAAAACTGTTCAGTTCACTTTTGGTTTGTGGCTTCTTTGTAACTATGGTAACCAGAGAAGTTTCCATCACAGTGCAGTGATCCACCGGGCGTCTTCAGAGGGAAAGCATCTTCCCGAAAAGTCTCTCTAGATATTGGCAAGATGTTTGATGTGGTTGATAAATGGCTGGGCTGGGAGAGTTTCGGTAAAGGGCTGTAACTCTACTGTAAGGCGTGTATGTGGGTTCTGTGTGGGTTCTGTGTGTAGTTGTGTGTGTGTGTGTTCTGTTATCTGTGTTTGAGTGTGTGTGTGTTCTGTGTGGGTGTCTTTTCTGTGTTTGTGTGTGTGTGCGTGTGCGTGCCTGCGTGTGATTGTGATGGCCAGTGTGTGTGTCTGTGTTTGTGTGTGTTATGTGCTCTCAGATGTCCAGTATGTTGTGTGTGTGTGTGTGTGTTTACTGTCACCTCAACAGCTGGTGAGGGTGAAACAGAACTCCGCTAGCCTGGTTTCGATGTTTACATGAGTGCTGAGCTGGCTCTGTTAAGTGGAAATGGGTCCTGTAATGTAAGCACTGGGGGTTTGAAGTACGGACACTTGCTTGTTAAAACAATCTTTATTTAAAACCATTAAAGCATTTGCTCAGGATAGTATGGACTGAGGAGCTGATAGTTGGACTGGTTGTTGAGGTTCTTATTTTTTACTGGGAATTACTGATACGTTCTCGTAGGATAAACAAAGCAAAAGTAGTTTGAGTCTGTGTGTGTCCTCGTGTGTGTGTGTGTGTGTTTGTGTTTCTGTGTGTGTGTTCCTGTGTGTGTGTGTGTGTGTGTGTTGTGCCTGCAGGGCTCTTGTGAGTGTTGTCTTCCAGTGGATTTGCAGGAAGCTTTAACCCTGAAGCTTAGAGGAGCAGAGATACAGCAGCACACAATAGCAGCCTCCGAGAGGGGGAAAAACAACAGATAGCAGATCAACTAGTGGGGGTCAAGTCAGAGACAACATGTTCCAAGGAGATAGCGAATGAAAGGAGACCGCCGTGTGTCTCGTGGTGCACATACATGTGAGATTAGGGGCGAGAGAATGAAACTGCTTACGTCTTGCCGGAATACACAAGACAAAAAACACCAAACGCAATTGCGGATCCCTCTCCCTCTCTCTGTCTCTCTGTCTCTTTTTGTCTCTCTCTCTCTATCTCTCTCGCTGTCTCTCACTCTCTCTCTCTGTCTCTCAGGGAACTGGTTTGAAGAATTCTGGGCAATCCAGTCGATCTACATTCTCCTGGTGTTGGGGTTAGGGTTGGTGTGAGAATCCTTTTATGGGCGCACACTGGAACACATGGTTCCATCCGTAAGAATGTGAGCCGTGTTTACATTTTGTTGGATGAAGCTCTACGTTTCAGAGAAACAACAGCAGTTCCTCACAGTGGTGGGTTATTATTATGGCAACAAGTAACAATTCTTTACTCTATAGTGGGTCATTGGAATGGCATGGGATCCTGTCTGCATGGATAGCAGCTTGTTTGTGTATGTTTGTCTATGCTATTAACAAGGCAGTTACAGTGTGACTGTAACACACTGTAACTAACAGTGTGTTAACACACATGAACTGCTGTTCAGAGAGAGAGAGAGAGAGAGAGAGAGAGAGAGAGAGAGAGAGAGAGAGAGAGAGAGAGAGAGAGAGAGAGAGAGAGAGAGAGAGAGAAGTATTCTTTGTGTGTGTTTTAATGACTTAGACAGCTGCCCTGGGTCCCTAGCTATATCATGCACACACACACACACACACACACACACACACACACACACACACACACACACACACACACACACACACACACACATACAAAGCCTAAGATCAGATGGTCTGTGCATTCTTTGCGCCGGTACCAACCGTGTTAAGAGGAAGTGGAGGAGTGTAACCAGTCTAGAGCTTCCATGTCAAACAGGAAGTCAGTCAAGGCCTATTTCTTGAAACAATTAACTGGGGGTTAGACAGGAAGTCACACAGGAAACTAACGTGTTTGAAAAACAAAGAGAGAGTTTGATTAGCTCCGGATAGCTTAGTTTGCAAGTTCCACTTACTGGATTTTGAAATTACTAAAGTAAACCCCAAAATCGCTTTTGTCTACTGAAAGAAGTTCCATTTTGGTCTCAAAAAGTGTTGGTGAACATTTCTGTTATTTTTTTCAAAAATGTAAAGTTTTAAAATCTGGGAATTTTTTTTGTTAATACAAGAGGTCTGCTAATTCCTGCTAAAAACACTTTTCCAGAGTGTTAGTTTATCTATTGGCTGTGCAGCCTAACTGAAGCGAGTGTGACATCTGTTCATTAGGTTTTGCAATTTTTCAACATAACACAAACAATCAATCATACATATGCATCCCCTCCCCCCGTTGAGCAACAAGGCCACACCCCCAAGTTATGACATTCCAACAACAATAGGGTTCAATAGGAGACTTGTTAATAATAATTGCATGATGTGTGTTCAGTTTTGTGTCTGTGCGTGCAGGTCTGTGGTGACCAAACCCTTTCAGGATAGACAACTTAAGGGCTGGTCCGGTAAACATGAAATATAGAATCTCTTTGTGCAATAGGGTTAATGGCAGTGACATCACTTCCTGGTTTGAAGAAAGCCATATGACTGAGTTCATCTTGGTGGTGAAGTAACTAGAGGGCTGACTGTACAACCTTAACATAAGCATCCTCAACCTCATACCTTAACTCAACCAGGATACCAGGGAAACCAGGGTAGTCTATACTGGTTTACTCATTTGTGTTTACTCTGTAGCAGTGAACAAGCAATGAATAGATGTCTTTATCGTAAACACAAGGATACACCCAACCCCTACCTGCTCATGAATGACATGTATCCAAACAAAATCACTGTGAGTCATTTTGGATCAAAGCATCTACTAAACAATCTAATACCAAACCCATTCATTTCTAACCATCATTTGAAAAACCACCTGATAAGTGTGTAAATTTCTGCCCGGCTGCTGAAGTCAGGTGGTGGGCAGTCTGATTTAGTTCATTTGTTCTGACTAATCTGTACCGGCCCAGGCTGCTGTGCTGGAATGTTATTGACAAGCAGGTTGGCAAAACCTATTGGTTGTGACTACACGCGTCTGTTTATGAGCCTATGAAATGCCTTGCGCACAATGCAAAGGTCTGATTTGAATGGAGTTCTATGTGCTGCCGACACAGACAGTGGCAGTTACTTTACATGCCATGCCACGTATGAGTGGTGTTGGGGCCATCTGAAGTGGCTGTCCCTAGTAGGGTCAGGGGGAGAGCAATCGAGTGAGAGAGACTATGTGGATGTGTAAGAGGGAGAGAGAGAGACAAGGGCTGTGTACGAGAAAGAGAGAGAGAGAGAGAGAGAGAGAGAGAGAGAGAGAGAGAGAGAGAGAGAGAGTGTGGGTTCTTGCATGTTTTGACAAGAACATTGACAGTATTAGCAAGAGTTACCAAGACAACCGCTCAACATCCACCTCCACTCTCTGGTTTACATTCTGAATCATCACTTCACTAAATGGTGTTTACAGTCATGTCCGCAGAATTATGCTTTAGGCGAAATGCAAAAAAATAACCTCCACCACATCTCCCGTGACAGAGACATCCTGTTGGTGTAATAAGCTCTTGCATTAGTTGGAGATTCTTTGAAATAATTTATTTTTCTAGCATTCCTCTCTCAAGGTACTTTCCAGATCTTTCCTCTGATAGTCTCAGGGTGAAACCTCTGAGCTGACTGAGAGCTTTTAAACAACAGCTGGTTGGTGGGGAATATTCACATTGCCCAACTTTGGCCAATATTCTGAAGTTGGTTAGTTGTTGGGAGAGTGTGAAAGCAACTTAAGAGTCTGTCCTCTCTCTCTCTCTCTCTCTCTCTCTCTCTCTCTCTCTCTCTCTCTCTCTCTCTCTCTCTCTCTCTCTCTCTCTCTCTCTCTCTCTCTCTCTCTCTCTCTCTCTCTCTCTGTCTGTCTGTCTGTCTGTCTGTCTGTCTGTCTGTCTGTCTGTCTGTCCTCTTGCCGACAGTTAGATATTTAACTCTGTCTCTCCTCCAGTCAACAGATAGATAATTAAGAGTCTGTCTCGCTCTGTCTCTGTCCTATCTCCTCCAGTCAACTGCTAGATCTCTAAGAGTCTGTCTCTCTTTCCATCCTCTCTCTTTCAGCCAACGCTAAGAGCGTCACGTGGCAGTTGGGTCGCGATGGCGACATTGCGGTCATCGTCATCGGCGAGGTGGACGAGTTCAAGTCCTCCAAGATCATCTCCTCGGGTTTCGGAGAGAAGAAGGTTCCGGTGCTTCACGATAGTGCCAGGTATGGAACCATGTAGTCCTTCCTGTTCCTGCTTAGTAGCTAGGCATTTAACAGATTTCCGTGACAGGGAATTCAGATACATGTCATTAAGGAGCAGGTTGTGTACTAGTGGCATCTTGCTCAGGGATGTGTACATTGGGCATTGGGAATCGAACTAAGAACCTTTCACCTGGGAGTTAAACAACCTAACCACTACAATATTCAACATATTAAAGACATATCGCTGTTGTTGTATATTTGAGATATAAAGCTGGAGATAAGGGAGGGACAAAAATGTAGGAGGCTTGTGACTGGATAGGGTGGGACTAAGGCATGATAGGAGCAATGTGATAGGATACTTTAGGGTTTGATTGACAATAGAGGGAGCAGCCAACTTTCCCAACTGTGTTCTTATTCATTCGGATCTTATGCCCAACCCACCTTGACATGGTGATGAAATCACAAAAAAAGACTCAGAGGAAGATAAGTTAAAAGTTTGTGTAGATCTGTAAAGCTTTTAGCATTGCTGAGTAGATGACTGAGGAAATCATGAAAATGTAAGAGTTAATTGCCATGAATGTAAAGCACTAATTTGAAGTATTAAGAGTAGTGCCTATTAATCTGAATGTTCATAATTTTTACGATCAATTTCAGAAACTAGATGAGTCAGACACTTTTTACCATTGTGTAACACACAGTGTTATTGCAGATCTATTTATGTCTCATGATCTGCAGGGATGGTTATGAAAACACCCTGGTCCTCTTAATCCTCTCTATTTTCAAATTCCAGGATAGTACATCTAAACAGTGTGATGCAGTACAACCTGTACTGCCGTACGCTTAACTGATTTCTTTTGTTCAAGCATTAGATTTGCATTATAGTTATTGATTTAGAAGTAGGTATTTAGAAGTAGTTATTTTGTAGAAGTGATTCAGTAATATTTTGTGGTAGTGATTTAGTAGTAGCGATTTAGTAATATTTAGTAGTAGTATTTAGTTGTAGTATTTAGTAGTATTGATTTAGTAGTTGTGATTTAGTAGTAGTGATTTAGTAATTGGCAGTATTAAGTAGTAGTATTTAGTAGTAGTGATTCAGTATCAGTGATTTATTAGCATTTAGTAGTAGTATTTAATTGTAGTATTTAGTAGTAGTGATTTAGTAGTAGTAATTAGTAGTAATGATTTAGTAGTAGTGATTAAGTCATATTTAGCAGTAGTGTGTAGTGGTAGTGATTTAGTAGTTGTGATTTAGTAGTATTAAGTAGCATTTAGTAGTATTAAGTAGCATTTAGTAGTAGTGATTTAGTAGTTGTTATTTAGTAGAAGTGATTTAGCAGTAGTGATTTAGTAGTAGTGATTTAGTCATATTTAGTAGTAGTGATTTAGTAGTAGTGATTTTGTAGTTACAACTGAGGCTGAGAACAATAAAAGCATATCAACCATATTGGAATAGCTATTCAAAATCCATGACCTGTTCAAGCAATTTTCCCATAAACATAGCAGAGTAGCGGGAGCAGAAATAATTATATTGTGTTACTATGTTTTATTCCAATATGTTGGAAAACGTACTACAGTACGCTTAATCCATTTTGTGATTGTTGTAGATTTGAGCATTAAAAAAAGACATCTCATTGGATTTGTTTGGTCGTGTTTCAGCCAATCAGGTGCCGGTCTGAAGAGCAACCTGGTCCAGAAGAGTACGACAGAGCCAGCGAGGAAGGAGAACCTGCCTCCTAAAACAATACACACAGCACCGCCTAACGCCAAGGTGTGTGTGTGTGTGGGTTTGTTAGTGATCATGTGTGTGTTCGTCTGTGTGTGTATGTGTATTCTGTGTATGTGTGTGTGTGTCTATGTGTGTGTGTCTGTTTGTCTGTCTCCATGTGTCTGCGTGCACACACACACACGTGTGTGGTGTCGTGTTACGAACCAATTCTATTTAAATCCCAAACGTCTCTTTTCTAAAGCACGCCCGTATCAATCACACACACACACACACACACACACACACACACACACACACACACACACACACACACACACACAGCCACACACCAGCACACACTCAGCTGCCTCATTGTGAACGGTTCTCTAGGATTCCTTTTACTTGTAGGACACAGAGGAGCTTAAGGAACAGACTATAGGCAGGGTGGTGCCTGCGTACAGTCTGTCCTCTAATGCTTTCTATTACACTGTGCTTTTCATGGGATTTCAATACGTTTCTAAATCCATCACAAAGCTATGATTGTATCCGGGGAGGAATTAGAGCATGGTCATTATGTGGTTGTGTGATAAATGTGGTGTGTTGATGTGTTGATTTGGTGCGTTAATGTTGTGTGTTTTTGTGATGGGATGTGTTGTCGTGTTAATGTGGTGTGGGATGTGTGTTAATGTGTTATTTTGATGTGGTGTGTGATGTGTGGATGCTTTGGACGCTTCCATGCTTGCTCTTAAATATAGATTTTCTGTGTTGTCATGGCAACCATGAGTGCAAATGTCATGAAGGAGAACCACATTTAAAAAATGTGTGTGGGATATCTTAATGGCATCCTGCAGTTTCCTTAGTTTGTCAATTAGATAGCAATTCTCAATTCATACTTTTAATTATATTTTGTCCATGTGGTATGTGTTGTCAATCTGCGTTTTCAATGACACATCTATGTACGTTACAAGACACACAAAGAACGCCCTTACAGATACCTTACAAATGTACGGGGGTAAATGCGTGCCAACTGTGTTATGTTGTAGCATGAAGTCATTCTAATGCGTATTACTCTGTGACCTCACATGGAACCGTCTCTCTTTACAGGAATGCTCAAAGGAAGTGAGCGCCTTGCCCCCTCTACAGGTGAGTTGCTGTAACTGTTTTCAGGGTAAGCGATGCAGTAATTTGGCCCGCTGTTCCGTGTGTAATGTCTTTGTTGAACCCACAGGTGTCACTGAGCGAACGTGTGTCACCTCCAGCCGAAGAAAAGGTACGTCCTAGTTGTTATTTAGTGTTGTTTTATTTATTGTGAAACGTGTGTCCTCTTGTATATAAAAATCACGTGACGTTTTTTTGTTTAGAGTTTTATGTTGCTAATATAAAAACATAATAATAATAATACATATTATTTAATACATTTAAATGAGAGTAGATTTGAATATAAATGTCTTAACAGTCTCGAGAATGAATACATATGAGCTAAACACCCCTGTTGTTGGTCATGTGGTGATGGGGAGGGGTCTCTTGTACACCAAAACATTGGCTAGTCATATTTACACATAAACGCCATGAAAACAATGGTTGTTGAGTACAAAATGGATGGATGTCTTTGATTGTCTAAAGGAAGATGCTCAATGAATAAATGAAGCGTGTGTACTGAATGAGAACGTTTTAAATACTCAAAGTTTCCCAGGATGTTCTCAGAATATTTCCCCAATGTCAACAGACTTTGGGGAATATCTTCATATTTTCTGATCTAGTCCAGTAACCCAGGGTGTCTCTAGTGTGCCTATAGTGTGTCTCTGCGTTCCTCATGGCTGCCAAACTCTGACCAACAGGAAATTGTGGTTAAGACCAACTGTCCCGTCACTCTCAGAATCCCTCTAGACTCGCTCTCTCTCTCTCTCGCTTTCTCTCTCTCTCTCTCTTGCTCTCTCGCTCTCTCGCTCTCTCTCTCGCTCTCTCTCTCTCTCGCTCTCCTTCTCGCTCTCTCTCTCCATCTAAGTTCTGGCTCATGCCCAGATGAATATCTCTTGGGAGCAGCTAAACTCAGCTCTCTTTGCATCCAACCCGCTGAAACCATGGGAACGTTCAGCACCACTACAGTCCCAGGTTACCATGGGAAAAAATATTACTACTTCGGTCCTGTGTTGCCACGGGAACCCACATCACGACTACAGCCCCCTGTTGCCATGGGGACCTTTATTATCACTACAGCACCTTTTTACCACGAGAAAATTCAGCACCACCACAGCCCCATATTGTCATTGGAACCTAAATCACCACTACAGTCCCTTGTTCCCATGGAAACCCACATCACAACTACAGCTCCCTGGGGTTGGAGTTTATTTTTAATTTCTCTCTCGCACCCTCCTCTGCCCCTCTGGCTCACTCCCTATCACATATGTACTCTTTCCCTCCATCTTTTGGAATTTCACTGTGTGTGTGTGTGTGTGTGTGTGTGTATGTGTGTGTATGTGTGCAGGTGTGTCAACTGCTACAGCTCAATAACTGAGGCAAGGTGTTGAGGACACCTCTAGAACAGATGGCCTCATGTTAGCGTAAAACACGGCAAAGAGAGAGAGAGAGAGACAGAGACATAGAACGAGAGAGAGAGAGGATAGAATATAACAATGTAAAAGATTAAACTCAAAATACTCCATTAAATGAAAGCTCCAAAGTAAAGATATCCAATATGACCAGTCAATTTGTCTTCAACGTTTTTTTGTTTTGTTGCAATGACCACCTTTAACTTAAATAAAGATCCTGGTTAAATATTGTTGTTTCTCTACTCTCTCTCTCGTCTTGGGCGATGTGCCTCCAAACAAAACTCAACTGGTTGTGGCCAAATTAACATACAATTACGTAAATCGGCTTTCAGTTACTCCCTGTCCCAACACAACACAATCCCAATAAAGGTGTTGTAGGTGCGATTCAAGAGCTATTATCTGAGTGTAATTGGTTAGAAATGGCCTGGTATTCTGTCAGCTATTATGGAGTGAAATGTGCTTTTAGAATATCTGTTTGATTTGACTGCACCTGCCTCTGTTTGAGACAATTACGATTTTAGACCGCTCCCACCTCATTTCTAATCAATCAGGGCATATTTTCCGTGATTGGTTGGTGAATCCATTTTCACTCAATCACAGGTGCATGAAATGCAGAGAAACCTAAGGAGGGAGGTAGCAGGGAGGCTTTTGTTGTTGTTTAGTATCAAAATATTTATCTCTTTCGCTATTTTCTGCTCGCTGTCTTTTATTATTCTCTAATCTTGCCTACTGCAGCTTTAAGACATAAATGCTTACAAAAAAAATATATATATCCGTATCGAACACCAGACCAAACATGGGGTCTGCTCTTACAAGATCAACTGTATTTCCTACACCATGCTTAGTTTTTCCATGCACAATATATATATATTATATATATACAATATAATATAGTAGTATATATACAATATATATATATTATATATTATATTATATATATTATATATATACAATATATATACAAAATATACAATATTACTATGATTTGATATGATATGGCTCATGCCAATAACGCAAGGTGAATTTGAATCTGAGAGAGACAGAGCTTGTGCATCAGTCGCAGATGGATGAGGATTGAGGTCCAAACCCAAACCCTCGGGATGTATTCTCAGAGGGGTTTGGGCCAACATCTCTGCTCTATTGCATTCCCCTTCTCCCTTCGGCTTCCTATCTCCATCTGACATCGACACAGGGCTGTCTCTTCGACAGGCCCTACCCAGCTTATATACACCCATGCCCTGGGTCTCAGGTCCCTGCTGGAGACCTCACTCCCCCTGCCTTCCTCCCCCCTCTGGTGGGACTGGCTGTCAAGCTGCATGCAGTCTCTCCTAGGGCCATGGTCTCTGAGAATGGGAGATAGTGTGGTTCTGGTGTGGTCTGTTCTGGTTCTGGTCTGGGCTGCTCCTGTCTGGTCTGGTTCTGGTCTGGTGTGTCTAGTCTGGTACTGTCTGGTCTGGTTTTGGTTCTGGTCTGGTCTAGTCTGGTCTATCTGTTTTGGTTCTGGTCTGGTCCTGTCCTGGTATGGTCGGGTCCTGTCTGGTCTGTTTCTTGTCTGGGCTAGTTCTGGTCTGGTCCTGTCTGGTCTGGTCTGGTCCTGTCTGGTTCTGGTCTGGTATTTTACCATTCTGGTCCTGTCTGGTCTGGTCTGGTTCTGGTCTAGCTCTTGCAGATGAAACTATGCCTGTTGCCACAGACACGGCAGGGTTCTTAATTTGATTTGGAAGGAGGGCGAAAGCGAGGCAGACTAAGACTAAGAGAGAAAAAAAAGAGAGACCGAGAGAGAGTGAATGGTCGATTGTCAGGGATCTGGAATAAAGTGGAGGCAATAGTGAAGTGGCTCTTTGTTCAAGTCATTATTTCCCCTGAACACATGCTGCAAATACTTTCACCCCAGTTTCCTGTGCTCGTTTGGGCGTTATAATAATTCACAGAACGAAGCAGAAGGAAACCGTATTTCCCTGTAGGTGAAGCAGCCCCTTAACACTTCTCGCTCTCTCCCCCCACCCCTCTCTTTCTCCCTTTCTCCCCCCTCTCTCTCTCTCCCCCACACCCCTCTCTCTCTCTTCCCCACCCCTCTCCCTCTCTCTCCCTGTCTCTCTTCCCCACCCCTCTCTCTCTCTCTCTCTATCCCTCTCTCTCTTCCCCACCCCTCTCTCTCTCTCTCTCTCTCTCTCTATCCCTCTCTCTCTCTCTCTACCTCTTTCTCTCTCTCTCTCCCTCTATATCTCTCTCTCTTCCCCACCCCTCTTCCTCTCTCTCTCTCTATCCCTCTCTCTCTTCTCTACCTCTCTCTCTCTCTCTCCCTCTATATCTCTCTTCCCCACCCCTCTTCCTCTCTCTCTCTATCCTCTCTCTCTCTACCTCTTTCTCTCTATATCCCTCTCTCTCTTCTCTACCTCTTTCTCTCTCTCTCCCTCTATATCTCTCCCTCCCTCCAGTCTGAGTTGAATCCAGGCAGCGCTCCCAGTGACAGTCCCCCCTCTCCGGCGACGACCATCTTTCATCCCGCCACGAGGACCGGTGTCATCACCGTGCGTCCGGCCTCCATGCTCGCCGCACTGGGCGTGGCCAAGACCAGCAGGCCTAAAGTCAACCAAGTTACCATGCAGACGGACCCGGACCCACCGACGCCGACGCAACTTGCCGCTGCCGCCGCCGCCGCCGCCGAATTGCCGGTCCCCACCGCGGCGCCGAGGGCCTGCTACCAACTACTGAAGCCCCAGAGGGCCACGCCGCAGGAGCCAGGCGGCAGAGACGGTACGCAGTGTGCGTGGGAATGTATGGTAGCCAGGGAACCTGCCGTTGCTTATGGTAATCTTTGAACTCCAAAAACTCTCGGAAACTGTCAAAAACACTCTAAAGAATATTCTAAACCTCATAGAAATTCTCAAAAGCTCAAAGACTCAATGACTATGCTAGATCATTTATCATGCGGTCACAGCTAGTGTAAAAAAATGCGTTATTACTATTACTGTTACTATGAGCTACTAGATTGAATGAGAACTCCATATATGGAGTATGTCCAGGTGTGTCCCATTTCCCTTACCACACCTGGAACGGGTGAGACCTGAAGGTTCTGGTGGTACCCTCAAGCCTCACCTGAACATTCAGGTACTGGAGGTTCAGGTGGTGTTGTTCTGTAACTAGGTCAGACTGATATCCATTACACCTTTGTAACATAGCGTAGGAGTTAGAGTGGTCCAGGACCATCGGCAGATGGTTCACACGGCAGCCAGACTCTCTGAGATCTGAACCAGGGACCAGGTTTACCAGGTCTCTAAGCCCCCAGTCTGCTAGCCAGAACCAGGCTGAGCTCGGCTCAAATCTCCCTGTCAAATCCCCATTCTGCTTCGCTGCTGCACACCTGCTTGTTGTCTGGCCTGTATAGCGTAAGCACTACATGTTTGAAGCGTGTTGTTTCTTAGGAAAACTTGACATTTTCTGCCTACAGAAATACACAAAGCTCCATCTTTCATGAGTTGATTGATGAACATATTGCAGAAAATGATTTCGATGTGGAAAATTGTTCAGACCCCACTTTGTTGTCCTTTGAAAGTTTCCTGGTTATTCGCTGCTAATACTTTAACTCTGCTACTTTAATAATCTAGGAGTACTCTCAGTGTGCTTCCACTAAGAGCAGTGATCCAGTCTCCCCAGCCGCGTGACCGCGTGGTGGTCCTCAGACTCTGTAAAGTAGTTCACACAGTCAACTTGGGATGACGGTGACCCACTTATTAAGAAAACCAAAACATTAGACAGGGCTACGTTAGCACCATCTGCTGGTGAAGAGTGGTTTTGCAACAACTCTTTCGCCCCCTGCTGGAAAATGACGTATAAGTCATTTTAGGTCTAGGATGCAGAAGGGGACCGAGGTATCACACTATACATTTGTTTTTCTAAAGGGACTGGCAGACCTGGGTCAAATGTTTTTAAACCACATAATGTTAACTGAATACTTTTTGTTGTTGTTGGAAGAAGCACATCAGAATAAACGCAATCTGCACTTACAAGATGGAAGTTAATTCAATCAACTAAACTATGATCTTTAATTACATATAGAAGATCAAAAGATGACCAACAAGAAATACTCAAACTGCAGATATTATCATGTAAAAAACAAATTCAGTTGATAAACGTGCAGTTTTAATAGGCCTATATGAGTGCATGGTGTGTGTGCTTGTAGATTAAAATGTGTGCATGTGTGCACGTGTTTGTGGTTGTGACGGTGGATGCAGTGCATGTGTGGGCATGCATTTGTATCAGTCTAAACAGCTGCCCATGTTATCATATGGATCTGTGTATGGGCTTTTGTGTGTGTGTATGTGTGTATATGGACTTTTGTGTGTGTGTGTGTGTGTGTGTGTGTGTGTGTGTGTAATGATGTGCTTGTGTGTATACACCTGTGGTTGTTTGTGTGTGTGTGTGTGTGTGTGTGTGTGTGTGTGTGCGTGTGTATATGGGCATTAGTGTGTATGTGTGTGCAACCAAGCCTGTGTGTCTGAGTGTGTGTGTGTGTGTGTATATGTGCGGCCATGTGTGTGAATGCATGCGTGAGTGATACACGTGTGTGAGTGTGTGTGTGTGTGTGTGTGTGTGTGTGTGTGTGCGTGCACAAGCTCTCTCTTCCTCTCCCCCCTACTTTTCTCTCTCCCTCTCTTCACCTTCAGAGGGAAGGACACATTCCAGCTCCCCTTCCCCACTCTGGCCCTGGGCGACGCTCGGCCGCAGCCGATAAGTGACAGGGGGGGGGGGGGGGGGGGGCACTTCCTCCCCCTTCTCCTCCTCTTCTTCCCCCTCCTCCTCCTCCTCCTCTTCCTCCTCCTCGCTGTCCTTCACAGCACAGCCGGGCTGCTGCTCCGGAATTCTGCCCTCTGGCCCACTTCTGTCCACCCCCCTACCTCCTCCCTTCCGTCTCCCCCACCAGCCCTGCTATCCTCGCCTCCCCCCCAACATTGCCACCACCACCCCCCCCCACCACCACCACCACCATACCGCCACACACACCACGACACCACGACACCACCACCACCCTTCTTTTGCTCTTTGCTGGAGAAGACAAGGTCTTGAGAGAGAGAAAGAGAGACATAGACAGAGGAGACAGATAGAGAGACAGAAAGATAGCGAGAAAGGTCTTCAAAAGAGAGAAAGACAGGCAGACAGAGAGTAAAGTATTTTATATTTTACAGCAGAGTATGTTATATTGCACATAAACTATAATGTCAATGTTTTTCCCTACCGATATAGCTTTTTTGAATTGAATTGGATTGAGAAAAGAGAGAGAGAGAGAGACAGACAGACAGACAGACAGACAGACACGGTCTTTAAATCTGCAGCTAGTTGTGGTCTCTTTCTCTGTCGTACATGTATGAACACGGGCGACATAGCGTGGGCAAGCAATGTGTTTTTGGCGAGGCACCACCGTCTCGTCCCGCTTGCTCCATATTGATTGATACGTTAGCGCAGCAAAGACGTGACGCCGGTTTGGTTGCGTCGGCCGCGTGCAAATACCTGACCTTTTAGTTGAAGGCGTGTGGATTTGATCTCGCCTGAGGTCCAATACAACGGCTTAGTCAGCACAAGTTAAACTTAGCAAACTATAGAGTATTCACTTTTACTCCACAGACTTTTCGCATATTAAAGAAATTTAAGGAAAAAAACATCTATATTTTCCCCTGCTTTATCCATTGTATCCCAATCCCTTTTCTAATGACGTCATACTCTCCCTCGCTCTTTCTTTCATTTCTCTCTCTCTCTCTCTCTCTCTCTCTCTCTCTCTCTCTCTCTCTCTCTCTCTCTCTCTCTCTCTCTCTCTCTCTCTCTCTCTCTCTCTCTCTCTCTCGATCTCGATACTAAGCATTCCACTCAGACCAGCACCAAGTCGCTGAGCTCCAAAAACTCTCTGGCCATGATTATGTGTGTGTGTGCGCAGATGACGCCTAGGGTCTATGTGTGAGTGTGTGTATATGTGCATGAGTGTGTATGCGTGGGCAATCACACCCCTGTGTGTGTGCGTGTGTGTGTGCCCAGTGCGTGCTCACATATGTGTCCGCCTCAATTGCTGGAGCCTATCCAAGGTTTCCGTGACGACGGCACAACACAACGAGACAATCAGAGGCTAGCCCACGCAGCGCGGCTAGAGCACATTAACACAGGAACCACGGGTCAGGGGGTGCAGGAAGACCTGGGGGGAGGGGGGGGAGGGAGAGGATGAGAAGGAACGTGGTGGTGTGGGGGGAGGGGGGAGGGGGGGACGAGGAGGAGGAAGAGAAGGGGGAGGATGAGAAGGATTGTGGTGGTGGGGGGAGGAGGGGGGAGGAAGAGGAGGAAGGGAAGGAGGAAGGTGGTGGTGGGGGGAGGGGGAGGAAAAGGACGTAGCAGGGAGAGGTCGAAGAGGAAATGGAAGAGGACAGTGATGAAGAAGGGGATGAAAGAGAGGGAGAGGGAGGTGAGGAAGAGAATAAGGAGGGGTGGGGGAGATGATGGAGAGGATGGTTTCGGGGGGAAGGGGAGAGGAGGAGGTAGAAGGAGGAAGGTGGCAGCCGGGTGGGCTAGTAAAAGAGTAAACAACTATAAACAAGATGGGAACCTTGCAGGCTACCTGAGGCCTCTCTCTCTCTCCCTCTTTCCCTCTCTCTCTCTTTCCCTCTCTCTCTTTTATAACCCCAAAGACATCAGGCTTTATAGATGCCCAGACCCCAGGTGTGTGTGTGTGTGTGTGTGTATGTGTGTTCTGTGCTGTTTGGTTAGTCAGAGGTGGCTACATGCGTGAATGAATCCATGAGCAGAAGGTCTTGGCAAAGAGAGTATGTGTGCGTGTGTGTGAGTGAGTGAGTGAGTGCATGTGTGGACCTGAATGAAATGTGTGAATCTATGCGTCTTGTGAAATGCAGCAGAAACTGTGTGTATGCCTCTGCATACATTGACTGGGTAGATATGTGTTAGCAATAGTATTTGTTGAGTGTGCCGGTGTGTTTGTGTGTGTCTGTGTGTGTGTTATATTTGTGTCCTCAGGGGATGACTAAAAATATGTGTCTCCTCAAGCCTTCTGGTGTCTGAGCGTCTGCCTTCCCTCCCTCACCCCTCCTCACCCCTCCGCTCTACCCCTTTCTGCCTTCCCTCCCTCCCCCCTCCTCACCCTTTCACTCTACCCCTTTCTGCCTTCCCTCCCTCACCCTCCTCACCCCTCCGCTCTACCCCTTTCTCCCCCTCCTCCCTCCCCTCTCCTCAGCACCTCCTCTCCTCCTCCTCCTCACCCCCTTTTCCCCTAATCCCCTCCCTCTCTTCTTAAAAACCCTCACACCTCCTAACCCTTTACCCTCATTTCATCCTCTTCCTCAATTACACCTGGGGGATATTGCATTACAGACCTTTTATCATGAAAGTATTAAACGGTCATTTACATGAAACAATAGATATAATGGTGTCCTCCAGTGGTGTCCTTATATGAACCAAAATGTACTAAGCTAAGGTTTACCCAGTGCACAGTGGAAAAATACTGAGACGTGAAATATTTTAATTATGAACAAATAAGGACATTGCTGACTGTGCTAGGGCAGTTTGACCACACTCATATCTGTTAGATACCCTTCTCTCCTTAGGGTGATCTTGTGGCTGATCTTTCTGGTCATGGGCCACAGATAATCACCAACGCGCTTCAGCTTCGAATGCAGTTTCTGTACTCACAGCTCGGCCCCCACTCCACTGCAGGTGACCTGGGTTCTGCTAGGCCGGGTCAGGGGTCTGGGGTCTGGGGTCTGGTCCAGGTTGGGGTAGAGAGACAGATGGAAGGAAAGAGAAGAGAAAACTTCCTGAACCTCCCCACAGATGGTCAGGGGGCGGACTTTGCACGGAAGCGTTTTTAACCAGAGTTGATTGGTTGCCTTGTTTTGAAGGTTAACATTTGTAGTGACATTCCCTCCCTCTTCCGCTCCATCTCCCACTCTCTCTCTGTCGCTCTCTCTCTCTCTCTCTCTCTCTCTCTCTGTCTCTCTCTCTCTCTCTCTCTCTCTCTCTCTCTCTCTCTCTCTCTCTCTGTCTCTCTCTGTCTCTCTGTCTCTCTCTCTCTGTCTCTGTCTCTCTGTCTCTCTCTCTCTCTCTCTCTCTCTCTCTCTCTCTCTCTCTCTCTCTCTCTCTCTCTCTCTCTCTCTCTCTGTCTCTGTCTCTGTCTCTGTCTCTGTCTCGCTCTCGCTCTCGCTCTCGCTCTCGCTCTCTCTCTCTCTCTCTCTCTCTCTCTCTCTCTCTCCAGATAACGACGTGATGGACAACGCCCAAGCAGCGATTGGCTCCGTCTCGGCGACGGCAACGTGTGGTGGGCGTGGCCGCGTGGCCCAGCTGATGAAGACCTTTAACGCAGAGAGTCCGTCGGCCCTGGGCCAGGCAGCCGCCCGCACCCCCAAGCCCCCCCTCCCCTCCAAACCCAGCCACTTACGACTGATGAAGTCATCGACAGTGAGGTAATCACGCCACTCGCCAACGCGCCACTCTGGACACTCTTGACACCCGGCATGGGGCCGTACCCGTTACCATGGCGGCGGCTGTGTGTATGTGTGTGTGTGTGTGTGTGTGCGTCTGGGATTCTGCACAGGTGGCTGCTGGGAATTGCGGTACCCAGCGAAAAACAAAGCAAGGAAAGTGTGATTAAGCTTGAATGTAATTCTTTGTTTGTTTACTATATTGTGTTGTTTTGGACAGCACAGTACTGTAAAATACTGTAACGTTTTTTTCGTGGGACAGATATGACCAGGTTATAGATGGATTTGTTTTCAATGGACTGTATCTTCTCTGTGGTTTTTGTACATTTGCATTTTTAGGGTTTTGACATGTTTTCACTGGTCACGACGAGCTCAAGGTTACCTGTCATGTGTTATTTCATTCTTTATGGGACAGACTGTCAGGTTAGGTTTATTTTATTTTTTTACATAAGAATTGAGTCTGAAATGCCAAACTGAACAACTGAAAGAACAAAAGATGCATTCAACACGCACAGGAGGTCCTGCGTCTTCATCATCATCCTCATCTTCCTCGTGTCGGGGAATGATTTGTTTACCTGTACAGTGTGTATTCTACCCTGCGCCTGGACCAATGACAGTTCAAATTGTTTCAGTCCACTTCCGCTTCCTCGACGGTCAGCCGTTTTGTGCCAAAATGTTGATGCATGCTTCTCTCCGCTCTGTTCTGTGCTTCTGCTAATATCTTCATCGCCCACAGCATTGTAACTTAACCCTACATATGTATGGCTTCACTTTTTTTGGAGAGGTATGTGTAGGGAAAAAACTTTTTTCAATTTTTTTATTGTGGGATGTTAAGCACTATGCTCCCAATTGTTACTGAGGGACATATTGGTGTCTGGGGTGTGACAGACCTGTACGGTGCAATCAAAAAAAAAAAAAAAAGAATAGCAATAAAATCATATAGCCTTACTTGAATTGGTCTGTGTTTTTATTTAGCATTTATTCTTTGAATATTGGGTCATGTTAGATATTAAGTTCATTATCAATATCTCCCTCTATCTTTCTCACCCATTGTATCTCCATGGTCTGGTAGTGATATGATTAATTGTCTGTATAAAATTGAAAGGTAATTTCTTATATTATTTATAGTTAATAGCCTTACCTCACTTTTGTGTTTGAACATGAGACATATAATGTCTACAAATGGAGAGAACTCAATGGTGTGTGGCTATAAACACAGCTATAAACATCATCACTAACCCTATTAATCTAAACATTAGGATTATGAAGCCACACAGCCCACTAAGAAAGTATAAACAAGTATACCTCCTTAACCATTGTGTACAGTGTATCATTTTGAATAGGAATTATAATAATGTTATGACTTAGTTTCATGGTTAAATCCAGTACTAAACAGGTGCAGCTGTGGCTCTTCTTGCATATTGACACTCAAAGTCAATATGCAAGGTTCCAAAGTACCCACAATGTAACAGTTTCCTCAAATTAACACAGTCCACAAAAAAGCAATAAAGTCCCCACAAAGTAACACATTCTCCACAAAGTAACACAGTCCCCACAAAGTAACAGTCCCCACAAGGTTTCAAAGTCTCCACAAAGTAACACATTTCCCCTCAAAGTAATATAGTCCCTACAAGGTTACACAGTCCCCAAAAATTAAGAAAGTCTCCACACACAACAAAGTCCCCGCAAAGTTGCAAAGTCATCACAAAGTAACAAAGTCCCACAAAGTACAACAGTCCCCACAAAGTAACAAAGTCCCAAAAAGTAACACAGTCATCACAAAGTAATACAGTCCCAACAAAGTAATAGTCCCCACAGTAAGACAGTCTAGCTAGCATTTAGAACCAAGATGGCCTCTAGGTTAAAATGGTCCATGTCAGCATGTTAGCAACAACAAAAGACATTGTCTCAGAGTCCAACACATTGTGAGGAAGAATGTTTTAATGGTTTCCACCGTTGTGTACAGGCGCACGCTTGTGTCCTCTACTGTGAGCTGGTGTCAGGGTCCAGACGAGCCTCAACAATGGCTCTGACTGTTCTCTGATGTTCACAGACATCTCCTGGCAGTTACTAGGCAAATATTGGATTCCCTCACTATGAAGCCCCAAGCACCACCACTTCTCCTTTTCTTCTTATACTCTTCTACCTCCTCTACTCTTCTACCTCCTCTACCTCCCCCTTCTCCTCTTTATCTGGCTCCTACTTTGCCTTCTCCTCTTCCTCCTCCCCCTTCTCCTCTTCATCTTCCTCCTACTTCTCCTCCTCCTCCTCTTCCTCCTCCACCTCCTCCTCTGCATGGCCATCCGGGCCTTCGGTTCAGAGATTCCATTTTATTATTTGTATTTAAAAATGGCCGTTGTTTTTCTTCATGGGAGAGATGGATGGTAGTTTTTCTTCTTTCCCTCTCCCTCTCTCTTTCCTTTTCACTCCTTTCTCCCGTCTCCCGTTGGTCTTTCGACAGCCACCGGAGGGTAGGGGAAGAAAGGAAGAGAAGAGAGAGAGCGGGGGAGAGAGAGAGAGAGAGAGAGAGAGAAGAAAAAATAAAGAATGCCGAAGGGAGGGAGGAACACTGGAGCATACCGAGGCGTTCCGCTACGCTACCACCCCCCTCCACCCTCCATGCAACAACTCCACCCTCCACCCTGCTTCACCACCTCCGCCCCACCACCTTCACCCTCATCGCTGCCACCATCACTACCAATATCTCCACCCTTTCCTACTCACTCTCTGCACCTCCTCCACACCCCTCTCCTCCACCCTCATCACCACCAACTCTGTCATGCTTCACCACCTCCAATACCTCCACCGCCTAATTTCCACCGTGACATTTTCATCACCACCACCGCCCTATCCACCACCTCCACCCTATCTACAACCTCCTCCCTCTCCCTCTTCCTTCACCACCTCAACCCAGCTCCACCACCTCAGTGGCATTGTGGATGGCAAGGAGTGGAGCTCCTTCCACCACGGATTAGCTGGAGGAGTGCAGGAGGTGGATGAGGTGGAGGAGTGAAAGAGCGGATGAGTGGAGGAGTGGAGGAGGTGGATGAGGGAAGGAGGTGTAGTAGGTGAAGTAGGTGGAGGAGGTGGAGGAGGTGGGTGTGTGGAGCCATTGGGGGTTGTGCGATGGGGAGTGAGCCGGGGGCTTCACCCCCAGGCGGGGGGGCAGCCGCCTGCTGTGTCTCTCCTGCATGATTCATCTGGCTGAGGGGCCACAGCACACACACACACACACACACACACACACACACACACACACACACACACACACACACACACACACGCACACACACACACACACACACATACATACACACTCACACACACACAGGCACGCACACACACACACACACGAACACACACACACACACACACACACGCACACACACACACAAACGCACACACACACACCTTCACACACATACACACACACACACACACACACAGACTCACAGCCATGCATACTTTCAAACATATATACATACATGCACATGCACACACTTTCTTGCATGCGCACACATACACACATACACACACATTCTCTCACACACACACACACACAAACGAACACAAACACATGCACAAGCATAAAGCACACATCCTTAAACCTAAAAAACACCCACATAAAGTGTCACAGATCCAAGTATACACCACATAAAATGACACACACATAAAAACACACTTTATCTAAAATTGCTTAGCACCATGTAATGTGGATGACATACATGTAGCATAGCTGCCATAAAACAGCTGTCTAAAGGGTGGACCCAAACATGAGTGAAGGTCTTGCCACGTTTAAAATCTGTATTCCGGTGTCATTCCAGGGAAAAAACACTGCTTGTCCAGAATATTAACCATTTAACCTCTTGTCAAAATGGTGGACTCCCAGTCTCTGTGTGGATTAGCTTGTTTTCTCTGGGAGTTCGTTTTTGTGCATCACACGTCAAACATCCCTACGGTTCATTGTGGTTTCACCAAGATTAGTAAAAAATTACCCAATGTTTCTTCAATTTGAATCATACCTTGTGTTATTCTGGGTAAGGCTTTATGTATAGTTATTAAAATGCTCAGGATTGGTTAAGTGTAGGTATGAGGTTAGTGATTGTTGAGTAATTAGGTTAGAGATGGTTCGTTTCAGTGTTAGGTTAGAAATGGTTAAATTTAGGTATTAGGTTGGAGATAGTCTCACAAATTAGGCTTCAATTTTATATTAATATCTTAAATCACTTTATTTTGCTTCATATTTGTTTTGACCAATCATGTTGATGGAGGCGGGGCTCTGTATGCGCGTAATTGGCAAACACAAACTCGTCCAGAAGTAGTAAACAGTAACAAAAAGGATTCTGTTAAGATCTAAAATAAACACTGTTTAGACTGGCTACGGTAGAACATATTAAATCCTGAAAGCTTCATCTAGACGGGAATGAAAATATCTCTGTATAACGAAACAGCAATCAAGCCTTGACTCCACCCCTTGCAGTCCTGGTTTCCTGCTTCAGTGCCGTCTCCCCCTAGAGGTTCTGCAGCAACATGGACTGCTGGATCGAGATGAGGTTAGAGATGGTCAAGTTTCGTTATTAGCATAGAGATGGTTGAGTTCAATATAAATGCTAGGGTAGGCAATTTATTTCAGAAGAATACTTTGTCATATGTGTTGAAATTCTCTTTGCATCCTGACCGCAATCAATAAATCAAATGCTCTGACAAAAAAAGGAATAATCTGGCATTGGTGGCTGTTGCAGGCTTGTAATAAGCCCATCGGCCCCAATGAAATGATTGGATTGCCTACCTGTCTGTCTACCTACCTACCTACCTGGGTACCTGCTCACACTCTGCCCCTGCACTCATTGCTCATGACCGGAGGTTTCCTCAAGGCTAGCCAGACCTGTTGCTAAAGCTAGCGAGCTAATCATGTGTTTTGGGGGAGTGGCTTTGGAGGGAGGCCTAAAGTTGGATACTTTCAAAATCTAGTTAATTCGGGCTGGTTTCTCCATTTGCCTGCCCTACCTTCAAGCTAGAGAGGGTTACGTTTAGGTATAGTTAATTTAACTTTAAGGATAGGTCCTGGGTTAGGGTCATGTTTAGGGATTGATATACATATATAATGGGTTAGGGAAAGTTAGATTATGGTTTAGTGTTTGGTGTCTGTATGGTCAGGGTAAGGATCTAGAGAACAAAATGCACGATAGCCCAAGACCAGCCCCCCTCTCCACCACACTGAGGTATGTGTGATCTTGTCTGTGCTGGGTGAGCGGGGTGAGTCCTGGTGACCCACTGGCTGACAGGCAGCCAGTGGGTTAACCTCCTGCACCAGCTCCACATTACTGGAGGGGAATGAAGTGTCAAGCAGAGACCCTCCCCAACACACAAACACACACGCATGCACACACGCACGCACACACACCCACACACAAAAACCCACTGCTCCTCCCAACACTTCGTCACCCCTCAAACTTCCTGCGCCACAACCAGACACACACACGCGCATGAGCTCCTACACAGATATACACATACTCCGCCCCACATCCTCACAGATACACACACACGCACACACACATTCACAGCCAAACACACAGACACATACCTCCCCAAAGATATACACTCACACACACTGCCCCCCCCCTACACACACACACACAAAATGCACAAATGCACAAACCCAAAGACACATCTAGACACACAAACACACACACCCACACACACACACACACACACACAGACAAACACACAAAAACAAGAGCGTCTCTGTATGTCTCTCCTCTCCTCCGCTTCCCTGTAGACAATCACTGCTTCCTATTTGTTTTCTTTTGTTTTTTTCCCATTTGCTTTGTCAGCTCGGACAGCTCTCTCTGAAACGCCTTCCTTGTGTATGCGCTTAAATATTTAAAATACATTTTAAACTGAGACACAAATACAGCTAAATACATGCGCTATGAAAGCAGTTAGCTTGAACGATGACTTGTTGGAATCTTGTGTTTGAAGAAGGGTAGAAGGATTCACAAGTGTTTGTTCAGGATATATGATTGTTGTGTAGAAGGCGGTATGGGATTAATAGTGAATGGAGAAAGAAGAGTGTAGTAAATGTGTGTATTGTATGGGGAAGTACAGCGTGAGCTTGAGAAAAAGAGCGTAAAATAATAGTACAACTAAAACAAAACAGAAAAACAACGGACAATGGACACTCCAGGAACGAGAGAAGGAGGGGACGGAGAAAGGGAGGAGTGATAGAGAAATAGAGGGAGGAGACATAGAGAACGAGGGACGAAAAAGCTAAAAGATAGAGGTGAAAAAAACAAGAGAACGAGGGAGAAAGGAGGGAGAAAGAGAGGGAGATAGAGAATACAGCAACAGGGAGAAACAGAGTAGAGCACCCAAAAGAGAGAGAGAATGAGAGAATTAGGGGAGACGGGGAGAGTGAATATAGAAACAGAATGCAAGAGAGACAGTCGGAGAGACAAGAAAGAAATTGAGAGTAAGAGAGAGAGAAAGAGAGGGAGAGAGAGAGATACAGAGAGAGCAACAGAGGGGGGAATAGAGAGAACGAGCCACACCAGTGAACAGGGCCAGTCCCTGCCAAACTGCCTTGAAAAAAATAAAAAACCTCTCTGTTTTATTTATAGTGCGCTGTATCCATGGCAACCTGAGGGGTCAGGCGAGCTGGGTCTACGCTTCACCCTGCTCTGGGGATTAGGATTTCACAGAGGTCCTCAGATGTGGAAGGTGGATCCAGCGCCGTGCAGCTGGAGCTGCCGCTGCGGCCGCGCTGGCTAGCCGCCCGCGCGACTGCTGCTGCTGCTGCTCGGCCCCCTGGGAAATGGAGGAGGAGGAGAGGGGAGGAGGAGAGGGGAGGAGGAGAGGAGGGTAGGGGGGAGAGCAGGGAGTCATGGGAATTGTCGGGGACTGGTGATGGAGGTTGGAGACGATGTGGGGCTCGGAGCTAGGCGGAGGAGACGAGAGAGAGAGAGAGAGAGAGGGGGAGAGATGGAGGAAGAGCGAGGGGGTGAGAGGGAGGGAGAGAGGGATGAGAGAGAGAGCCCAAAGTTTGAGTTTGAAATGAGAAGTGTAACACAAGGTCATGCAAGGTCGTGAGCAACTTTCTTTTTCAGATGGTTTTGTCCGTTTTTTTTTTTGTGCCATATAAATAATAAATAATCGTATTGATTACTGTTATAATTTGTGTTTCTGATAGAACAAAATCTGAACTGGATCTTGAGAGAGATTTCTATGAAGCATTTTAAAACGAGTACCCATGCTTTTTAATATAAATGAACCAAACACATGCATGCAAATTATATTCATGCATAACCTTAAAAATTGTTCTGCAAAAAAAACAGGAGAAATAAAGAAGAAAAGGAAGAGGGATGAAATGAGTGACTTTGGGGGAGAGAGGAAGAGAAAGACAAAGAGAGAAATTCACAGAGTGCATGAGAGAGAGAGCGAGTAAGAAAGAGAGGTTCAGAAGGAAATAGAAACAGAGAGAGAGCGAGAGAGAGAGAGAGAGAGAGAGAGAGAGAGAGAGAGAGAGAGAGAGAGAGAGAGAGAGAGAGAGAGAGAGAGAGAGAGAGAGAGTAGAAAAGGACTTGTGGAGGACTTGATTGCCCTCTGGAAAAAACCCGCGGAGTAAATCAGCGAGACCTCCGGGTTCCACCGAGGGGGGGCTGGGGACGCAGTCGGCGTTGCTAGGCGACGGTCGTTGCCCGGTTGTTGCTGCCGTGTTCCAGTGTGCAGTATGACAAGAATTCAATACGCCTTCTGGAAGCATCTGTGAAAAGAAAACAAGCACGATTGATGAAAAAAAAGAAAAGAAAAACAAAGACGTTGTAGGCTACTCTGTGCAACGGTACACTATTTGAGACAAAGTAATAACCCCCTCTTGTCTCTAGGGTGCGCTGTTTTCACCCGGTGCACAGGAACTACAACTAATCAACTCGGACGGTCTATACTAGTCGAAATATAGGCTATCAGGTCGAAGTTGTGGAAATTATCGTTGGTAAGTCAAAGTTTTAGATGAAAGATTAAGTTTTATTTAGAGAACACTGAAAGTCAGGTGAATAGGAATCCAGGTGTTGAATCTCTCTCTGGATGGACAGTGGTCAGAGGTCAAGCATGATATTGAGAACTTTTAACAAGATCAGAAAACGGACACACCCATCACAGTATGCTGACTCTTGTTGTTATTATCACTATCTTATCTTTATAAATCACAGCCTATGTATTTGTGTGTCTTCTTTCCCATGGAAGCCCACACACACATCTATAGATAGACAGACATTCATTTCCCTCTGTCTGTCCCTCCTTCCACACTGTCCGTTGACGTCTCTCTTATGTAGCTCGCCTGTCTCTCTACCCTCCCAACCCCATGCTGTGTGAGCATGCGTGCACGTGCGTGTGTGTGTGTCACACACTGCGAAGAGACAGGCACCAGACCAGCCAGGAACTGAAACTGGTTCTGGTACTGCCCCCCCCCCCCCCCCCCCCCCCCACCCTCCCCCTGCTCCCGGCTGAGGTCCAGCAGCCAGGACAGGCGGGCAGGCGGCCGAACGGACAAAGGAACCCATTCTCTCTCTACCGGGTGGGGGGGGGAGGGAGGAGAGGGAGGAGGCAACCGCAGGCTTGATGATGATGATGATGATGAGGCAAGCCTGAGGTGGTGGGAGAGGAGAGATGAGGGAAGAGGGGGCCGGGAGAGGGGGGGGGGGGGGCTGGGGGGGGGGGGGGGGGGGATCGGTGGCGAAGTCTTATCCTCCTGGCTCAGACACATGCCACCAGCTGCCGGCGCTTCCTGTGCCGCGTGACAGTAGCATGGCGATGTGTGTGTTGTGTGTGTGTGTGTGAGTCAATGTGCTTGTGTGTCTGTGTTTGTGTTTGTGTGTATGTGTGTGAAGGGGGGGTGGGGGGTGGTCCATGGGGGCTCCTCTGAGACATTGGTCGACGTGTCTCTGCCTCCGCCATGTCTGTTTTCACTTCTTTCTCTCTCCCTCTCTCTCTCTTTTTTGCTCACCCTGTCTCCCTCTCTCTCTCTCTCTCTCTCTCTCTCTCTCTCTCTCTCTCTCTCTGTCTCTCTGTCTCTCTCTCTCTCTCTTCCTCTCTTTTCTCTGTTCTGAAGGCCAGCCCCGCACTGTCCATTCCCTGTGTATTTGTGTGTGTGTGTGTGTGTGTGTGTGTGTGTGTGTGTGTGTGTGTGTGTGTGCATGCGTTTGCCTCCAGAATGGTGCCCAGAGGCAGCGAGAGAGCCAGCAGGGGGGGCTTGTCTGCTAGGTGGCTCGGCGAGCTGACCGGACGCCCAGCCAGACGCACGCCAGCCGAATACCAACGCCCCTCTCCCAGCATGCAACCTGCTGACTTACCACTTCCAAACAGGAGGAAGAGGAGAGAGGGAGGGTGTGTGTGTGTATGTGTGTGTTTACATGTGTGTTTGTATGTGTGTGTATGTTGTGGGAATGTATATAGGTGTGTGTGTGTGTGTGTGTGTATCTGCATGCAAAGGTGTGTGTGTATAGGTGTGTGTGTGTGTGTGTGTGTGTGTGTGTGTGTGTGTGTGTGTGTGAAGGTGTGTGTGTATAGGTGTGTTTGTATGTGTGTGTTGTGGGAATGTGTATAGGAGTGTGTGTGTGACTGTGTGTGTGTGTGTAGGTGTGTTTGTATGCGTGTGTTGTCTGTGTGTGTGTGTGTTGCGAGGGGTTTAGGCTGCAGGTAGTTTCCAGAAGCACTTCCCTGTGTCGCGCCCAATTAATCAGCACTGCATCTGTGCTGGACACACCTCCACCCCCTGGAGACCAGGGTGGGGCACGCATTCTCCCTTCTTCCTCGCTTCTGTGATGTGTCTGTGTGCATGCATGCACATCCGTGCGTGTGTGTGTTTGTGTCTGTGTGTGTGTTTGCTCGTGCATGTGTGTGTGTGTGTGTGTGTGTGTGTGTGTGTGCATGTGAGTGTGTGTGAGTCTGGACAAGTGTAAGTGTGTGTGTGTGTGTGTGTGTGTGTGTGTGTGTGAGTGGGTGTGCGGATGCTTGTGTGTTGACACATGTGTGTTGCTGCCCAGATGTGTGCGTGTACATGCATGTACATCTGTGTGTGTGTGTGTGTGTGTGTGTGTGTGTGTGGACTAGGTGTGTGACCGACTCAAAAGCAAGATGTATGTGTGTGTGTGTGTGATTGTGTGTGTGTGTTTAGAATAGGTGTGTGAGATGTATGTGTGTGTACATAGTCTGGAGGGAATATGGAGCTTATTCGTTCGAACAGGAGAACTAAAAAGCTGTCTGCGCTGCTGTTCCTCCAGCCTTACAGTGTAAAGCTACCATGGTCTTCTGTTAGGTCCTCTGTCAACATAGACACACACACACACACACACACACACACCCACACACACACTTGCCTGCTCCTCAACACTCCTCACAAGGAGAAGGCACCTGGGCCCATATGTTTACCACCTGCACCTCCTCCTCCACCACCTCCTCCTCCACCTTCAGTCTCTTCTCTCTTCTTCTCCTCCTTTGTTCGACTAAGGGTTCTTGAGTCTTTCTCATGAAAATAAAACACAAATATTGAAGCGTATGTGGGAAACATTGATAAAAAAAAGTCCCTGATGATCACAAATGTATTCCATTTATATTTGTACATTACAAAATTATAGCCAACCTGCTTCTCCCAAATTTTTCGTATCCGCAGATTAAAAAAGTAGCAAATCTGAATAAACAGCATCCTGCTAGGGGGTTTCTGTTTCAAATTAAACCTGTAGGAGGACTGCCACTATCATCTCTGTCACTTCCTGCTGCAGATAAAATGGAGGCTGTTTGTTTTGGAAATATCCTGTCACCTAAAAATCTTTGCTGGAGGATGGGTCCATGGTGCCTGTGTGTTTGTGTGTGTGTGTGTGTGTTGCTGTGTTTGTGTGTGTTTGTGTGTGTGTGTGCGCCCGGGGGGGTGGTGGTGGTCGGGGGGTGCAGAGTGCCGAGGAGAGACAGCTGTCCTGACAGATGCTGGGAGACAGGAGTCCACTGGGACGCAGTGGGAAGGAGCTGGCTCTCTCTCTCTCTCTCTCTCTCTCTCTCTCTCTCTCTCACCCCGACGGAAACACCACAGGCTGAGAGAGGAAGTGGGCAGGGGGAGCGTACCAGGGGCTCACTCTGTGTGTATCTGTGTGAGTGTGTGTTTGCGTGCAGAAGTACATTTGTTTTATGTGAGTGTGCATGCAGTAGTGTTTTTGTGTGTGTCCTTTTGTGTTTGTATGTATGTGTATATGTGTGTTGTTGTTTGTGTTTGTGTGTGCTTTTTGTGTGTGCCTGCTGGAATGATTGCGAGTGATTGTGTTTGTCTTGTGTATACGTGTGGGAGTTTTTTGTGTCTATGTTTTGGTGTGTGTGTGTGGACATGCATGCATGAGTTTTTATGTGTTGTTCAAGTTAATTTGTTAAGTAGGTTGTATGTATATCCTATATCCTATCCTATTATAGTTTGCTAGATATACAACTGATAGCTAGATAGAGAGAGAGGGAGAGAGAGATAGGGGGTGAGAGACAGATAGCTCGATAGACAGATAGATACAGTAGATAGATTGACAGATCTGTTTGTTTATCTATCTATTAATATATAAAAGGATAGACAGATAGATGATATATAGATAGATCTGTGTGTGTGTGTGTGTGTGTGTGTGTGTGTGTGTTTGTGTGTGAGTCTGTGTGCCTCCTGGACCGTGCACTTTATAGTGTGTGTTTGAGTGTGTCGACCACATGTGTGTGTGTGTGTGTGTGTGTGTGTGTGTGTGTGTGTGTTTGTGTGTGAGTCTGTGTGCCTCCTGGACCGAGCACTTTATAGTGTGTGTTTGAGTGTGTCGACCACGTGTGTGTGTGTGTGTTTGTGTGCGCTGTGCTGTGTGTGCGAGTGTATGTGTGCGTGCGTGCTATGTCTGTGTGTGCAGGGCCGTGTGGTCGCAGTGCGCTACAAAGCCGTACAGCTGCGGGGCCGGCACAGTAGGAATGGTTGCCATGGTGAAGGCGGCCGTCGGGGCCACAAACCTTCCAGAGAGTCCTCATGCTCACTGCAGCTGTCCCCACACTCGTCTATTAGGTGTGTATGTGTGCGTGTGTGTGTGTGTGGGTATGTGTGTGTGTGTGTGTGTTTGTTTTGTGTGTGTGTGTGTGGGTATGTGTGTGTGTTTGTTTTGTGTGTGTGTGTGTGTGTGCTTGTGCATGTGTGTGTGTGCTTGTGCGTGCATGTGTGTGTTTTTTAGACGATATTATCGTTAAGAAGTGTACTACATTTTTTATCTTTGCTTACTGTTTATGATTTCACATACTTTGTGAGATTATTCATTTTACCACTAGTTTCTACCCAGTGTTGGTTCAAGAATGACATGAGTAAAGTCACTAACATGCCATCTTGGCAGTATTAATATTGGTTCACCAACTGTTTTGAAAACGAAGGACAGTGTAGTAGTAGGGTGTTCTGCTCCCAGCCAAATAGTTCTGGGTTTGATCCCCCAATGGCTGCGGCCTAACTTGTGGACGTCCTCGAGTAAGGTGCCCCCTAACCCCTACCATCTCCTTAATGACATGTAACAATTGAATTTGTTTTAATTGGTACTAATACTAAAAGTACAAAAGAAATTGTACTAATGTGGTACTAATTAAGTGATTGTACTAATGCAGTAAACAGTCCGTGGGTAGGGGACAGGTATGTTACTTACTCAGAGGTTTTTCACTTCCTGTCTGAGTCACTCAGTTAGGTCATAGACTTATTAAGTACCCAATTACAAGGACTGCTTGTACGTAATCTGTGTGTGTGTGTGTGTGTGTGTGTGTGTGTGTGTGTGTGTGTGTGTGTGCTTCTTTGCATGTGTGCCTGTGTCCTTGTATGTTTGCGCAAACCTATAGTGTGTGTCTGTTTTGTCTGTGAGCGTGTTTGTGTGTGTGTGTGTGTGTGTGTGTGTGTATGCATGTAGAGTGTTTGTGTATAGTGTTTCACTTCACACGGCCCCTCCCTCTCTCTCCCCGCAGACACAGAGCAGCTGAGTGGAGCGAGACGTCCCCAGAACACGGGTCCCCAGAGAGACCAGGAGGAGTGCTGGGGCCCCAGGAGGGCCACAGTGACCACGTCCCCGTCTACCAGACTGCTGGGGCCAGCCGAGTGTGACGCATCCACATTGTGTGTCTCTTGCTTTCTCTCCTTCTCTCTCGCTCTCTCTTTCTCTCGCTCTCTCTTCAGAGGATTGGAGGGGTTTGGGGGGAGCCGTCTGAATAGCAGTTCAACAATTAGAAAGACCATGAGGATGAATACGGACGGTGTGCGTTCAGAGCAGCCATTTTGTCTAGCAAAATGGAGTCTTTATTAACGTGTGTAATTAACCATCGTCTTCAACATGTGCTGTTTACATTTACACATGGCATTGACATTTTACTGTAAATAGTACAGTAAATGCATGTATATCGATTGTCTTTAGTACTTCTTTCTGTGTTAACAATGTACATTATTAATGTACAGTCAATATATTAAATTACATCATAGTAATATTTGAAGTTTAATCGGTTTTAATATAATATAAGTATAAATACCAGGTTATCCTGTATAGGGGTTGATTATAACAATAGCTGAATGTGCCTTACAAGGCATTAAGTCATTAATATTGTTGCCACAGTTTAGGGTGTTTACTGATTCTGTGACAGTTATGACTAACGTAGATGTTGAAAAGAATGGTTTTGGAAAACAGAATGCTATTGAGTGTGTGTGCAAAGTGTCACTTTTTAAATCTGTCCCAATTATTTCTGTTTCTGTAAAAGTCCTCTCTACCTTTTAGAGAAAATAGTTTTTCCTTAATTTCATGAGAATATAATGTGTGATTACATTTCTACTATTTTGGGTGTGTATCAATCAGGTGTATTATGTTCATTACAACTGAACGCAATGGAAAAAAAAACGGATAGTGGCTGATTAATAATATTAAATTAAAAAAATGTAACAATAATGTTCTTTTTTTTTTAAAGACACCACTACATGATGTTCACTATGTGACTTATTACATTGGAATATTATAATGAATTGTATATATATTATGATGGCGCTCACTTTCAGTGTAGATCAGGTCAGCCATTGGTTGAAATGTTAGACCCGCCCACTCGATTAGACCCGGCCACAAAGATAACCCCGCCCCCTCGTGATTCCCCTATAGCATGATGATTGCATCACCAATCATAAAACTAACATTGTTTAAGAGGATGTTCGAAGTACTAAAATCTTGGTGTAAAATAAGGAAAAACTGAACTGTTCTAAGTGAATATATGTATAATAGCAGCGATAAAGCTATAGTAGGTAAACTAAAAGTAAATTTACATCAAATGCCAGTTTACAGTCTCTTTTTACCTAGTATTTACATGGTATTTACATGAGTCTGGGTGTTACTCCGACGTTGAACCAAATATGTGCTTACGATGTGATCGCTCACATCTGGCCAGACATGTATGCAGTATCTGTGAGAAGAAAACGTTGATGCCTTGCCATTCCATTGTACACGTAGAGTCATTGTGTACATGGAGATGACCTTCACTGCCTGCTCGTGACCTTGGGGGCTTGTTAATCAAACAGTTGGCAAACAGGTGGCATGCATACCACAAACACACACACACACACACACACGGACACACACAGACACACACATACACACACATTTGCACACACTTGCACACAAACACACTCACACACACGCTAACAGACACACACTATGGCTATAACCCTCCTACACTGTAAGGGGAACACATTTATTGTCCTGATCAAAGGTTGTTAATGAACAGCAATTCAGCTTATCATTTTAGTTTTTTCAAATTAAAACCGCTTGTGATTGAACATCTGTATAACGTCAAATTACTTTACTTTTACCTGAAGCAGAGAACCACAGAGAATTTTATTTTCACGTTGATTTTTATGTAAACACATGTCAACCAAGACGAAGAAGTTCCATCACGTGGCTAAACATGGTTAACTGAAAACTATTATCAGTTAACCTACTCTGAGGCTTATGGGTAATGTGAAAAGCATGTGTCATCGAGTGTCAACATAATGTGTGTGTGTGTGTGTGTGTGTGTGTGTGTGTGTGTGTGTGTGTGTGTGTGTGTGTGTGTGTGTGGTTGTGTTTGTTCTGTTTTGCTCACCCTGGGAAGGCCGTCGGACTGGACGCATGTGTTGTGCAAGCAGACGAGGACAGACTGCAGCAGAAGTGGTGTGAGGACACATACACACACACACACACACACACACGCACACGCACACACAATCAGACACATACACACCTCCTCCACACACTCCTGGGGGAGGATCCATTCCCTACCAAACACACACCATCGCCTAAGGGGCAGAGTGACCGCTCAGGCAGGCAGGCAGGCACACACACATCCACACACAGACACACACACACACATCCACACACACACACACACACACATACACACATACACACACACGTGCACACACACACACACACACACACACATTTACTGCACATACACACAAACACAGAGTCACACATTAACAACGGACACACACACCACACACACACACACACACACACACACACACACAGATGCACACACCACTCAGAGACACACTTACTGCACAGACACAAACAACACACACAATGCACCAAAGCTACACACACAGGCAGGAATAACACCAACGCAGACAAATAATGTGCGTGTGGACTCACACACACATTCTACCCAATTGATTTTAGAGTGCTGATTTCCAAGCCGACAGACCACCTATTAATGATTAGCAACAAGGCAAGCTGCAGGTAATATAAACATCACTTCCCTAACCAACATGAATGCAACTCGCATGCACAACTTCCCACATAATCTATTAATTTAATGTTTTAAGTGACTGGATGAGTTTGATCAAAGGCGTACATGACATAATCGGTTGTAGCCAGAATCAAGTGTTTTTTTACGGCTTCTATTAAGTTGACAGAATCATTAAATAGCCTGACTATCATCTTCATGCAACTACCATATACTGCATATAATAAAAAACTTGGTAACATGCTAACATGCTAACTGCTCTTTATATCCACCAGAGTCCCTCCGCTTTACACTAACTGCCATGCTAATCAGCTGGTTAGCTTGCTAGCATGCTATGAGCAGCGGCCCTCTGTGTGATTGTTTGTGTGTGTGTGTGTGTGTGTGTGTGTGTTTGTGTGTGTGTACATACATGTAAAAGCACCATCCAGACTCAACATATCTAAGAGTATTCTCCAAAGAGTAGAGTGACAAAAAGGGGCGAGAAAGGAGAGAACAAAGAGGTAGAGTTTACGCATTTAGCAGGAGTTTGTTAATAATTAATGTGTCGGGGTTGGCAAGATTTGACTAGCCGACTCTGTCCTAAATTCTCCCTTCTTCATTCGTTCCCTCTGGCTGTCCTATCCCCCTGTTCTCTCTATCTCTCTCTCTCTCACTCCAACTCTCTCTGTCTCTCGTATATTTCTAACCCACCACACCACCAGCCTTAAGATGGAGCCGTAGCGTTTAAGGACAGCAAAAACTTGATATGCTGGATATATAACCTGTTGTACGGCCAGCAAAAGGCAGAGCATAATAAACCACCAACAAACTTCATATTCCTGACCAGCGGTGCTGGAAGCCTCTGTGACAACACACCAATACACAACTGTCTCAAACGCGAAATGTCAGCCTCGAAAGTGATGTTTTTACACTATCAAGTAAAGAAAATGACAAAATATTTAGTAATGTGTTTAACACGCCACTTTATGCGACCTGTCACGGCATCCAAAACCTGGCACACACTATGTATCGGGGTACAGTGCATACGTATACAAACTATGAAATACATACATATGTGCATAGACAAACTACGATAATTAACATAAATGTTAGTGAAAAGTAAAACTGCAGTCTTTCTCGTTCCATCTTTCCCTGTTGGCTTCCTTTCCTCTTTCTCCCTCCCTTCCTCCCTCTCTCCCTTCCTCCCTCCCTGGTGCTCCGTCTCTCCCTCTCTCCCTCCCTCCCACCCACCCACCCTCCCATCCTCCCTCCCTCCCTCCCTCTCCTCTCCTCTCCTCTCCTCTCCTCTCTGCAGTGGCCGTCACCCTGCCAGCCGTCTAGCTCCGGGGTGCTGGACTGCGTAGAAGCCAGGTGACACGGATTTCAATAAAAGGGATTTGAGACTTTGCGGGAGTAGGGGTTGGCGGGGAGGGGGACTGCAGAAAGAGAGGAATATACACACCACGCTGGCATATTGAACGCATGTCGTGGCATAGTCACATAGCGTATTGGAGATTATGCACGAAGAATGTTGGCATCCTTTTCTAACGGGGTAATCTGATGACTGATTTCACCTACAATTACAATCGAGTCGATGAACAGACCCATTTGTCCAAAGCAAATTTTAGATTAATGAGCAGGTAGGGGTTGGGGGATACTGCTCATGGATGCTTACAGGTTATCTGCGGATAAGCAAGTGTCTTTCAGCTGGGAGTCAACACCCTCACCACTAGACCACCCCACCCCAGTGGATCCAGTTTGAACAATTGTTTGTAATGAATAGAAGTGCCTATGAGCTTGACTTTACCAATGGGCCTACAGTCTCCGCTAACTTATCAAGGTAATATTACATTAGTAATACATGCATGCTTAGTATAATCATTCTGTGTAGGTCGTCATGACAACTGAAATTTACCACATTCTGCGATCTTGATTAAAGCATTTCCCAAAATGGACTTGGACATTTTATGGAAAAACATATTAACAAGTCAAGAAGAATAATGATTGTTACTATTAACCTGGGGGAAGTTCTCCCTTGTGTTAAAGAACACAAAAATCTGTACGATGAATAAAATAGATAAAATAAATGTCTTACTTTGAAAATCTCTTCAAAGCAAGAGTAAGTCCTTTTTGTCCTTTCACAAGTGGACAAAAGCCAAACCTTGACCTGAAACAGGAAGTGTCAGGACAGCCAATAGACAGCCAATGTCTCCACAGACCAATGTTGCCAAGGCAACAGCTGAACCACAGACCCATACTCTTACTTCCGAAATATGACGAGTTTCTTTGTAAAACAGGATATTAGAACATGGGAGAGGGATATGGATGGACCCCCCCACAGATGTATTTCAATGAACTACCTTAACTCTGTTATAGTCTTTTTACATACATATAATTAGTGCATGTGAACCATGTTCCATGTACAAATATGCTCTAAACTGCTTAATCAACTTGATATTATGAATAATATAAAATAGAACTTAATAGGAAAAAGGGGTTGGTTAAAAACATGGTCTTAATTCAAACCCTGAAGAGTCATATCATTTGTCCAATAGCATATTCATACCGACGGCCCCGGGGTATAGCTAAAAACTACAAAAACTACAAAACCAGAGCCAGGGGCCTTTATATAAATTAGAGAATAGGGAGATTTTTCTCTACTATGAAAGAACTCTGGGGAGCGAGATATGTAAAGTAGTGGAAGGTATTTACACCCTAACAACGTGGTGCATATTAATCTACCATTCACTGCAGTGTGAGATCCATTTACCTACCTCCTCACCTTGCTAATATTTCGTTAGCCTCTCCGGACGGCTCTATGATTGCTGTAAAAGTCTTGTCTATATTGTCCATAAGTAACGTGGTCAGAAAGGCTGTGTTTATTTAGCGGGAACCACCACTTAAATCCCTTTACTTTTTAAAAGCCTCACATTTGCCCACGCAAAGACACACACATACACACACAAACATATACATATATAGACATATAGACACATATATATATATATATATATATATATATATATATATATATATATATATATATATATATATATATAATTATATATAGACAAACCAGCCAGGGCAACAAGTAGTCTCAGCCAAGGGTTTAGGCGAGCAAATTATCTTTCTCAAGGACACCTCTCACAGCCAGAAGGAGCCAGGGAATCAAACCAGCGACCCTTTAGTCAACCAGATGACCTACTCTAGCTCTGGAGCTGTTGTTGGCCATCGATTCGGGAGGTTCTAGCCCTCTACAGCACCTCCACCAGGGACGGCGTAGGTGTGTATTCTCACTCCTGTGCAGGAGGTCGAAGGTCTACGTGCCGCTGGAGAGGGAGTAAGGAGAGAGACCGAGGTCAAGGAAGGTTCACGTCCGCCTTGCCGAGGGTTACAGAGCGGAGAGGTCGGGGCTCCTCCTCCTCCTTGCGGTGTGCTGGCCTCCAGCATTGTGATGTCAGCACTGAGCATAGAGAAAGAGTGTGGTGTACGATGGTGTTGTAGCAGCACTACCACGGTCAAGTCAATGTAGCACAGAACAGTTTTTGGGTTGTTTTTTTTTGTTTTGCATTTTGCTTGACGAAGCAAAAATAGAGATGGATTAACCTGCTACTTTCCCTTTCACTTTCACCAGGAAGTTACCGTCGTAATTCTGGGATGTTGGATGTTTCAATTTCCACAGTACTCCAAATTGGCCAGTGTTCAGTGTTTCAGAACAGCTAATCAATTATTTTTCTATTAGTTATCAGTAGTAATATTTAGTACTTAGAAAGTTAGAGTAATCTTTTATCCCCATCTGGGATCAATAAAGTATTATCGTTTCTTCACATTGGATAAGTATGCAGATAAGTAATCATGTATCGCTTTTGTAAATATAATTTTTCAAACGAAGATGATTGATTCTTAAAACACAGTATGTGTCCTTTCCATTCACAGTCATGATAAACACTTTCATGACAACAGAAGACAGGAGATCAGGAGAGTTATATACGCGTTATTGATAGCATCAAGCTATTCCATACCTATGTAGCAAATACAGGCTCTCAATGCCAGTGCCAAAAGACAAACAAACTTGGTGCTAACCAATCAGGTGGAGCAAGGCAGCGCTAGGATCATGTCATGTCCCATTCAGAGAAGATCTATTGGCTACAGTATGGTTCAGTGGAAGCATTTAGAAATAGCATTTATTTGCATGGGGTAGGGGTTGACTATATTATATTGTTGGTATGCCTCCTTTGCTGATGTTTAATTTGCATCAGGGAGATTGGTGTGGTCATTTACTACTGGAAACCCAATTCCAGAATAGAGAATGAGTAGGAGACTTGCACTGGTGGAAAAAAGTCATCAATGGCCTTCAAGTATAGTAAATAGTTAATATCCCAAAAATTACTCTGTTAACCTGTAATTAACTGCTATACAATAGTATCAAATCAATTATCAAAGGTAAAAGTAAGTACTCATCATCACATCCTGATATGTTATAACTTAACTTAACCTACTTTATCCAATTTCCGATACCCTGTACATCAGAATCATCATGGGATTATTTTGGTGGCGACACTCCGCCATTTTGAGAGGACGCAAGAGGGTTGTAGTTCAGTAAAATCCTCAAACATAAATGTAACATAACCTAGTCTAACAAAAACTTTGTTTTATGAGAAATGCTGTGGCAGTTTCAAACATAACATCTTCCCATAATGACAAATAATTTCACGAGTAATGACTAAGGTCAGGTTATTGTGAGGTGACGTCGCGATGTACAAACTCTATAGTACCTAATAGTTATTCTCTGCTGTCCCAAAGAAAAACAATTACGTGTTAACAAACTATATTTCTTAAATGAAGTCGTATTTTAATGAAACGTATACTCTTTAGGGTTGGGGTTGTGAGAGTGCTATATAAGTGGAGTAAAAGCGTTAAATCCACCAATATCAAATTACAACTACATTAAAGTACAAGCACTTAAAAATCTTTCTCAAGTACAGCTGTTACTGTGCGTATCTATCCAAGCAGGAACGACAGTAGCTGAGATGCAGGGTCCATCTGTCACGTGAATGTAGCAGAGACAGGAAAAACGTCAATGTGTCAGGTAGACAAACTCCTCAACTGCTAATCGTCAACTTTACCAGTTGAAAATATATTGTTTACAACCTTGGATAGATTTACCGAGGCAGTGTAATTTAGCAGACACTTTTATCCAAGGTGATAATTCCAGGGAGGGAGAGAGTATATTTCCAAGCTTACCATTGAAATTCACCCAATTAATGTTCAGGTTTTATGTCCGGGCCCTGTGCTATACGGTGACATTATACACAAACGCAGGTAGCCACAAATTAGCACATCATTATCATACAGTACTTCCTGTCATTCCAATACCACACTTCCTGTCATCAAAGAGGCACATGGATATGCTTTGCAACTAGTGTCACAACAGGAGGTGAGAGGGAGGAGGAGAGAGAGAGGAGAAGAGAGAGGAGAAAAGAAAGGAGAAAGATAGAGGAGTGAGAGAGAGAAAAGGAAAGAGCGAAGGAGGAGAAAATAAAGAAAGAGAAAGAATGAGAGAGGAGAAGGAGAGAGGAGGAGAAGAGAAAATATAAAGATAGAGAAAGGAAAAGATAGTGAGAGAGAGAGATGAGAGCGAGAAGAAGGAGAAAGAGAGGAGGAGAGAGTGAAAGAGAAATAGAGGAGAGAGACAGGAGGATATAGAGAGAGAAGAGAGAGACAGGAGGCAGAGAGAGACAGGAGAGAGGAGGGAGAGAGAGAAGAGAGAGCAGAGAGAGAGGAGGAGGAGAGAGAGATCAAAATAGGAGAGAGAAAGAGGTATAGAGATAGAGAGGAGGAGAGAAAGGGTGGTGCTAGAGACGATAGGAGAGCGAGAGAGAGGAGAGACAGTAGAGAGGAGAGAGAGAGTTGGAGAGAGAGAATTGGAGAGAGAAGAGAGAGAGAAGAGAGAGGATGAGAGATAGTGAAATAGGAGGAGAGAGAGAGAAAGAGATAGAGAGATATAGAGGAGAGAAAGGGTGGAGAGAGCGATGAGAGGAGAGAGAGACAGGAGACAGTAGGGGGTGAGAGATAGAGAGAGAGTAGGAGAGAGAGAGATAGGGCTGGCGGGGGTTTGGGGAGACACAGAAGTACTAGAATAACCACGGGACGCTAGCTTTAGCCCCCGGCCACAATTACAACTGCCAGTGCCAGGACAACAGCTACCAACGTCTCCCTCTCCCCCTCTCCTCCCTCTCCTCCTCCTCCTCCTCCCTCCACCCGGGACATATCAAATATCAGCAGACACCAGGAGACCAGAGGGGCTCAGGGTGACGGACAAATGATCTTCTATGGGAAAGAAAATATCACGGGATGAAAGACAGCTATTCAGATTTAGACGGAGCGAGGTAATAAATAGAGTGAGAGAAAGGAGTTTGAAAAGCAAAGTATGGGAAGACAGAAAGATGGGAACAGGAACTGTTGGGGTGTTGTAGTGGGGGAGGTGGTGGAGGGTGGGTGGGGGCTTCATCTCGGTGTAATTGGCAGTCTTTGTGGTGGGGCAGGGGGCTGGTGGTTTAATAGCCTGGTGACTAAAGCACTGGAGTGCAAACAGTCGAGGCCTCGCTGGAGCCCTGCGGCCGACTATCTGTCTGTCTGGTGGTTTGGCTGTTTGGGTGACTGTCTACCTACCTATTTGTCTGCCTGTCCGGCTGTCTGGCTGTTTGGGTGACTGTATATCTATCTGTGTGTCTGCCTGTCTGTCTGATTGTCTGTCTATCTATCGATCTGCCAGTCTGGTTGTTTGGCTGGGTCTCTGTCTATCTATCTGTCTAGCTGTTTGGTTGGCTGTCTATCTATCTATCTGTCTGGCTGTTTGGCTGGCTGTCTATCTATCTATCTGTCTGGCTGTTTGGCTGGCTGTCTATCTATCTATCTGTCTGGCTGTTTGGCTGGCTGTCTATCTATCTATCTGTCTGGCTGTTTGGCTGGCTGTCTATCTATCTATCTGTCTGGATGTTTGGCTGGCTGGCTGTCTATCTATCTATCTGTCTGGCTGTTTGGCTGGCTGTCTATCTTTCTATTTGTCTGGCTGTTTGGCTGACTGACTATCTATCTATCTGTCTGGCTGTTTGGCTGGCTGGCTGTCTATCTATCTATCTGTCTGGCTGTTTGGCTGGCTGTCTATCTATCTATCTATCTGTCTGGTTGTTTGGCTGGCTGTCTATCTATCTATCTGTCTCACTGTTTGGCTGGCTGTCTATATATCTATCTGTCTCACTGTTTGGCTGGCTGTCTATCTTTCTATTTGTCTGGCTGTTTGGCTGACTGACTGTCTATCTATCTATCTGTCTGGCTGTTTGGCTGACTGACTATGTATCTGTCTGGCTGTTTGGCTGACTGACTATGTATCTGCCTGCTTGCCCCCCAGTCTGGCTGCATACCGCTGTGTGTTCAGACTACACTCTGAATCACGGCCCTGGCTCCTCTCCCTGGCTGGCATGCTAACAATGCAGGTATTGATAAGAAGGAAAATATACAAATGTAGGATAAGTACTCAACAGGAAAGATAGCGCATTGTAAATGTTTTCTTCTGTGAAGGGACGAGGGGGATTTTGATTAAATTAAGTTTGTAAGAGCTGAATGAGTGTATGCAAAGGTTTATTTGGGTTGGGAATATGATAACCTGTTTTTATAAATGGGTTAATGGTGAATTAATGGCAAAAACAAGAATAATCTGGTTACTATCATCAGTGTTACTTTCTTTGTATAACACAATAATAATGTACAAATATCCCCCAAAAAACAACAAATTAGCATATCCCCCAAAGTGCTTAAACCACTGTTACATGGCCTTAGTAATAATAATAATAATAAAATAGCAACATTTTATGTTAAATGACCATCCCATGTCCAACCAAAGCGCTTCAACCTATTTTCTTCATAACCATTACTCGGCCGGAGAGTTAAAGGGCCACTATTTCACCACCAGCTGCGTTGTTGATTAGCCGTTACAAGCCTATGGTGACAGCACACGTGGGAGTGTCCACCCAGGTGTATAATGAGGTAATCAACCAACCACATGGTAACGGCACTATAAGGTAGATTTGTAAATGGCTTGTAACTGAGATGCATTGTGGGGTGATAGATGGGGTGGGGGGTGTGTGTGTGTCGGGGGGGGGGGGGGTTGTAGTATGGGGAGATAGGTTGGCCAGAGGGGTGTGTAGGGTGTGTGTGTCAGGGGTGTAGTATGGGGAGATAGGTGGGCTAGAGGGGTGTGTAGGGTGTGTGTGTGTGTGTGTCGGGGGTGTAGTATGGAGAGATAGGTGGGCTAGAGGGGTGTGTAGGGTGTGTGTGTGTGTGTGTCGGGGGTGTAGTATGGAGAGATAGGTGGGCTAGAGGGGTGTGTAGGGTGTGTGTGTGTGTGTGTCGGGGGGTGTATTATGGGGAGATAGGTGGGCCAGAGGGGTGTGTAGGGTTGGTTGACTGGTTGGAGACGGGGGTGGCAGGGACGTTATAGGGATGGGGATTTTGAAATGGCTTGTAATGGTGATGCAGTGTGGAGTGCATTGGTGGGGACGCGGGTGCACAAAGTGGGGTGACAGGTGTGTGTGTGTGTGTGTGTGGAGGGGGGCTGTGTGGGACTGATAGGTCGGGAAGAGGAGGGTGTGCATTGTGGGTGACAGAGTTGGGGTTGGGGTTGTTTCACAAATGAGACTTTCTGAATCTAAAATCTGATGGCAGACAAGCTCAACTCTGGGTGAACGGACTGTTTCACTTTCACTTTTGGGACCTGTTGGCATAAGTGACGATGCCAAGGTGAGCGCTATCTCCGGAGTGCTGCCACAGATATGCCATCCAAAGCGCACACAAGCTAAACTTCATCCAAAGCCGGTGGGAAGACAAGCTAAAACGTCCTGTCCGGAAACCTGCGTCCTCAGACAAAGTGTCACTAAAGGTTTCAAATCAAACCCATGTAGTAGACAAGCCACTTTAGAAATACATTTGTTAAAATCGTCTTCTGAAACCTCCATCTTGCCAATCTGGAATTACTCAATTTCAGAGTCCGGACGAATATCTCCGTGACAAAACAGGAAACCCTGCGTAACTCCACCCCTTGTACTTGGTGGTTCGTGGCCCAGTCGCTGTGCGGTCTCCCCCCGAGAAGTTTGGCTGTAGTATTGTCAACCTTCTGGATCTGAAATAAGGGTTGAGGAGGAAGCGTAGGATGTGGTTCTGGGTGAGGGGTGGAGTGGGTGGCACAGGCTCACAGTACAGGGTGATGGCTGCATGCTTGGGGAGATGGGGGTGTAGTATGGGGTGAAGGTTGAGTGAAGGTGAAGAGTGGAGATGGGAGGGGAGGACAAAGTGAATGGTTGAGATGGAGGGGAGGACACAGTGAAGGGTGTAGGTGGAAGGGGAGGACACAGGGAAGGGTGGAGGTGGGAGGGGAGGACAAAGTGAATGGTTGAGATGGAGGGGAGGACACAGTGAAGGGTGGAGGTGGAAGGGGAGGACACAGGGAAGGGTGGAGGTGAGAGGGAAGATGGGAGAGGTGGGAGGGGAGGACACAGTGAAGGGTTGAGATGGAGGGGAGGACACAGTGAAGAGTGGAGGTGAGAGGTGAGAGGTGGGAGGGGAGGACATGGGGAAGGGTGGAGGTGGGAGGGGAGGATGCAGTGATTGGTGGGGGTAGGGGAGGGCAGGATGCTGTGCTGGGGTGAATGAGGAGGGGTGTGGG
The DNA here is from genome assembly GCA_026745465.1 of Lota lota. Lineage (NCBI taxonomy): Eukaryota > Metazoa > Chordata > Actinopteri > Gadiformes > Lotidae > Lota > Lota lota. Next base: position 1,570,982 of record JACYXH010000764.1, read on the forward strand.
ACTGCGTCAAAGCTGTGATTAGCGTGCTTGCGCGGACCAAGCCAGCTGCTATTGATTGGCAGTGTGGAGGAGACTCATGACTTACCTCAGCCCTGCGCTAATGAGAGGAGCTGACCTCTTCCAGCCAGCAAGGTCAACACACACACCTTACTGTAATTGCGCTCTCTCTAATGATGCCATTCACACACACACACGCACACACACACACACACACACACACACACACTCGCGACCACCCCGGTAATGACAATTACCATAATGTCACGGGGATCCACCATGAGGGCAGGCAGTGGGGGTGGGGTGGTGTTTCAGATCGTCTGACAGGTGGAGAAGGAGGGCTGTCAGACTGCTCCAGATATCAGTGTCGTTAAACCTGATTTGACTCAGATGGAGTTTCACTCAGGAACATCTATGTTACATGGATAATACAGTATGCATCTCATGAGTTCGAAAGGTTTCTAATCATAACAGTATAACAGTGTAATTGTGGGCCGGGATAGTCTAAGCTAGTGGTTAGTTAGGGTCAGGGAAAAACATTCTGGGTTTGAATCCTACCTGTTGGCATCCTTGAGCCAGATTACCAAAACCCTACCTGCTCAATTATTATGTATTATTATGTATCGCAAAATCCCTATGGATATCAGCTCTGCTTAATGAATAAATAGTATATGACATAATGTGCGTTTGCTTTTTCCTTATTGCCAACATCCTCAATTAAATGGTGATGTTTTTCATGTTCTCATGTTGTTTCTTTCTGTCATGTCTTTCTCAGATGGACCCTGCTGGCTAAAGCAACAGGTCAGCTCTATGGTTAGTTGTAATGTGTGCGTGGACTTCGAAGAATGGTTCCTTCCGTCCACGAAGAGTGACAAACATTACCTGTGAGAAGGGGAGGGAAAAATGTTTGTCATCGCTTCATTGGGGGTCTCATAGCATATACACATACACATTCGTACAAAGACTGCTGCATGCAGTGGGGTATTTTTGTCTGCTCGTACCACTTAGAGCTGTGTTGGACTTGAGGCGGCTTCTTCCTACATGGCCTACCTCCCTGCGCTTGCGTAATTACTGGGAAACAGAACGTGTCGTGTGACACCCTGCTGTTCTACAGGCGTCTTGCTAAGGTTTTGCTACTTCCTTTGAGTAAAAAAAATGAAATAGAAATAAAAGTTGCAGGCCATTGATTAAAACTCAGTGATAATCACGGTTGATTGTGTGAACATGAAAACAAGGGTTGATTGTAGACCTTAATTATAGTATATACCGGTGTATAATTACGGGACATTAAATGTGTTGTGGCTGTGGCCTCGCTGGTGTGGATGGTGAAGTGGGTCTTGGGGTTGTGTGTTGAGGATGTGTGTGTCTGCCTGATTGACAGTGTGTAGGCCAGAAAACAATGGGAAGCTGTGAAATGTTATTTATTAACAGCTTGAGGAATTCTGTGACTTGGGGACTTTGAAAAACACCAGATTTTGACACACTGATTAGAAAATGAATAATATGCTTTCCTGGATAGAAT
>JACYXH010000764.1:1582500-1840000 GCA_026745465.1 Lota lota
GTAGATCGGTTGAGCTGGGCATCTGCGAGGCGGTGATAAGATTGCAGGATTTTTTTTTTCAGGGTGACGGCCCTGCTGACGAACCCCAACACACCCTCTCTCTCTCTCTCTCTCTCTCTCTCTCTCTCTCTCTGCCTCTCTCTGTCTCTTCCTCTGTCTCTCCCTCTCTCTGTCTCTTCCTCTGTCTCTCCCTCTCTCTGTCTCTTCCTCTCCACATGGAGACAGGCAGCACCGGATCCTCCCCCCTCCACCCCTCCCCCCTCCCCCTTCCCCTCTCGATGCACTGAACAACTCTGGAACCTTCTCCTCCTCTACCTGTATGCCACGCCCTTTACATACAGCCACGCCCACTCCATTCTTTTAAATTAAACCACTCAGGTTGTCTTACTAGAACTGACCAATCACAGGTGTGTATATGTATTTATAAAGTGTTGCAATGTGTCACCGTGTTTCTCTATGCAATCGGCTCCGGGGCTCACGACTGTCACTCTTCTACACCTTTCACCACCGTTTCTGCACGCTCTCTGGCTCAACCCCCTCCCCTCCCTCCGTCATCCCCCCTCCCTCCCTCCCTCCCTCCCTCCTCCCCGGTTCTCTCTTGGATGGCAGGTCAGGCAGTGAGCCGTGGGGGGCTCGGAGGCGGGAAGGCAGCCGCGGTACACATTAATAATGAAAGGCCTCAGCCACGATCACACACCGCACACACACAGAGGGACGCACATACACACACGCAGGGACAAACACACACACACACGCAGGGACGCACACACACGCAGGGACACAGACATGCACATACACACATGCAGGATGCACACACACACACACGCAGGGACGCACAAACACATACACACATGCAGGGACGCACCACACACACTCTGGGACGCACACACACACGCAGGGACGCACACACACACAACTCTCCCTCTCGCTCCCACATCGCCATGGCGATGGCAGTAGCCCAGCACTGTCATGGGGGTGGATGGGGGTGGGGGGGAGGGGGGGGAGCGTAGCTTCTCTCTCCAGCCTTGGGCTCAGCCAGCCTATCAGCAGCCCCCATATAAGCCCCCCGTGCCTGGCCTGTCCTCTCTCCCTCTGCCCCTATCTCCCTCGTCTCTCCCCCTCTCTCGCTTTCTCTACCTCCCCTCTCTTCACACTCCTCTCTTTCTCTCCCGCCCTTGTTCTGTCTCTCACTCTCCCCCTCTCTGTCCCCCCTCTCTCCCTATTTCTCTCCCTCCCTCGCTCTCCCCCTCTCTGTCCCCCCTCTCTCCCTATTTCTCTCCCTCCCTCGCTCTCTCTCCCTTCCTCCCTCCCTCCCTCTCTCTCTGTGGGTATTCGCTAATTAAAATCACTCACCACCCTCGCCGCGTCTCCTCCGCTTCCTGGAAGGGGAGGAGGAGGAGGTGACTGGAGTTACGGCAAAATATTCTAGCCTCGTCGTCGTGACGATGAGGAAACGATTAGAAAGTGTAAAAGACCAATTGTGGGACTGTCTGTTGAAATAATGTTATAATACTCACAATGACTGTAAAAATCGGACTATAATAAATAACCGAATATTATGACCTACCTAAAGTAATTCATATTATTCTCTACATAGAACCATACAACCCCCATCTCCTGTTTACGATTTAGTATTTATTTTTACATATAGAATCAGCTATTGGTTAGCCGTCAAGGGCCCCTACGGTTAGGCTGCGGGGGCATTGGGATTTCAAGCAATAACATGTCGGTTGAGAGTCAAACAGCTGAACCACTACACTATCCTGCCCCTCCACCCTCTCCACACACCACCTAAACATCCTATCGTTTTGGTCTTAAGTCTTTCCCAAACGACCGTCTCATTACTAAAGACGTAGGCGGGCCTCTCCTCAACCTATTGCTTATTAACTGATCGACTGGGTTCTCTTCTCTCCTGTCGTTCAATAAATAACACACCGGATAGGGAACATTCTGCAAGCGTTCTTTCTAATAATTGTTCTACTAATTGACACACAATACAAGTGTGTCAAGTATTTAGGTGGAATTCTTGCGTATTCACCAGTCAGTCCACTTGTTGAGATTTTTACAGGTCTGTGGCATTTTAATAAGTTATGGATGTCCCAGATTTTGGTTTGTTATATTAACCGATTAAATAAAACGAGAACATAATTGTCAGTTTTTCGTATACAATTCATCCCCCTTTTGTGTTCATTTTAGCATGAAAACGGACACAAGAACATGCAAACAGACAAGTCTATGGACATCGGGTCGAGGTAAATTTTGACACAAATACATGCATTCCTTTTTATTCACAAAACCAGTCCAATTTTTTTTCTAAATGATACAAAGATTGGTTATTTTCTTTTCAAAAAGAAAAGCTGTAACTACCCAGAAACATAACCCCCCCAAAAAAGGAGCACAATAAAAAACAAAATGAAAATAAAACAATGAAACAAAACATACAAATTATTTTTTGATTCAGTGCGTTCAGTAGGGTAGACTCGGCGCAAGTGCTGTCTCTCAGTGCCATCGCCCTGAGCCGTGTTGGCACATGCTCAGTAGGGCCGCAGTAACATAAGGCCGTCATTTTAACACAGACCCACGGAAGGAATGGGGCCGAGGATGAGGAGGGTGACGGGGTGGCAGGGGAGGGGATATTACAGTGAAGAGCAGGTGGATCGCCTCTTCATCCGAGAAAAAGAAGAAAAAAGAAGTGATCTGGAAAACGGCCCGGAACCGTGACGTTTAACACTTGCAAATCCGGAAAATTCTGGATTTACAGTTTGAATTTTCCTCCTGGTTTGTTTGTTTGTGTTCAAAAACCATGACAGATCTTCAAACTATTGCCTGAAACTAAAATGAATCATAAAAGAGAGGGGTTTAAGGTAACAAAAATGCTGAAGAATTACAATATTGTGTTTGCCATTAGCGACTAGCTTTAAAATATAACTGTAAATGTACATTCTCTACACAAGTACAGTATCTTTCCACACGTGAACGACATTAACACCAAACACAGAAATTAGTTGATTGTCCACACTCAGTCCGTCATTTCTGTTTTGGCGATGAACAGTTCCGACAGAAAAAAATCTCTGGAAAGAACAGACGAACGGTACCAAAATGGAAACATATAAAAGGGAATGAAAGTTGCCAGAGATGCTTTTCTTTACGTTTCATTTTTGGTTCAAGGAATAAGTAGGTGCATCCTGTTTCCCCCGATTTCTTACTTTTTATTTCTGCTTCAGTTTTGTTTTTCTGAAGTATTTATTTTTGTGTCGTTGTATTATGTTGTGTCTTTGACGTGTAGGAGCCAGTGTGTGTTGCTGGAGCCAATCGGAGGGCTGGCATTGCACTTGTGGGCGGAGTTTTGGAAAAGGGGGCAGAGCCGGAGAGGCTGGGCCTACTGGAACCATCGGAACGCTGCGCCAGTAGGAAGCATCACCTTCTTGGAGAAAAAGAGTGAGAGAGAGAGGAGAAAAAACACAAAACAGGGGTTGTGTGAGATTGTGTGTTCAACTGTGAATAACAAGACCAGATTTAGAAAAATTATTGTCACAAATAAAAAGGTTTGACTTTTTTCACACTGAGCCGTTGACATTACCCAGAATGCATCACCCCTCATACTCTATCTTCCCTTCTGTTCCAGTCTATTTGTGGATGGGAGGCAAGGGTGAAAACCTCTGCAATCTCTGCCCTGTCTGGCCCCCATCCTCCCCTCACCACGGCAACAGGGCCAAAGCCCAGGCCCCGGCCCCCTCTCCGAACCCGATACGCCACATGTATTATTTAGTCACCACACGCACTCTTCCTCCACCTCCCCCCGCTCCACCACCTCCACCGCCACCATCACACCACGCAGCCTTCACCGGTCACACCACTCTCACCCTCGTCCCTCTAAGCCATCCCTCTCTCTCTCTCTCTCTCTCTCTCTCTCTCTCTCTCTCTGTCCCGCTCTCACTCTCATCTACTCTGTCCCTCTCTCGTTCTCCCTCTCTCTCTTTAATGCACCCTCTCTATCTCACTCTCTCTCTCTCTCCAACTCGCTCTCCCCTACCCTCTTTCCCTCTCTTTCTCTCTTTCTCTCTATATCTCTCTCTAGCTCTCTCCTCATCTTTGTTTCTTACTCTTCCACTCCTACTCTCTCTCTTCCACTCTCCTACTCTCTCAGCCATTGTCTGTCTCTCTCTCCTACCCTCTCTCGCTCTCTCCCTTTCTCTCTCCTCCTATCTTGCCTCTCACCCCTCTTTCTCTCTCTCTCACTCTCGCTCTCTCTCTCTCTCTCTCTCTGCCCTCGACTGCACCAAACTGAGCAAGGTAGACTGTGTATTATGCAGTTGCAGCGCCTTCTCAGTAGATAAAGAATTAGCACTAGTGCGGTTAGCGCTATAGCGTCCAGAGAAACCCATAACCCGCTGAAGGAATGTAGCGTTAGCTTGATTCCGCCCGGAGCGCTGGAGCAGAAGAAGCGGCAACGGCAGCTCGCCAAGCACTAGCGAGCGCTGTAAACCCGCCCACGCGCGCACTCTCACGCGCTAGCTCTCCACGGCTGCACACCTCCACCTCCACATGCACGGACATGTTAAAAGCAACACTCACAGCACACCTCCAGTCACACCAAACATCCAGACTGTTGGGAGGAATGGAACATAGAAGATCCCTCAGAGAGAGGAATACTGAAATGCGATGCTAGGAGGCAGTTGGCCACGTCTGTTGGTGCATGTTGATATCTGAGGATTGTTCGAAAATAAGTCAAGTTCAATTACTAAAGTGACAAACTAATTCGAAAGGTCAACCATACTTCTTACTTGCAGGGATTACGCACTTTATACATAATATACTTTAATAATAGTATTATTTTCATAATTTTGCTAACAAGGCACTTGTACACACATGCATGCACATGCATGTATGCCACACGCACACACATGGGTTTGAGCAAGCGTCAACTTGTATGTATGTGTGTATGTCCACGTGCACACTGCACAAAAGAGACTCAAGCGATGACCACCCTTCTGTAACATCATAATTAAGAGAGGTGCGATGTAGGGATTTTTAAAAGAGTCAATAATGACGTCATGCTGCCAAATCCCCCAGCAGGAATGACTGCATCTCCTTGTTTGGCCCCAGGGTTCACACATGATATCAGGTCTTCTGCTGATGATATATTACTGTTTTTACTATTCAGCACACACTTTTATCTAAAGTGACTCACAGTGAATTTGAGATACAGGTCATTAAGTAGCAGGTAGGCCTGGGGTTTGGCATCTTGCTAAAGGATGAACATTAGGGTTTAAACCAATAACCATTCGGCTGGTATCACGTCTTCAATGGACTGGGGGTCTTTTAGTGGACCTCTGTGGTTTCTTTCTTTTATTTATTTCTATTTAATATTAAGCAGATTATTTCAATAAAAAACATTTTAGATTTGTTTCTTTTTTCCTTAGATACATATAATAAATGAACAGGTAGGGGTTTGCGCATCTTGCTCAAGGACTTCAACAGGTAGACAATGTGGACATTGGGGGATCAAACCCAGAACCCTAGCAAGAATGACTAGACTATCCTGTTGCCTTATTCTCAGTTCCCATCTCCATGCTGCGCTCGTATTCAGGTAGTGAGAGGATCCTGGACATGCTAGCGTAAGCATCCCCCGCCAATCCGCCATATTGGCAGGCTGCCTTCTCCTCCCCCTCCCCCTCCCCCTCCCCCTCCTCCCTTCCCCCACTTCCTCCCCTCCCTCCCCCCGGTCTCTTCCTTAACTACCTCAGTGAGGCTCCATCTTGTCCGTCTGTCCACCGGGCAGCGTGCCCGGGGAGAGTTGCGTGTCCGTCTGTCAGGAGTCTCTAGTCTCTCGCTCAGTGCACGTGCTTGTGAGCACGTGCACTGAGCTCCTCTGGGAGCAGACGGAAATCACACGGGAGCTAAGCTAATTCTGTGTCAGCGTGTCTGACACGCCACCGGGCGATGATCCAATATGGCCGTTCATCCTCCTCACTCTGAGTGGGGTGGGCCTCGGTCACCTAGCAGCCATCTTGGTTTTAAATGCTAGCTGGTTGGGGGAACTGAAAGCAGAATTCTGCATTCAGTTCCCCCAACCAGCTAGCATTTAGAACCAAGATGGCCGCTAGGTGAAAAAGGCCTGTTGTGTAGTCTTAGAAATAAAGAAATGCTCCTAACGTTATCACATGTTTTGTAGTTTGAATGGATTATGATGAGAGAAAAAAACATAAAACGTTGAAAGACAAAGACAAATGCTATTCAAAATGTTATGCTTAGAATTAGAATTGTGATGATTGACAAAAAAAGATTTAACTTTCCAACATTATGGAAAGAGGAAACAATGAATACATATTTTTTCATTTACTTTCACTTGATCTGGTCTGTTTGTTATTGGGTTAAAAAAAGTCTCACTCAAAGAGAAGGTTTGCGGATAGAGAGGAGGAGGATAGAGACTGTGATGACAATAGGGACATTTCCTGCAACAATTCAACTCTTCCGAGCGCGAGATTTCAGAGCGACATCTCCTTGAGTGAGACTTGGTTAGACACAATAACAAACAGATCAAGCTAAAGGTAAGTAAAAACGTTGTGTTACTCTCTTTAGTGATCCATTCCATAATGTTGTCAGACACCTATAACAACAATCTGAGCTGGTCAGTGGCAAAAACAAACACTTTTAGAGGACATACATTGACAGGGCACTATTGCACCAAAGGATAACATTGCAGCCCATTTCACGGATTACGGCTGAAGCCCTCTCGCTAAATACTGGACCAATTTCAAAAGCTGTTGTCCGCATTATTCCATTAGACCCAAAATGATGGGAAGGTAGATTGGTTGTAAGTTATCCTTTAAATGACCTCTATAACTAATATAATGACCTTCAATGCACAGAAGGGTATTTGTATTTTATAAGTATGTTGGGATCTCTAGATATCTGTAGATATGTACAGACAACAATTAACATTGTTCTTTGGAACAGTTTTATTCATGAACATTGGTTAAAAGATAGATTTATCTTCAGCTAAATAATGCAAACTTGAAATGTCATAACACTCAATATTCAGCGATATATCTATAAACATTCCCTTGACACAAAACCCATATTACTAATCCTACTTCCTACACGGTGAACACAGGTGACTTTTCAGCTACTTAACACTGCTCCTCTGCTGTCGCTCCCCTCTCACTCACCTTAGTGCTATCAACCATGGACCCCTGCAGGGTGAATGGGACAGATATAGCCTGTACCACTTAGCATCGCCAGACAGAGCCAGCCCTACCGTGGCAATTATGATTCTGTATCACATGAAAGACTGACGGCACCGCCATGCTATGTGTTTAACTTAATAAGGAATATGATGCTATTCTCAAAAGCTAACCTATGCTAATGCTAATGTGGTGCACTTCATTCTGCAGGAATATAAATCCTAAATGTGCGCGCAAATATGCAAGAATTTACACACAGACTGTGATTTAATCTCAATGTAATCGCACCATAGGAGCACACACACACACACACACACACACACACACACACATATGCCACCGCACGCACATGATTTTGTTTTGGAGATGGTCATAACATTACAAGAGAGACAAACTGGCCGCTGTATCTGCAGGTCTGTGTGTCACAATATTCCCTCATGTTTGTCCCGGAATGCCCAGAATGTGGGCAGGGGTCAAATGAGGTAAGGATGGAGCCTCAATGTCCTTCCTGATGAGAACCCACTCTCACGCAGACAATACAGAATGTTTGACAACCTCGTCGTAATCTAGTCTGTATTGACATTTACAATTTGGTGCTGAGTCGCCCTCTTCTCCAATTCCCCCCTTCCATGACTCAGCAGATCTCTTCATAAAACTAATCATCTGACATTTACCCCGTGCCCATGACATCACACACTTAGCGAGGGTTTAGCTAGTGCTACCATTTCTGACCAATCCCCCAGCTTTAATAGCTGATGAGATTGTCACACACTTAGCAACGGTTTAGCTAGCGCTACAACGTCTCTGATCAAGCTACCATTTTCAACATCCCACTGGGTGACATTTTCAACAGTTGATTAAATCACTCACTTGGTGACAGATTCAACAGCTGATGACATCACACACTTAGTGACAGTTGAAACAGCTGATGATATCATAAACCTAGAAACACCTAGCAACAGAACACAGACAGTTTGTCTAGGGCTACCGTACGTTCTCTGAGCAATTTACCAGTTTGATGACATCACACACTTTGCAAAAGTTTAGCTAGGCCTATGTGCTATGGAGGATGAACCAATGTGATGGCATCACATACTTAGAGACAGTGTAGCTAGCTGGGGCTACGCTCTCTGATGATTCACCAGTTTAAACAGCTGTTGTCTCCCTCGCGGCCACACGGAACAGCTATCGACCAGCTAACGGTGAATGAATGGGAGTATGAGGTAAAAATGAGCTAAACGCTCAAATAAGACCCACTATATCTCCTGGCTCCTACTGGCCGGTCTGGGTGGAGAAGTACAAACTCATACTTTATACTGAAACTAGGCTAGGCCCGAAAGTCTGAAAGACACTTAATATTATAGAGCTCAACAACCAGGAAAACCAAACCCAGCAAAATATCTGTTTATCTATGTCTATCTAATTTAAAATAAATGATCTCAACTTAGCTCTTGCCCACAGTCATCCTTACTCTAACTTACTTACACCATTAAGAGCATCACAAATCAAAACATATATTTACAGTTGTTGAACCCACATCTATATTTAATCAACATCAATGATTGGTTGCTAAGGATTCTAATTGACATCCTAAAATGCATACAATAAACGAATTGAATAATGTAATGAAGTTAATACTAAATTAGGGCTGTCATGATTAGTCGACATAAACAACTTGGCCATCGGCTTTTAAATAGCAGTCAATGAGTCATGGTTCATTTTTTTGTAAAAACTACAACCGTCCACGAGTTCTGTGTGAAATATCATTGACCCTGCTTCAACTGAACTTTAGTGAACTTTATTTCTTTGTATGATAACACTGTATGACTGTATGATTGTTATTTAAACTCCAAGTTGACAGAATGTGCCTGTCAATATGACTTTAAAATATGTTAAAATGTGTTCTCATTTGGAAGTCAAACAAAATGATTATTTAATCGATTAGTTTCTGAATAATCTGCAATTACAATAACCTCTCTCTCTCTCTCTCTCTCTCTCTCATTGGTCAGTGTAGCTGTGGGAGTGGGAATATGTTTTGAATGATGCTGATCACCGTGGTAACGCTTGCAGGAGGACGAAATGTGAGGACCATTTAACCATGTGGGTGTGTCTCCAGAGGGGGACAGAGACCCAGGGGTGTGTGTGTGTCTGTCTGTGTGCGCGCACAACATGGTCCATCTGGCTATTAGGCTGTCATCTGTAGCACCAGGTGTCAATGTGGCATAGATACCCCCTTCCCTCACTATCTCACACACACACACACACAGACACATACACAAATTAATATTCAATACACCCCATCTATTTATCACACCTTCACACCTTTTAAATAAGTAAAAATAAATAAATGACTTTTTACAGCGTTATAAGTAAATCTATTCATGGGACCATGGGCAGTGAGACATTCGACTGATATTGTCCTCCAATTCAACATTCAATTCTATATTTCTTAACTCATGGATTTAACGCATTAAGACAAAGGCGGTAACAGAAACGTAACTCAAGCCATCTTCCCAGTGTGTTTGAAGTTTCCACAGTGCATTACTGTAAGCAGGGTTCAAATCAGCGTGGGCACAAGAAGCACAAATGACGGCCTTGTATTTCCACTGGTGAATGAGCCCAGACCACCCATTCAGAGCAGTTGGGGGAGTGCTGACCATGGTGAACAGATTAAAGAGATCCCTATGGCGCGCATGCCCACCCCGCTAGCGCCCTCCACCCTTCGCACCACCTGTCACCTCCCAGACCCCGGCTTCTCCAAACCCTTTGCCCAGGGTTCCCTCTGCCCCCGTACTTTCGCTCTCTCTCCCTCTCTCCCTCTCTCCCTCTCTCCCTCTCTCCCTCTCTCCCTCTCTCCCTCCTGCTCTCTCTCTCTCTCTCTCTAAAACGAAAAGCCAGTCAACTGTGCGGCAATCTGCCACTGTTATTCCCCGGACACGTCAGACGTCGGACTCTCAGAGACTAGCGGCGCGAAACACCGGAACATGGTGGACCCCATATTTGCCGAGGTTTCTCTTCGGTTGCCCTCTTATTAACTCGCTTTTAACCATCTGTTGTCTGGCTTTCAGTTTTATAAACAGCCTACCATAAAGCTCTGTATGTTTCTCTGGTTTCTAGATATTGGATACCTAACACCTTGATAAATAACAGCAATACTAATAAAACCAATACACAATACATCTTAATTATAATTTCAATATTTGGTGAGTATAGTTGATTTGAAGTAAACAGCAGTAACATTCAACCCTTCACCCAATGCCCAACGATTCCCCCAACCATCAAGCAAATCCCCTAACCGCCAAGACAATATTCAATCACCAAACTATCACTCAACCTCCGAAACAACTGGCAAAAAAGATCACCAATCCACCTAACAAATCACCTTGACAACCAAACAGCCGTCCTTCCGCCAGACAATCACCCTGATCTCACGCTGTCCCATCGGCCCAGCTCTCACCCGACTAACGCCCAGCTAACACCGGTGAGTGAATCCCCGTCCACACGGCCTCACCTCCAGCGCGCCCGACGGCTTCTTCTTCAGCTCCTCACACTTGCGGAACTTGCAGATCTGGTGTCCCGTCTTGCGGTTCCGGCAGCTGCTGCACTGCTCGCAGTTAATCCGCCGTCGGCAGGGCTCGCACATGCCGCAGCGTTTCCGCTTCTTCTTGCCGGAGTTGATGGCGGACGCCAGCTCGCTCTGCGCCGGGTACTCCGCCAGGCCGGCCATGTGCAAGGCGCTGTCCGCCAGGAAAACCCCCGCCGGCGTCATGATGAAGAGTCCCGGGTTGAAGGGGAAGCCGCCCCCTACTCCGTACGGGAAGTCCAGCGGACCCCCGACGGCGTCCGCGACAGACGTTCCCTCCAGGTCGTTGGCCCCCGAGCCCGTGTCGCCCACACCCATGCCCCCCCCGGGCAGCAGCATGTGCTCCATGCCCGCCCGCTTCAGCAGCGCGGCGGCCTGGGCGAAGTGCAGCAGGCCGTTCTGTCCCTCCAGAACCTGCTCCAAGGTCCGGTCCAGCTTGGCCGCCGCCAGCGCCGCCACCGTGGGGGCGGGCGGGGCCGGGGGCTGGGGCTTGGTCGAGTGGTCCCTCTTATTGCTCTCGCCATTGTGGGCGTGTCCTTTGGGGTGGTGGTGGGGGTGGTGGTGGTGGTGGTTGTGGTTGTGGTTGTGGTTGTGGTGGGGGCTGCCCGCGGGGACGGCGGAGGTGGCGGCCGCGGTGTACTGCAGCAGGGTGCGGGAGTGCTTCAGGCTCTTGTTCAGCGGCTGGCTGATGATGCCGCTGCGGTTGCGTCGCTCGATGACGGGCGAGTCCTGACGGGCGGCGCTCCTCTCCAGCTCGTCCACACGACTCCCCTCGGACAGTCCGCTAGACATGGTCCAGAGCGCACGTGCCTTCGCGGCGCACGCGCCCCCCCCGACGCTGGGGGGATGGGACGGGTGTGTGTGTGTGTGTGTGTGGGGGGGGGGGGGGGGGGGGGGGGGGAGGGGGTTACGGACGGATATGGGGCCTGGGTGAGGAGGAGGAGGAGGAGGAGGAGGAGGAGGAGGAGGAGGAGGAGGAGGAGGAGGAGGAGGGGGGGGAGAGGGGGAGGGGGTGGGAAGGGGCTTTGGGTCCCCTTGGTATCCGCCTGGTGTCCCGGTGGGGTCCTCACCAGAGAGGAGACCTTAGTCAGGAGACGACGGGCCCCAGAGCATCGCCAACGCTACCACTCAGGTCTCATCCACGCGCCTCCATCAGCTGTCTGGACCCTTCACACGGGGAGAGGGAAGAGAGGACACAAATGTGAATTGGTCAGTGTGGGTTCTTCTCTGAATAGTACGCTTGTACATGTAAAGCCAAAGGTACAATGGTAAATTAGAAGTTTTTATACAACTTGATCAGTTAATATTTATCTGGCTTTTCAATGTAATAACTTGTGAAAGTAATTCAAATGATAATCTCTGCAATGTACTTAAATGCACAAAAATAAACGGGTAGTAGGTATTTAAACATTCTAACAATGGTTCATACTTTTGCTAAACACAGGTCAAGGAAAACTAGAAACTAGAAAAGGTTTCTTATGAATATGTATCTTATTCCTTCATTGATTTTTCTTACAATATTGTCCGTATTCTTTACGGGACAGCTGCTGTTTGTTGCCAGCTAAAGTATCAATGTGTCCTTGAACTAGACGTAGAACGTCGAACCCTGACTGCTGCTAAACATATTGGTTGTTGACTTGACTGACCCCATTGTCAGAGTATGAAAATGCGTGTGTGAGTGTGTTTGTAAATAGGAGGCAGTATACTGTGTGGCCAAGAGGAGATATACTGTAAATCTCCTCTACAATATCTCTCCTTTGCATGTTTGTATTTATTTTTACTATGTGAAACTTAAATTCAAAGATGCCAAAGATAAAATGTTGTTATCTTTGGGATCTTTAACTCAACATGTGTGCTGTCTGGAACTGATGTTAAATGCTACCAGGGGTGCCACAGTATGTTAATTTATTCAGGTGTGTTAGGTTAAAACCTTCAACGGAGCTTAACTAACACCTCTAACACACAATTTAGTGTTTGTTTTGATAAACACAAAGCAAATAGTCAAAAATTATGTAAAGAGCAGGCAGTTTACCTTTATTTGTCAATATTAGCTAGTTACTGCAAGCAGCAGTAATATTTACAAATGTGTGCTTCATTTGACCTTATTAGTTTATCTCGTTGTTTGTGTGTTGGTTGAAGTTAATTTGTCTGTCATTCCTTTTTATTATTGGACTCGTCCACTGACACAACTAGTTGAGCTTATGTTGTAAGTCAACCACTTAGCAATAACACACCAGTGCTGAATTGAAGCATACTATCTCAAATGGAATAATGGGTGATGGGTGATTTATTCATTCATTAATTTAGTCCTACATTAATGTGGAACACTTTGGTCTTTCAACAGACCAGGTAGGTAGTTAGGTAGGTAGGTAGTCAGGTAGGTAGTTAGATAAGTAACTGGGGAGGTAGTTAGGTAGATGGGGTTGGGTTGGGTAGGTAGGTAGGTAAGAGGGTTGGGTAGGAAGGTAGATAGGTAGGTGTGGTTGGGTAGGAAGGTAGGTAGGTAGGTGGGGTTGGGTAGGAAGGTAGATAGGTAGGTAGGTAGGTGGGTTGGGAAGGTAAGTGGTTGGGTAGGTAGGTAGATAGGTGGGGTTGGGAAGGTGGGGTTGGGCAGATAGGACGGGTTGGAGGTAGTTAGGACAGTAGGTAGGAGGCATTGATTTAGGTAGGTAAGTAGGTGGGTAGGTAGGCAGACAGTCATTCAGTTAACCAGATGAGTAGTCAGTAGGTAATGCAAGCAGTTAATTAAGTTTTTTTTTAACAAGAATGACTGTTGCTGTACAATACAAGCAGACAAAATGCAGACGGAAATAAGGATAAACTGTAATATTCTGTGTGTGTGTGTGTGTGTGTATACATGAATACAGTACACACACACACACACACACACACACACACACGCTGCATTTCCCCTGACCTGCGTCCGCGTTCACAAACAAGCAGCCCACCTCCCACATGAGGGCTGAGGAAATGGCCGTGTCTGTCCTTATAAGGGAAACAAAGGCATGGGGGGGGGGGGGGGGGGGGGGGGGGTGATGGAGGAGGTGGGGGGTGAACGGGTGCGTGCTGTGTGTGTGCATGTGTGACTGAGTGTGAATGTGTGCGTGTATGTGCAGCGTGTGGAAATTGGAAGGCCAGAATTAGTGGGAGGTAGAGCTTCAAAGGCAAGGGTTCAGCCCCCACATTCTCCGCAGCTCAGGGGGGATGTGGCGCCAGCGAACCAGAGCCGGCCCCCAGACCCCCAGGCCCACAGCTCCGGTCCCCCCCCCCCCCACCCCTACCCTCCCTGGCCCCCACCACCACCACCACCACCCCCCCCCCCCCCCCCCCCCCCCTCTCCCCCCTCTGTGTGGGTGACCGTGGGTCCGGTTTCTTCCAAAGCATCTTAGCACTCGCTGGGGTGTTTGTACAATTGCTGGTGAACACGATACAGCGCGACGCACGGTGGCGGCTGGCCGAGGGGAGGAGGGCTGACCGGGAGGTGCTTGTGTTTTGTGCCCCACAGGAATAAAGAGGTTTGACGAGAGAGAGACGTTCTATGGCTCTGGTAGTGTTTGAACGCTGGACTTTTGATCAAGAGGTCCTCTTAGGTCTTAAGTTCAGTGAGCCGTTACTGTGTGGATACCGAGGAGAAGGTGGAGAAGGTGGTGGAGATCTGTGATATTAAATGTTAGAGGGAACAGGTGCTGACGTTGTTGACAGAAACCTGGAACACATTTAGTACTCTGCAGTAGGCCTACTGAAGTACACAAAGGCTATATCAGTACAGTACAACTCATTAATAAGTATTTGTTGCTATTTGATTTATCTTAGTTGTATTCCGCACAATACAAGACGTTGGAGGGGGACGTTTACATCTAAAGGTTGACTTTAGTCTTTTAAGGAAATAGTTTATTTTGTGTTACAGATACTGTAAATCCTCCAGCTGTATTGTCTGTTTGTAATGCTGCATTGTTTTCCATCTCATGCCACAAAGACACGAACACGTTTAGTTGTTATTGTCACACTTTGAATCCTTTTTGGAATATTTCTTCAGGTCCCCCGTCGACATATTCAAGTTTAGAAAACAAGACTAAATACATGTAAATGTTTTGTGTTTTGGGGTAAATTTTACTGTTGCTGTTATTGTTGTTATCTGTTATAGCAAACGATGAACATGATATCCGGAAGCTTCCTTATCTGCCGTGCCGCAACCTTTGGCTTGATACAATGCCTTAGTAAAATAATATGAAAGTGATCCTTTAATATTCCAGGATCATTTGTCATTACACAAAAACACATTTTGTACGTCACAAAATCTGCTTTTGAAAGTCTTTGCTAGCAAAAGTCTGTCTCTTTTGCTAGCAAAACACGTTACTTTCTCTTGCCAATATCCTCCACTTTAAAACCTTGCAGGGCTGATCAATTTATCATTGATCAGTTCGCTCTCCATCATTTGGTCAACCCATTCCAGAGGATTCCTCCATTTAATGTACCTAAACATGTGAACTGTAGTCTGTCAGAGTCCGTTCTCTTCATGCTGCCCATGCAGTAGAAAACAACACGCTGCAAACCAATGATTGTCTGCGTCTCGTGTCTTCCTGTACTTAACAAACTAAAGCCTCATTCTATACATGCCTCTGTGCTCTATGACTCCAACAAACCCATAATTCAACCTCAAAACTACACAATTAACATGTGACAAATCCACCTCTGGCACTGTCAAAGTAAAAGTTGCTGCAAGAAAAAGTCGCGTTTGCTTTGGTTATGCGCTGTTATTATTATTTTTGTCAGAGTCAGACCCTGTATTAGGTCTGGCACAAAAGATGACCGGATTTATATCTGGATGGTGTTTCTCCAAATGATCAATACTGGGCTTCTATGACTACTCTCTCGGTTCACAGCTGTTTTCAAATCGACCAATGGCCCGCAGTCGCCACCGGAGACTGGAGATGCGGCTGGAAAGGCACAGTGTCAACCTGCACACCACAGTATTAATACACGGCTTGGCTTTTCCTGCACCAAATCCAACCATCGTAAAGAACATGTGCATTGAAAGGATAACCCCTTGAGATCAAGCATCTCTTTTTCGAAGGGTGTAATAAGCAATGTGCAATAAGCAAAACCACAGCATTAAAAAAGTAAAAAACTGTCTATGTAGTCCTAAAGGGTCACTATTTTACCACGAGGTAACATGTTGAGTAGTTGATGAGATGTTAAGCCATTTAAAATGTATAATGACATCAAGTAGTGCCTGCCCAGATTTATGATGGATGGATCAACCTGGTGGTAAATAGGGGCCCTTTTATACAAAATTTGTTTAATTATGTGGATAATAATTGTTATGTGGGATGTTTTGTGTGCCTAATGGTCACTAAGGACGAAAGCTAAATGTTTGCCTGACCTACTTCCTGTTGTGCAAGACCAATGTAGTGTTACTGTAAGCATTTATGAGCACGGTGCCTAACCTCTACCTGCTAATTAATGACCTAACCCTGTAACTAAATACTTTAACTGTAAGTCACTTTGGATAAAATGACTCAATAGTGAATTATAGCATTCACCTCTCCGTACAGTCTGAACAGCTGTTATCCTTGGTAATGTAGCTGAAGAGAAAGTCATTGTGCATGGCCACTGCACTTGACCTTGCATGCTACTACTGCTACTACGGACCGTCTGAAACTGCTCAGTGATCGTGGCGACATGAAGACAAGAACTTAGCGCCGTGATGTCAAATTCCACACATGAGGATGCGTTAGAAGCCAGCATTCCTTCTTAGGAACGGCCTACAAATCAATCGAGTGATTGATAATGTATTAGTAAATGTAGCATTGAATACTGTAGCATCAACCTGATCCGTTCAATATAAGGCTGATTGAAGCGATTATCTACTGGAGCTAAATGTTGAACGAATTGTAGAGGGAAGGATAGTGTAGTGGCTAGGGCGTTCGACATCCAACGGAAGGGTTCAGGGTTGAATCCCCAACGTCCGCAGCCAAACCTGTAGGCACACCTGAGCGGGATGTCTAACCCCCTACCTGCTGATAAATTACTTGTATTCTGTATTCACTGAAAGCCCCTTTGGATCAAAACATCTCGGTAATGACTTAACAGTAGTAAACAGAGTAAGACAATCAAATGGAATTTCATTCATCTCAGCCTGGCTTTGACCCTGCTGGCTGTCTGTCAGAGGACTTACAGTTTGTGTGATCATGTTATATGATCCAAATCTGACAGACCAATTATACCATTTAGTTAACATGATGCACACACACGTCATGTCCTATGAGGGGATTATTATTGTCATGTTTCATATATAGTTCAACATGTCAAGTTGATTTATGATTGATTATTCAATAAACCACTGAGTTCAATGGGAATCCTATACAACGTATTTCAGTCTGGGTTAAGTGGGAGTGGCGCACACACCACACACACACACACACACACACACACACACACACATACGCACGCACGCACTCACACACACACCTGCTTTTGCACCTCTTGTCCTTTGTTTGAACAATTATATATTTAAATGTTTCATTAAAATTGTCCTTCCTTAATACAATCTGTTCATTGTGAGACACTTCTACGTCTGAACAAAAACTAGTGAAATAGGAACTCATGTCATATTATTAAACCTAAAGTAGCCTAATCATGATAGAAAGGCAGACGTTGAGGTTGTATTCAAATCATTATGTGACCAACAAAAATAAGTTAATTTAGTTTAAACTATGAGGCCACGAGCAACCTATTAATTTAAGTGCCAAAATGAAGGCTACTATTGACAAATTTAATTAAAGTGACGTCATACACGAGCTGTTTAATTAGCGAGTTTGATGGCTAGGCTTACACACAAGACAACTTGGACGGACACACCCAATAGACCCATTTAAGGAATGAATGTGTCGCTTAAAGGTTGAGTTAAATAAGATAAACACTGTTGTTTACTGCAAATAAAACAAGGTAAACAAATAAACCAGTCAAGCAAATAGACTCCTATCGATGGCTACATCAAACAGATGTAACATATTCGCAAAATACTAAATAACAATACTATATAGGGCGGGCTATATATTGTGTAATTCAACTTAAAGTTGTACATATATATGTCAAGATCTACTTCGTTTTTAGTTATGAATGGATTAATTCACCCAACGCATGATAACTACATCTACTGAGTAAATACTACATGCGTTCCAACGCATTAGTTTGAGTAATGGAAAACGCAAACGTAATGTTTCCCTACGGACCAACGTCGTGCTCTCTCTCTCTCTCTCTCTCTCTCTCTCTCTCTCTCTCTCTCTCTCTCTCTCTCTCTCTCTCTCTCTCTCTCTCTCTCTCTCTCTCTCTCTCTCTCTGTGTGTGTGTGTGTGTGTGTGTGTGTGTTTCTTTATCTCTGCTATACATTCCCCCAATCCTCCCAACTCTTATCATCTTTCGCACACGCGTGCACGTCAGGCAAGTAGCCTACACGCACACACACGCGCGCGCGCGCGTGTACGCAGTGGAAGTTAAACGCCCGGTAGGCTGGCTATAAATGCGCGTGATGAGTCGCCGGGTCTATTGTCTGAACGCCTGCGACACCTTTCGCCCCCAGCGACGCATTCAGCCGGACAGTCGGAATGGATATTCTAGTAAAGGCGCGTTATAATGAGTCCGGCTGAGTTATTTGAATCCAAATGTATCCCTTGATAATATAAGCGCCAGATTGCCAGCCTAGGCTCAACAATCACAACCACGACGAGTAGGCGTCATAAAACAGTCACAGACGATGAGCCAACCTGCAAAAACTTTGTGTGGGGACAATAACTGCATTGGAACAATATTAAACCCATGCAAACCAAATTAATTCGTATTCGTCTAACATATGGATGTGTTCTTGAGATGGCAGCTTAAGCTTCCCTTGGTTATAAGAAAATTAAATAAGCAGGGTTAATGGGCAACCCGTTGAAATGGAATAGCTGCTTCTAATGGTGGTCTTTAGTGGTGGTCACACAGCGTCAAGTTGCGAATTTGAATAGTCTATAGACAGCAACGGGAAAGTCTCACCGACCGCCAGGACTTTTTCCAAATAAACGGATCTAAAGTGCTATGATTTCCACCATTTAGCTGATAATTGAAACACGTAATCAAAGCGGTTAGAGCGACTAAACAATAGTAATAAAACAGTGACTGTACCTGTCTCTAACGCCATAGTGCACATCAAGAGTGTGCGGGGGGGAGAAAAACAAAAAAAGGGCAATGTTTGAGGAAAATGACTCAATATTCCTGTGTCTGGTGGGTGTGTGAAGTCACACATTAACGCATGCGTCACCGAACACTCACACATGTACCGATCTTTAGAAACCCCGTATACCCACGGAGCAGCACAACCACCTTTTGTCTAAAACCACTGGTCTAAAACCAACGGTGCAACTGCGGTGCCACTGGGGGGGTCCGCAGCCTCAACATTTAAGGATTCTACTGTGAGCACACACACACTCGACAAACTCCATCCTACACGATGCCATTCCAACTTTCAGCGGACTTCCACAAAGTATGACACCCCCCACCCCTCCTCCCTCCCCTTCCCCTTCCCCGTCCATGTATCTACATATTTGCGAACACAGGGGCCCATATTTAATCGCACCTACCAGAGCAGAGCGGAGCGGAGGGGAGGGCTGCTTCCCACAGTCCGAGCGGTCCGTCTCGCAAGCCCACCGCGCCGAATGGTGTGACAAAAAGAAGGGGGGGAAAAAAGGAAGAAGGGGGAAAAAAAACCTTATTCTCCCAACAACAGCCCAGTCTGCGGAGCGCTCGCCCGTCTGTGACACATGGAGAAAGAAAAAGAGCGTAAATGATTGAAAACCGTACTTTCCGATAAGCTGCACGCGTGGGTTCCCCCACCACAGTCTCTGCGTGTCAGTGCTGATCCCACCTCTACATCCCCGCTCCGCGAGAGGAACATGCAAACACATTTCATAGATTTTTGGAGCATCGCGGAAAAACCGAAGTGGACTTCGGCTGCGGCAAACAGAAACACACTCCGTGGTGTGTAGTGTGTGTAGTGTGTGTAGTGTGTGTGTGTGTGTGTGTGTGTGTGTGTGTGTGTGTGTGTGTGTGTGTGTGTGTGTGTGTGTGTGTGTGTAGTGAAGCTGTCGCCGTCCCGTTTTGTCATGAAGGGAGAGACGGGTGGTGTAAAATGTGGGGAGAATGTCTCCGGGTGGTCTTATATGAGATGTCTTACTGCTGGGAATATGTATTGAATAGCAGCTGAACTGATGTGTGCGCTCGGTCTGCCAATACAGGTTGGAGATTATGCCCCCCCCCCCCCCCCCCCCCCCCTTCTGTCTCTCGCAAGCATCCCTTCCTCTCATTAGTTGAAACAGGCCCTCTTGATTCAAGTTGAACGTTTTTAATCGAACATTTAAATGTGTGATTGCAGAGTTATGACCGGCATATTGACCGGTAGAATATATTTTTGCATTTTTGCACAAAAGTAATGAATTATTTTTGTTTTTCAGATCTATAATAATGACATACATGGGGGACATTATGGTCCAACACAAATCTCTTCCAAGTATTGTTTTTCAAAGCCATAAAAAAAGTCACTTAATCATTACGCAGTTCTATGCGTCTTTAGCTCTTACTTAAAAGATCCGTTACCTCATATAAGTGCGCATCAACGCGTTCTCCACCTGCGGTGAAGTTCCAGTGGTCGGTTTACTAATACTATAATAGGCGATGCTTTTCTCTCTCACCCCCTCCCTTTCCTCTCGATCCCTCACTCTCGGCCCAGCATAGTCCAGTCCACCTCTTCCCAGTGTCCTGTCTGCCTGGCAGGCGGCCAATCGAAGTGTGTGGAAATGACACCGCCAGGGCGGCAGAGATTTTCCCTCATTGCTCTCCTTCCCGATCGCAGAGCGGCTGACATTGGCTAGAAAGTGGAGCAGCTCGTCAGGGACAATCAATGCGGAATCGATCGAGCTGTGCGGTTGAAGCTCCGAGCTGAAAAAATAAAAAATAAAAACCCGAGAGGGAGAAAGAAAGCGGGGAGGAGGAGAGCTGTTAGAACGGACGCTGCCCAGCAGCCAGCAGACCTCGGCACAATCCAATTGCTGTCAGAAACAGAAGAGTCCTCTTTAACGCGGAAACATTATGCGTTATGTTGTACTTCCGCTGGGGATTTGTTTGTTTGGGGGGTCTTTTGTGTCAGTCTGAACAGGAGTTTATAATGTATACACTTTTACTATAGGCCTACTATAAGCGCAATACAAGTGACACACATCTATCAATTGTTAGTTGGAGTTAAGGTTATGATTTGGCCCCCCAAATAATTTAATTAACAACGGGTATGTTAACAAACAACGGGTTTGTTAACAAACATACCCGTTGTCCCTTTATAGTTCAAAGGTAGGCTATAAAAGCCACAATGCATAGGTCTTGAGTCATGGCTATACATTTATTACATCACGATGCTCAATCCAAATTAGTTTGTTTTATTGGATAATTGCATACATAAAATAACAAAAGAGCAAAAACAAATGTTCTCTGTATAGTTCTGCATTTATTATTATGGTTGACGCATTATATTTACAGTGAGTATGAAATATGAACTCTTTGTTATGTTTGAAAACATTTGAATAAATGTTGTTTTACTTTAACCTATTTGCAAGTTTCCCTGTCAAAACATCAACTGGCCCTTTAACTGAGAAGCTATGACCTCACAGCGGGGGAGTTTTAAACAGACAGACTGATGGAAAGTTGAACCTGACTATTTAAAGGCTATTGAACCTAATGAACGTCGGCATATATGAGGTCGTAATGTACAATATAATAATTAAATGGAAAAGCCTGTTATGATGCAAGGTATTCAAATACATTTTTCTGAAAATGGATATTATTAAGTCATCAATATTGTTGAGTAATAGCTCATCAGTTTGGCAGTGACATCCTCTATATCCAAATACATATATCCCAATATGAATTATGAAACATTGTGAGTCGGTTATGTTTTTTATAATATTACTGACAGGTTAATTGCATCTCCATTCCATATATGTAAAGTATGATATAGAGAACCTGATGATATTATTAGCAGCAGTAGTATTTGCAGCACAACATGTCGGTCTGGATATACATACAGTATGATGTTGGTTACAACAGCAATGGCGTCAATATTGTGACAGAAATATTTCAATCCGCTTTTCCAGTGGAAAGACGTGACAACCGATTCTCGTTGTGACAGAACATCACAGATTTCTTTGCAACGCTTCAAATCTTTAATGACAGGACTCGTAGTTTAGCTGTTCCAGCCATCAGTCAGAGATTGTTGGGTTGTGTCCGATACAAACAGAAAGCAACACATATAGTTACATTGGTTTTGTATTATTGGAATGTATGTTTTGTTTGCTACTAAATATGGCGACAATAATAATTGTTATTGGGATAGTCTGATGGTTGGAAGGATGCGATGGTAAAGGTGTTTGATTCCAAGCCAGATGGTTCTGGGTTCGTACCCCAATGTCCACATGATAACAGTAGGCATACTTGAGCAAGATGCCCTAACCCCAACCTGCTCTTTAATGACATGTATATGAGTTCACTGTATTTCACTTTGGCTAAAAGCATTGGCAAAATGACTAAATTGTGGTCATTTTGCTTTTTCATTTCAGTTGACCATATTTGAACTGGAAAGTGTATGTGTTTTTCTATTATTATTAACCTAATGGGTACAACTGTTGACCTTCTAAAGACTTTATATCTGTGCTAAATAGGTCACCTGACCATGAAAGGTCACCTGCCTGTCCCTTTAAGGAGCGATCCCCCATGCGTTCCATTTCAAGGTGTCGTTCTCTCTCCACTGGGGGTTTTGGGGACGTTCCCATGGCCTTTTGAGGGCCAATGAGGGTTAAGGGGCGGGATCTTATAAAAAAGGGCCTATGGAGCCCAAACTGTATTGGGGATAAATGGCTAGTCTGATTTGACTTATATGATTGAGATATTACAAATGACATATTTCTCATGCTAAACCTTTTGTTGAGATTCTTTGGAAATATTTCTTTATTTATCAACGTCCTTATTTATGCATTATTTGACAATGTAGGACACCAGATGTGTTTTGTTTTATGTTTAGGATAATTATCTATTATATAAAATGTCACTTGATCTGAAGTTGTGCCGACCACGGCTCAGATATTGCCTATCTAAACATGTGGGAAAAATATATATTGGATAGGGATAAAGTAGAAAGATGTATGTGCTATGATCGATTATTTCATCCCAACTGAACTTGAAACCAAGTTGCCGGAAGGTCTCAGCGACGCATCAGTGCGTACGCTGATGCGTGCATGGAACTCTCGAGTCGTTCCGCCACGCGCAGCTCTTTGTTGTTTCACTTTGCACGGCGAGGCTCGAGGAATTTGTGTTTCAAGGTTTCCATGTCCCGCTGTGTGCGCGTATGCCCGTGCGTGCGAACACGCACACACACACACGCACACACACACGTACACACACACACGTGAAGATTTTGTTTGCACTATTGTTGGTAAAACTATAAGCCACATTTACAGTCAGTAATGTTGCATTGAGTTGTTAGCCATTATCAACAACCAAAGCGTACAACCAATAGGAAAGCTATTTAAATAAATGTAGCCTAAACTCAGACAATTTTGTCAATTTACCAACGAATTGATTAATGTATATATATGTATCTATTATATGTAGGGCATTTAGTAGACGCTTTTGTCCTAAGCGAGTAATTTTCGAAAGAACCCTATATATCATGTATATCACCTATACTTGATCTACCAACAGTTCGTAGTATTTCCCACATTTGTCTTTCATAAAAGTAGCGTTGGTGGCGTTGTTAGTTCAAAAATAATGGTGTAGTACCATCTGGTGGCGATAGTTGTAACAACAACAGACGTCTGCTAGACCTTTTACATGTGTGCCCACGCGCGCACACACACACACACAAACAAACACGGACGGTTTGGTTTGAGAACGTTTATGTAAAGCTGAAACCACCACTATTATGGGTTGGGTGTGTTGGCTCAATTACGTTTCTGACCGTTGTCAAATCAAACTCGCAACTGTTCAATTGTGAGTTATGTTGTTGTCGCACACAATTTCCCTCACCTCTATTAACACCGTCTCCAGAACAAACGTAAATACTGTGACGGTTTCGACACTGCATCCAGTAACATAAAGCCATGTGCCTTTTTTCGAATGACCTATCCAATTTCTGTAAACAGTGCCTGAAATGTGTGGATGACAAACTGACACTGTACTGACTTTACGACCAGGTGCGTTGACGTCATGGATGGTCGACGCTCATGGATGAGCCGAAACTGATTTGTTACTGCTTCAAAAGTGATCATCTGTCGCCCCCTAGTGACATTTGTCTGAACCTACAGTTAATTATCCACGTACAATTATGCCAAAATGAAAAGTGTTGCCTAGCCTACCACGAACACGCACATACACACGCGCACGCACACACACAAACAAACACACATGCACACACACACACACACACACACACACACACAGACACACACACACACACACACACACGTGAATCCGTCATGGATAAAAACACGTATGTATTTATGTATTTATTTATTTAGTATAGGCAAGGTCTACACTAAATAAATAAAGTATATGATAAAATATTGTACTACGGACATTTCACAATGCTATTCATTAAAAGGCAATTCCACCAGCATACGCCAACGCAAACTTGATGAAGAGGAAAGATGGCGCGCCCATGTGTGGGGCAACCCCGTCTTATAACGTCCATCTGATGGCAGCATCAGGCAGCTATAGAACACTTGCGTGGGAGTTCCCCTCGACGCCATGTCCGACTATTACACGCACACACACACACACACACACACACACACACACACACACACACACACACACACACACACACACACACACACACACACACACACACACACATCTCACCCCCTCTCCCTCTATCTCATCCCTCTCTCCATCTCTCTCTGGCTACTCCTCTCTCTCTCTCCCTCTCTTTTTATCTCCCTCTCTCTCTCCATCTCCACCTCTCTCTCTCTCTCTCCCTCTCTCTATCTCTCTCTCTTCGCTGTGCCCTCTTCAAACCGTGTGCATCCTCCCCCACAAACCAGCCCTTCTCTCATCCACCCTCGCTGGGTAGCGTTTAGACATCCCCGGCGCAGGCAGTTCTACCCGGAGAGACGCTTATAAGTGATGCCACAGCGAAAACCCCGTCTCGCAACCGCAAAACGCGTCGAAGATAAATACTGACACGGTACTGTGTATTTTTTGTTTTGTTTTCTCCAGAAGAAGCAAGATAAAAAAAGATTTCGCCTAGAGACAGTGAACTGCCCATGAAGATGTCTAACGTTGACATCGTCTTGAACGCCACCGATCGGATGGTGAAATGTAAGTTACACTGTTGTTTTTATTTTCCACTCGAAATCTTGCGTGCCGTTTCGAAAGAAAGAAAAACCCGGTAATATAACAAAGATCAAATTGCATCCAAGCGGGATTGTGACGATGAATAAAGGCTACGTTGGCCGTTCGTTAAGTTGGGTGGAGAATTGTAGTTGTAAATGCTACTGGAATCTTTGATGTTGATAAACACTTAATGCACAGTCTCCCTCCGTATAGAACGCCGCTTTAATGATACGGATGCACATCGTCGATGGGGGGGGGGGGGGGGGGGGGGGGCTATGCCATTTAAGGGTTCGGTTCGCCCTCACGGTGTGCTCAGACCGCGTCTTGGCCGGGAAAAGGATGGGCGACAGATCCGGTGAAATGTCCCTGCTTCATGTCGTTCACGTTGGGCCGGTGATGCAGCAGGATTTGTCCGGCATCGACACAGTACCAGTGGGAGGGAGGCAGGCATGAAATTGACATTAAATGTGGTGTTTTTTCTTTTATTTTCTTTGAATGTTTCCGAGGAAACCCGTGGGCGAGAAGCCACCGACGGGTTCACATAACTAACTCTGGGGCTACATATTAGACGTCTTATTGTCAGTATTAAATATTAATAATTACTTAGTTATATTACGTCTTATTAACACTGAGTCAAGATTGTTGGTTGACCGGTATTGTGAGTATAGCCCATTGGAGGAGATGGCTCGTCCAATAGGCCTACACCACAATGTTGGTCATTCGATGGGTTTGAAGTTACTCCCAACTAATCTATGCCCTCGATACACACATTATATTTCTTCATAAAAGTTAAATGGCACATACAATTTGGTGAAATACCAAAGAATGGTGATAGGCCTACTCGCCATAGGTCTACTCATCCATGGATGTTGGCAGTGAATATTATTATTAGATTATAAAACACTTATTTAATACATTTGACCATACCAGCAATTATGACTTAGCAACACAATGACATCATACCTGTAAGGATATTGTATCAACAAAAACGCTTGTTTGACGTAAAATCTATCGAAATGTTGGATACAAAAATTTATTTCCATCATGGTGTAGCAACTCACATTGAATTGCATGTTTGTGATAAGCCACATGTTGTACACTAGCTAGCACATGGATTACTATAGTGTCATGGTATACATCAGATCATATAGGTTACACAACCTTTAGGGACACGGACCCATGTTGGAATCCCACCTGTGGTCCTAAAACTACACGTCAATCCCTCTCTTCTTCAACCTGTTGGAGTTCACGGTCCTATGCTTAAACACATAAAAAAGACCATACAAATACATGTATACATATGTAACTTTGATGCCGTGGGACCATTGTTTCACATAGAGAAAAGCCGTCTTGTAGCTTTTGATCTGCAGAACTCCTTGCTACTCATGTGAACATCTGGGTTAAGAATCAGAGGTAACGTGGTATTGGTACTGCTCATGAGCACCTGCCAGTGAATTCAGATACATGTCATTAAGTAGCAAGCAGAGGTTAGTGTATCGTAAGAGGACTTGATGGTAGACTAAAGACCTATAGCCAGAAGGTTATTGTGGCGATAATACACTTTTTATGTCCATACCTTGAGTATGGCATTAAAGCTGCCAGGCTTAGGGGTTTGGTTCCCACTGCCCCCATCGCCCCCGCTGCCCTGTGTATACTCACAGCATACAGCAAGCCGCTTTGGATAGAAACCCAACGGCTTGTATTCTTATTTATTGTGTTCCACACCATGTAGCACTTCATATAAAACACCAATAAAACCATCCCACCCACCCAGATCTATTGATCTATCCTATAATAACCCCCCTGCCCGTCAACTAAACGACCCCATACTGAAGTTTCTAGTGTGTTTTAGCCCTCTGGAAGCTCAAACAGAGGCGCTAGCAGCCGGATAATACACAGGATTAGTGCTAATAGAATTCAGCCAACGTGTGGCTAATGCATGTATGCAGCATCGATGTATCAACATGTGTACATATATACATATATATATAGATAATGTATGCGATCATCTGCATGCCAGATACAGTGTTGCGTTCCATGCGGCTGTACAGACAGACTTCCACCGCCATAGCTGCTGCCACGGCTGCTGTTGCCCGGCAACATACACCCCATAGTTCACACGGAGTTTGGACGCAGTAAACATTCAACATCATCACCATCACTACTTGTTCCTCCATTGGTGGACCCAACAAGTCTTTCTGTGAATCGTGAGAGGACGATGATGTGATGATGGTGGTGATGGTGGTGATGATGATAATGAAGCTGGTGATTATGATGGTGATAATGATGATGAAGCTGGTGATTATGATGGTGATAATGATGATGATGATGAAGATGAGGAGGATGGCAATGATAATTAAGATGATGATGATAGTGGTGATGATGAGGCGGATGATGATGAGGCGGAGGAGGAGGAGGATGGTGATGTTGATGGTGACGATGATGGTGACGATGATGGTGACGATGATGATAATAGAGAAGTTGATGATGATGATGATGATGATGATGATGGTCATGATAATGGTGATGATTTGGATGATGATTGTGATGATGGTGAAGATGATGATTAAAGAAAATGATGATGATGATGGTGATGATTGTGATAATGATTGTGATGATGTTGATGATGACGATTAAAGAAAATGTTGAGGATGATGATGATTAAAGCGGTAGATCTGTACGTTTATGAAAAGCGTTAGTTATTCATACATCGGGCGTGCATACATTTTTCTTTCGTCTGCCATCATCTGTCAGCGTTCATGACAAACCTATAATTAAACACATCAATCTTTATGTTATGTTGGCAAAACAGGCTGCTAGCTCCAGTGTATATAATTTTTTGTATATATATATATATATATATATATATATATATATATATATATATATATATATATATATATATATGAGAGGTTTAACTACATTCCAGATTATTAGTAGTTACGTGAATAATTATTAAAAACTCTGCGTACCTTCCAGTTCAGTGCAGTTATTTGTTGATATTATGCAGACAAAGCCAGGATAAAAAGTCACGACCTATTTTATCACAGGGTTTCTGTGGTGAACTCGTGTCGCTACCCAAGTCTAAACCATAGCTTTTGATGGTAATGCACAATGATTTAACTAACACTGACACTGTTCTTTCTGCTTTGTTAACTTTAAGTTTTGCATATGGCCGATAAAATATCTATGATAAATAAATAACTATATATATATATATAAACACACACATCAAATGTATTTTCTAGTCTTGTTGTTTGTGGGGTTTGTGAGTATCAACCATGTTTCCACCAGTGTATATACACAGAAATGGTCTTCAGAATAAAAGCCCTAGGCAAAAGCAGCAACACATCAAGGCTCTTGTATTCAACATAATTCTCCTGTAAACTCTAACTCTGAAACAACAAATACTACCTTGTTTTTGCCTATGTTTATCTCTAGGGTGTTAAACAATAATTTAACTACAACGTAAGTCATTTAATATGTTTGTAAGAACAAAGTTTAACTTGTTGTTTTGTCAGACATCTTGTCATCTGCTCTCCACCTGGAGGCTAGCATGTTAGCATCTCTTGTTGTCACTTTGTCACCATTTAGCACTCCCGGGAGCTTAGCATTTATGGTGCAAGCGTGGATCTCAACACCACTCAACTGAGCGGCGCTGACCGCAGATCCAAGGTGGAGGGGTCTGGGTCTGCGCCAGCTGTGAGACCTTTCACAGTAAAACAGGAAGAGGTGTGAGGATGACAAAACACTGATAGCCTAAATGGTCCGAAGCAATGGTCTATTTTTAGATCAGAAAATATTTTTCTCATATACAGAAGCTCTCGCTCTCTCTCTCTCTCTCTCTCTCTCTCTCTCTCTCTCTCTCTCTCTCTCTCTCTCTCTCTCTCTTTCTCTCTCTCTCTTTGTCGCAAACACATCCACACCTCAACACACACCACGCACATTTTCTCTTTCATGCAATCACTCTGTCCATCTTCCCTCACTCTCTCTCTCATTTCTTCTCTCTCATCTCATCCTTTCTCTTACACATCTCTTACACACCAACACCCACACACACACCCACACACCCACACACACAAATACACACATAGACACACACACCGGCACAATTGCCCATGACATCACCCAGGTCCAAATCCCTGACCCCTGGTCTCGTCCTGGTCCTGATGCTGGGACCAGACGTTGTCCTGGCAATGGCTTAGATGTGCTGGATCTGTCCCTAGTGTCTCTGGTCAAGCATCCATTATTTAACAGACTGTTGATCATGTTGCGCTTAAGCCTTAAGGCTTAGCAATCCTCTCACTCTTGATTAATACGACGACCACCCTGACGCCCATTAGCAGCACCCTGTGACGAGTAGATGCTCCTCAAGTACTACGACTAGCGTAGTACTTCATAAAGAATGGATACCATTATATATGGAGGGTGTGTAAGCTGTATGTATGTGTTTATCTATGCGTGTGTTTGTGTATACGTATGTGTGTGTGTGTGCGTGTAAGTTTGAGTATGCGCGTGTGTGTGTGTGTGTGTGTGTGAATCACACTCTACACTTCGACATTATTAAAATGTTATTGCTACGTTAAGTTGATAGGTGGTAGCTGGTAATTTGATAGATGATACACGAGAACTACTGTCTTTTTATGAGGTTTTATATTCTAAATCCTATAGCAGCTGCACTATAAAGGCTATGGGGCTCAACATACAGAACGTTATGAACACCATGAAAACCATGAATATTTGAATACTTAATGATAATACTATATATATATATATAATAATTCTGGAACCACCATGTAGGATATAAAAAACATATATCCTTTCTTTATAGGATATAAAGAAAAATGGTGTGAAGATGCAGGACATCAGCTGGAATGTGATTACTATGTATTCTTTTTATTTAATGGTTTATGGAACATGGCATTAGCATTAGGGTTAGGGGTTCAATTTCCACAGCTAAGAAAATCTTCTGCAGTAACAGCATTGCAAGACATCAAATGGGAAGGTTCCACCTGACGTTACCCCTGTAACAAAAGGACAACCAATTGGTTGGGTCCCACCGTCACAATTAAATAGTAATTTGGGTTCCGAGATGGAAATGTTTAAAGGACAATATCGGTCTGTGATCAAACCATCATTACCATCTCTCATGGCTTCACTAATACATCCGTAACCAATATCCTTTGTCAAAATTGGCAGGCGCGCTTATGCTTAATGCTTGGCACAATAAAGCATTTTGACAAAGGACACGGGTTGGTAATGGTTGGTAATGTTGTAGTAAAGCCAGGAGGCACAATGGTTTGATCACCAACACCAGTACTGTTCTCTAAGAACCGCTGTAATGAATAGTAGAAAATTGTGTGTAAATATTCATGTCAATACGTTGCATTTTCTTTGCCCAGCGGTCCCCTTCCCCCTGAGCCACCGGCTGACAGTGAAGGAGGTGTTCGACCAGGAGGGGAAGCCCAGGGTGGACCTCCTCAAGGCTCACCTGACCAAGGAGGGCCGCGTGGAGGAGGCGGTCGCCCTGCGCATCATCGCCGAGGGTGCCTCCATCCTGCGCCAGGAGAAGACCATGCTGGACATCGAGGCCCCGGTCACAGGTAGGGTCCCCTTTCTCTTTACACCTGGGGCCCATCATAGTGGGCCCTTCACAGGTAGGGTCCCCTCTCTCTACATGTGGGGCCCGGCACAGTGGGCTCATCACAAGTAGGGTCCCCTCTCTCTACATGTGGGGCCCTTCATAGTTGGCCCTTCACAGGTAGGGTCCCCTCTCTCTCTCATGATGGACACTCCCTCACAGTCAGCTACGATGCCAAGCGATTGATTCTGCACCCTCTCCAGCTGCTGCTTGTGGGGGGGAACCGCATTGCAGTTGGAAGTAATTAAAACCTGGAAGTTAGAGCCTATCAATATATTTTCTTCTGGCTAGGAAATGATGTGCATATCAAAATATGCATTTATAGTTTATCATCCAACAGGGTAGAATATCCCTGAAATTCAGTTGAATTCTCCTTCTGCTCACCCTCACTACTTGCTGCTTGAGGGAGGGTACAGTTTTGCAGATGAAAGTACTTAAAACCTGGAAATTAGAGCCTATCGATATCTTTTCTTCTGGCTATGAAATTATGTGCCTATCAAAATATGCATTTATAGTGAATCATACAACAAGAAATTCAGTTCTCCTTCTGCTCACCCTCTCTACTTGCTGCTTGTGGAAGTTTACAACAATGTCAATTGAAGTGCTCTAAAACCAGGAAATTTAATTCTACATGTCTGTCAGCCCTCATTGATGCTGAATGCCCAATCAATGAACAAATGTAATTTGACAAAATGCAACTATTTGCATAAAGTTAAACCCCCCCCCCCCCCGCTTACGCAGTGCAAGCCCCATTTCCCCATTTACCCAGCCCCCCCCCCTCCCCTGCGGGGGTCATACCGTGGGGGTCAGTCACAGATTAATGGCGGGAATCCCTGCCTCTTTCAAGTAGACATTAAGCTGCCGCCGGTTGACACACAGTGTCGAATTTGGGTCATCCACGCTCTTCAACACTGAGGGCCCAACCCCAGAGCGAGAAGATTCTGCCTCCCGTGCTTTCAGCTCCTACTCAGCCCCGAGACAGAGACAAAAACATTATGTGTCTGGTTGTTGTTGTTGTTGTTGTTATTGTTGTTGTTGTTGTTGTTGAGGTAGCCAAATGTCTGCTAACATCTCCTGTCTGCTAGCTAATAGAACAAACTGAAATGCTGTTCTCTCTGGACAGATGTTGAGAAATGTACCAAAACATTAGCTAAATGTTGTGTACAGACTGAAAATATATTGATTTAAGTCCTACTTTTTGACAAAACATGGTACGCTTGTAAAGATAGACATATTTTCTGTTAGCAGCAGGAGTATTCAAGTGAATTTCTACACTGTTGGATGATACACTACAAATGTGTTAGTTAACTACACGTTTTTTTTTTTACACATACACAATTTCAAAGCAAAATGAAAAGATATCGATCGTCTCTTTGTGTCAGTGAATATCTGACACTGAAATGTGTGAAATGTGAATGTGAATTGTGTTGATGGTGCTACAGTTCCTAAACCCTAGTTCCTATTGCACACCATAAGCTTATGCCATAGTAATGATGAGCTAACACCATAAACGTCTAAATACAAGGGAAAGCTAACGATCGTCGAGGATGAGTCTACCTATTTCCTATCAGCAGGGGCGTGTTACATCCAGTCTTTGTTATCGCTCCAATGTGAGAGAACTAAAAAACAAACCAAGTAACATATTTTGCCAGTAGCTAGAGCCACAGAAGCACAGTGACAGTGCAAATAAGCTGCATCTGTGTGTGTGTGTTTGTGTGTGTGTCTGTCTGTTTAGGCTCGTGTGTGTGTGTGTCTGTGTGTGTGTGTGTGTGTGTGTCTGTCTGTCTGTTTAGGCTCATGTGTTTGTGTGTGTGTGTGTGTGTGTGTGTGTGTGTGTGTGTGTGTGTGTGTGTGTGTGCGTGTGTGTGTTTATGTCTGTGTGTGTTCTTTTCTTCTATCTTTGTGAGGACCAAAGAAATAAGCAATGCACCAATAAACAAATGACAGATAGCAGATGATGGATAACTTTGCTGCACACTGTAAATATACACAGAAAATATTATATTCTAGTGTTACATAAGAATATATTCATATTTAGTGATTGGTTAAATCTATTCAATCTGCCTGCCTCAGTTTCTCTTTCCACTTAATTCGTCTAGTGTGTGCATACCTTACTATATCTTTCCATCTATTTTTCAGTAGTGATAGGTAGAGCGATGAATAGATAACGACCATGCCACACACACACACACACACACACACACACACACACATAAAACCATTCTCTGTTCTGCTGTCACTTGCTGTTTTTCCCTCTCGCTCTCCACTGTTGTCACATTATATCACTTAACTCATGAGGTCAAATATCTAGAGAATTTTCATAGAAACATATACATTACATAGTCTATGGCCTTGGCAAGACAATAGCTGCAATTGATTTCATTCGATACGATTTATACAATGCAAAGCTTGTTTTGCAGTGTTCAGTACAGATATATATATATATATATATATACTTATACATACACATATACATACATATATATATTCCCATACATTCTCCTTACAGGAAACTTTTGTGTTGATGTGATGAGGACGTGTGTATTAAGGATGAAATATGTATGGTGTGTGTATCCATGAGCAGAGGGCC
Source organism: Lota lota (assembly GCA_026745465.1). Classification (NCBI taxonomy): domain Eukaryota; kingdom Metazoa; phylum Chordata; class Actinopteri; order Gadiformes; family Lotidae; genus Lota; species Lota lota. Next base: position 1,615,914 of record JACYXH010000764.1, read on the forward strand.
CAGGCCGTGGGGCTGCTGCTGCTGCTGTGTGTGTTAGTCTGCATACATATATTATGAGACATTTATGCACTTTTCAATCTTCGCTGGAAGTGTTTGTGTGTGAGTTTGTGTGAGTTTGTTTGTGTATAGTTTTGTGTGTGTGTGTGTATGTGTGTGTGTGAATATTGGTGTGTGTGTGTGTGTGTGCGTGTGTGTGTATGTGTGTGCGCGTGTTTATTTGATTGCTTTAGTCACACAAGCCCGGTCTCCCACTCGCATGTCTCTAAGCTTTGAGTGGGCGGAGAGAAGAGAGCGAGAGAGAGAGAGAGAGAGAGAGAGAGAGAGAGAGAGGAAATAGAGAGTGGCTAAAGAGTGGATAGAGAGTGGATAGAGGGATGACAGAGAGATGCAAGGGGGAGAAGAGAGACGAAAGAAAAAAGAAAGAGGAGGACATGAGAAAGTGAGGAGATAGGAGAGAGGAGAGGAGAGAGAGAGTGATCCAAGAGGGAGAGGAAAGAAGAAGAAGGAGAGAAGAACAGAGAGGAGAGAACAGAGTGAGAGGGAGACGGACAGAGAGGTGAGGTAATGGAGAGAACAGAAGAACAGAGAAGTGGATATAAGGGAGAGAAGGGAGAGAGACAGTCGAGGGAGAGGAGAGAAAAGAGAGGGAGGGTGAGAGAAGAGAATAGAGGGAAGTGATAGAGGGGAGAGTGACAGAAGGGAGAGGAGGAGAGATGAAAAATTAAAGACGGTGAGCAAACGAGATGTAGGATACTAACTCGATAACCTACATCCCTCCTACATCTCTCCTACGTCCCTCCTTGTCTTTTATAGTCTTCCACCTTCTTCCAACAGGAGAGCATATTAGCATCTTACAGTCAGTTTGTTTCGCCTTAAATGCGCTGTAGGAACCATTTTAGAGCTATTATCTGAATGTAATTTGTAAGAAATGGCCTAGTCATCTGTCAGCTATTAGTGAGTGGGATCAACTGTGAGAACATCTGTTTCTCGTTGGCTGCGCCTGCCTCTGTATGAGACAACTACGACTTTAGACCGCTCCCGGCTCTTTTCTTATCAATCAGGGAATCTCTTCCCTGATTGGCCATTGATCGGGGAATCCATCTTACCTGTCAGTCACGTTCTCGCACATGCCGTTGTCATCTGGCAGAGTAACATCGGGAGGGAGGAGCAAGAGAGGGAGGTTGCGTTTTTATTGCATTTTTCATTTTCAAAATTATATTCCACTCTTCCACTCTATTCCGCTCTCTTTCCCTGTCTTTACAACTCTCGAATATACAGCCACTTTACTGTCCACACTTGGATAATACCCCGGCTGATCTGGTGCTAGAAAATGCATTACTTCTTCTCCTGAAGAGGTTTTTTTTTTTAATCGACCAAGCAACTGTTGTAATCAGACCAACAGAGTGCATCTCTCTCAGGCTTCTAGACACAGCCCAGGATTCGTCTGTATGTACGCCCAGGGTCTCAAGAATGCTTGTGTAAGTGGCAATAAGGTGAAAAACCATTAGATTGTGAACCAAACAACATGATGAGCCTCAGAGAGAAAACCCTTCTCTGACTCTCTGACTCCACATAACCTCAGCAACCTACACTCACAAATACACACGGGAGAGAGATCCATAGAGAGAGAGAAAGAGAGAGATGCAGAGAGGGAGAAAGAGAGGGAGAAAGCAAAGGCGAGAGAGAAGGAGAGAGAAGAGAGAGAGAGAGAGAGAGAGAGAGAGAGAGAGAGAGAGAGAGAGAGAGAGAGAGAGAGAGAGAAAGCCTACGGGCAAGGACCAAAGCAACATCTGTATGCCAATATTACATAAGGGCAAGGGAATTTTTTTCTTGAAAAAATATATCACCATAGCAACAAGACTGTGCAGTTTCACTCCCTCTCTACCTCCCTCCACATCTCTTCTCTATCCTTAAGATCACCACCTTCTATCTTTCTCTATATCTATCAATCTATCTTTTTATCTATCTATCCAAATCTATCTATCCATCTACCTATATATCTATCTATCAATATACATATATCCACATATATCTATCCATCTATCTATCTATCTATCTATCTATCTATCTATCTATTTATTTATTTATTATCTATCTATCTATCTCTATCTATGTATTTATCAATTTGTCTCTTTGCATCTATCTCTCTATCCCTATATCTCTCTCTATCGATCAATCAATTTCTCTATCTATGCATCTATCGATGTATCTATTTATATATATATATACAGTATATATATATATATATATATATATATATATATGGCTATCTATCTATCTATCTATCTATCTATCTATCTATTTATCTATCTATCTATTTATCTGCCTTTCTGATTATCTATCTCTGTCTCTGTTTAACCATCTTTCCATTCTTCCATACGGCCATACATCCATCCATCCAGCTATACATCCATACAACCATCCATCAATCCATCTGTACATCTATCCTTCCATCCATCTATCTATAATGATACCGTGGGTTCAGATAAAGAGTGACATGCAACTCTTGCGAGATCAGTCGTGTGTGACCACACCGCTCTGGTCCTTCCTCTCACTATCTCCTCTCCCAGCCCAGTGAGCCATCAGCACCACGTCCACCTGCCGTTATTTGTGCTCGACAGGAAGCGTCACAAACATTTCTTGCTGTGTGAGTTGACGTTGGTGTGGAGCTCGGCCATTTTTTGGGACTACGGTGCTCCACAGCTTCCATTGAGCACTATGCCAGCGTTCCCCTGTCGAATGAATAAGCTGACGGAACGCTCATTAGACACAACGCTCGATGGGTCCAGGGGAGCTGAGGGGTTAGCGTCTCCTCCTCCTGAGCATCTTACCATCTCTACGGTCCACTGTCTTCTCTTCAGGCTGTTACACGACCACAGCCATATCCTGCTAAGCACGCCTTGCATGCATGCGTGCAACGTTGGGTGTGCTTGGCATGTTTGCATGCATCAGGGGCTGCATAGTTGGCTTTCTGTCGTGTGTGAAGAGACACAAATACAGAGATGAGCTAGCATGTACACATTACCTCAAGGAGATATATTGAAAATTTTAATAAAACATAGAAATGTTCTTATTTTTATTTAGAGATATTCATATGGTTGGTGTGCATCTACCAATACTAGTACTACTACTACTACTACTATTACTGCTACTACTACTACTACTACTGCTAATACTACTACTGCTTTTACTTATACTACGGCTACTACTACTACTACTACTACTATATTACTGTCTAGGGACAACCATGAATTATTACGAATTATTTATTTGAGTGATATTAATATACATATTTACCAGTGTGTGGGGACATCCATGGCTATTATTAATAATTATAATAATATATATTCTAGTGTGCATTATGCAGTATTAATAATAATCATAATTATAATAACATATTAATAACATATTCATAATAAAAGTATCTTTGTGAGGACCAAAGAAATATATATGTTCCAGTATGCGGGGTCATCCATGGATTCATGTTAACGTATTCATATTAACAATTATATATTTGTTCTAGTATGCGGGGTCATCCATGGATTCATATTAATAGCGTATTAATAATAACAATGATATGTTTGTTCTAGTATGCGAGGTCGTCCATGGATTCATGTTAATAACGTATTAATAATAACAATGATATATTTGTTCTAGTATGCGAGGTCGTCCATGGATTCATATTAATAGCGTATTAATAATAACAATGATATGTTTGTTCTAGTATGCGGGGACATCCATGGGCAGTTCTTCGACCTCATGAAGCTGTTTGAAGTGGGGGGCTCACCAGCCACCACACGCTACCTCTTCCTGGGAGACTACGTGGACCGCGGCTACTTCAGCATCGAGGTACAATAACACACTCTAGTACTACACTAGTACTGTTTGACCACTGTGGAAATGACCTTTGAGTGGCTAGTGCGGTAACCATGCAAACCAGATTTGATTCCAACCTTTCAAACCCAATGTGTCTTCACTGAGCTGTGCATAAAGGAACACAAGCTCATACAAATATATTTGAAACAAATCAGGAAATTCATTCATTCAGATAGACGCCGGATGAGTTTAAATCAAATGGAAATCAAAGCACATGGCTCTGTCTCGCTCCACCGGAAGAGCAAGGAATTAACACTGCCAGGGTTAGGGGTTTGATTCCATGTCTATTCCAAACTAGTGGAGCAAGGCCTTAACACTGACAGGGTTCTAGGTTTGACTCCCTGTCTAGCTTAGCAGGTAAAAAAGACATTAACACTGCCAGGGGTAGGGGTTTGAGTCCATGTCTATTCTGAACGAGTGGAGCAAGGCATTAACACTGCCAGGGTTAGGTATTTGATGCCCACTGGGGACACCCATTTTAAGACACTCGTACAAAAGTGCCTACGAAACACCATATATGTATTTAAGGCACCGTCAACTGGTGACAGCCCTGAAGCAAGTTGAATCAATACAAACATAGAAAGAATCATGGAAGATAGTAATAATTCAAGACATGCGAGTCAGTGTAATGTTCAGCAGGAGTTGTTCCCTGAAGTCTACATTTTAGTAGAAAGCCATTAGACTAAACATAATGAATATTTTAAGATTTGATCAAGGCTGTTTTATTATTAATTTAATTTCACTGATGCTTTGATAGCTTTTGAATGATGAGGATTGATGTGGTATTTTTACATTTGCTTTTGCACATGTATCTTAATATGCAAACTAACCCTTTGTATTTGTATTTTATTTATATATTTACAGTGCGTGTTATACCTTTGGTCGCTGAAAATCCTTTATCCAAAGACGTTATTTCTGCTGAGAGGCAACCATGAATGTAGACATTTGACAGAATACTTCACCTTCAAACAAGAATGTGAGTAACACACGTTGTCCAGCTTGTGATAGCTTGTGATAGCTTCCTCTGTTTCAAGACCCCGGATGACAACGACGAGTATACATCTTTATAAATAGTTTTATATATAAAGGAGAGATTCTTCTGAGCCGGAGAGCAGTTAGGAACCACAGTGAGGAATATCACTCTGAATCATGTTTCCTGGTTCACTTCCTGTCCTTTATTATTTAGCTTTCCTCCTTGTTTTGTTTACTCCTGTCTCTTTCTCCTCTCTCCTCTCCTCCTTTTTGTCCTCGTTTCTCTCCATGTTTCACCTCTCCTTTTGCTTTTTGTTTTTCTTCTCCTACCTTTTCCCCTCTCCATTTCCGTGAGTCCTTTCTCTTCTAGTTTCCCTCCTCCACTCACCCCCTTTTACCATCTCTCCTCCATCCTCTCTCCGTCTCTTTTATCCTCTCCTCTCACCACTACTCCATCCTCTCCTCTCACCTCTCCTCATTTCTCTCCTCCTTCCTCTCCTCCGCTTCTTCTTTATGTCCTCCCCCCTCTCCTCCATTCTGTCCTCCGCCCTCTCCTCCACCTTCTCATCCAATCATCCGTGTAATACGGTTTATTTTTCTCATAATGCTGTAGATTTGTATTCAGAACTCGCTAATCTATATTTCAGTTTGACTATTTGTAAAAAGAGAGAAAAAGAGAAAAACAGTACATATGTTCTGATGTTCATTAATATGAATAGCCCAGGCCAGACTTTACCCTTTAACGCCATGAGCTTTGAAAGATACGTGTGATAAGAAAAGACAGGAGAGAGGAGAGTAGGTCAGCTCACAGGAAACACAATCAGGACATTATCGCTCCTCAAAAGAAGGTCGCCTGGTAAAACACACTTTACACAGCAGCTAAATGTAGCCACGCTCCAGCGTTTGGATGAAAGGATGAATTCACCCCTCCTCATCCACCTCTTTCTTTTCCTGTACGTCATAGACTAAATGACAATGTAGAAATCATACAAAGTAAGGAATCATATTTATCTTTGTTAACACAGTATGAGATAATGCATCAATGAACAGTTTCAAAGTCAAGTTGGTGGTGCAGGATCGTTTCGGAGTTATAGTGTTTGACTCCCAGTTGAAAGGTTCTGGGTGCAATTCCCAATGTCCACAGTCTACCTGTAGGCATTCCTGAGCAAGATGCTCTTACCTCCTACCACCTCATTGATGTAATAAAAACAATAATGTCGTGTTTTGTATTACATTTTTGAGATACGTAATGCTTAATTCATGGAATGAACGAACAGGTAGGGTGCTACTACAGTACAGGTGTTACAACATGTGGTACAGGTACTAGGAGTACAACTTACAGATCAGCTGAAGACTGTACACCTGGACATTAGGGTTGGAACCCAGATGGTTCCCCTTGTCATGTCTGCCCCCTCCCTGCTGCAGGTAAGATAAAGTACTCGGAGCAAGTGTATGATGCCTGCATGGATGCGTTCGACTGCCTGCCCCTGGCCGCGCTCATGAACCAGCAGTTCCTGTGTGTGCACGGAGGCCTCTCACCTGAGATACACACCCTAGACGACATCAAGAAGGTACTGTGTGTTGGTGTGTTTGTGCATATCTGTGTGTGTGTGTGTGTGTGTGTGTGTGTGTGTGTGTGTGTGTGTGTGTGTGTGTGTGTGTGTGTGTGTGTGTATGTGTGTACAGCCACTTTCACACATATAGTTCTCAGTAAATTACTGGGATAACATTGCAGGCACCGCTAGTGATTTACACTATTCACACATGGAACGCAGCTACGTGGCGGAACATTTCCGTCTTGCGCTCCTTCACACATGGCATAGAAATGCCGGAATAGATGGGCCAAGTGACAGTCCAGCAGATGGCGGTAATGCCATCTGCGGAAGCCAGACGCCAAGAAGCAGACAGGGCAAGGCCGGATGTATGTGTACTTTAATCGACGGAAGCCGTCTCTTCTTATTGTTTTCAGGGTCATGGCGGTCGAGGAGCTGTTTTTGTCTGGTGCCAATGTTCTTATAATATATTTACTCAACTCGTTTGCCAGACAATCAATGTTTTGTGTCTTGTGATTGGTTTGCACGCCTTACGTAAGGGTTACGTCTTATGTCAAACGGACGTAACCCTTTGCGTGCCTCTACCGGCAATGTCACTGCTTGAATTCACAACACAGCTGTTAAGGCAGTGACCCGGAAATGTTACCAGGTCTTGAGCAGGCAAATTGTCAGTGCCGATTTCCCAGAATATTCCCATTCACACATGACCCCATGCAGGAAATGTTCAGAAACATTGCAGGTTAAGACTGCGTGTGTGAAAGGGGGTTAAGTGTGTGGTTTGTCAGTTAACCTAACCACCTGCATTTGAGTGTATATTTGTATATTGGGACATAAACCTACCACCCTGTCTCTCTGTGAAGCTGCACAGAGGGTTTATATATTTGTATATTTGGACTTAATCCTAAACCCCTTTTATGTCTGTGTAGCTGGACAGAGTGTACATTTGTAAACTGAGCCTTAAACTAAACTAACTGCCTACCTTTCACCCTCTCTGTGTAGCTGGACAGGTTTAAGGAGCCCCCTGCGTTCGGCCCTATGTGCGACCTGCTGTGGTCGGACCCGTTGGAGGACTACGGCAACGAGAAGACCCAAGACTTCTTCACACACAACTCAGTCCGCGGCTGCTCCTACTTCTACAGGTGAGATCTCTGTCTTCACACTGTCTTCACACGGTCTTCACACTGTCTTCACACTGTCTTCACACCGTCTTCACATTGTTCTCACCCACACGTGATTCTCATCTCAGGTTCTATTTGTCTTGCTCTAAAGTTATATCAGGTGTTCTAGGAACCAAAAAGCTTCCGGTTTGATTAGATGAATGGATGATTGATGGATTGATAGATGGATGGATGGAGGATTATATGATAGATAGATAGATAGATAGATAGATAGATAGATAGATAGATAGATAGATAGATAGATAGATAGATAGATAGATAGATAGATAGATGGGTGTATTAATGGACGATAGATGGGTGATAGTTGGATGGGTGGATGGATGGATAGTTTTATCCAAACTTTCGATGCAGTTTCTTCTTCATTAAGTTGCTTGCTGGTGGGAATGTCCTGACCTATATAACCACATGTGGGAACACACACACACACACACACACTGTTCCGCACACCCACACACACACACACACACATACACACACACACACACACTTTCTACACACACATTCACATGCGCGCACACAGTGGGCACTTAACACATCATTATGGGTGCATTCCCCAAAGTAATAGATAAAAGTGGCCACAAAACTAGGTTGGCATCTCTATATAAGTACTATCACTGCAGTGCCACAGTACTATTACTGCAATAGGTCATACTACATAATGCAGTACTTATACTGCAGTAGGTCATAATATACTAGATAATACTATTACTGCAAAAGGTTATACTACAAAATGCAGTACTATTACTGCAGTACACAGTACTTTCATCGCAAGAGGAAATACTATGTAATGCAGTACTATTACTTCATTGGGACATACTACATACCGCAGTGCTATTACTGCTGTCAACAGTACTATCCATGCAATAGGTCATACTACATAACGGAGTTCTATTACTGCAGTAGATCATACTATATAACACAGTACTATCACAGCAATAGGTCATACTGCATAATGCAGTACTATCACTGCAGTACACAGTACTTTCACTTTAGTAGGCGATAGTACATAAAACAATACTGTCCCTGCAGGACACAGAAGTATTACTGCAGTAGGTCACACTACACTGCATGAAACAGTACTATCACTGTAGTACACAGTACTATCACTGCAGTACACAGTACTATCACTGTAGTACACAGTACTATTCCTGCAGCGGGTCATACTGTATAACAGAGTATTCTCTTGAAAGTTACAGAGCATGATAGCTCTGCTGGCGAACTTCCAGTTTGGCTAGTCATAGAACATCATATTTTAACACATTCCCTCTCAGTGTTTAAAATTCACATTCAGGCCGGTCGAATTGTTATGTAAGCAGAAGAGAAAGCATTTTGTAATAACTTTAGCATTACTGTATTCTCTGGCTACCACAGGAAGCTCCAGTTCTGTGGAGAATATACTGTGTGTAGGTTCTGGTATGATTTCTTATGCCTTTCTTTCTTTATTCCTTTCTTTCTTTGTTACTTTCCTTAGAACTCATACTGCAGCATTTCTCAGTATAAATACCCTATAACCAAACAATACCATTTGTAATATCTAAATGAACAATCACAATAACCAACAAGGCAGCAACTAACCATATTTTGGAGAAATGGTTATACAGACGTACAGCTTTCAATTTTCTCGTAATATCACATCCATTCAATTGATTCCCACAGAGTATGATACACTGCTCTCCAAATACCAAACCTTTCCTTACCCCTTGTCTCACCCTATTCCTCTAACCCCTTTCCTCATTCTCCATCCCTCTCTCTCACTCACGCTCCCTCTTTCTCTCTATCTCTGTGTGGGTGTATCTCACTGACAACATTTACATCAACACAAATGACAATGGATTTTCGATTTTTGATCATCAATATATTACTTTTTACCCATTAATAAATATAGCAGTATAATCACCCAGACCTTATAAAGCAATAGTATAAATCAACATAACTAACCATTTCATGACTTTTTTAACGTAGACTCCATCATCCAATGGGCTTGTAGTGAATCTTCATGTGACCTATTGCTTTGTTCTAATTGGAAGAGGCAGTATGCCGTACAGCGTCACACGGCAAGAGCATTGTCTCGGCAGGCAGCACAGGGATGGTCGAGTTGTTTTTCTCCCAGCGTAAACCTCCCTGCGCCTAAATATTTAAAAGCGCTTGTGAAACTTTGATGGGACTGGGTGGCAGTGACTCCTAAGGAAGGGAAGGGGGAGGGGCATGTTGCGGGATAGGATAGACTGGTCAGTGGAATGAAAGTGATTGTAAAAGTAAAGTATTGCACAATAGCTATTGTTTAATGTCTAAGGGAGTACATTTAATATTATATGAGACACCCGTTTAGGAGAGGCTTATATTCAAAGCGCCTAACAGGGAATTTTGAATTTAGAGACAGGTCATTGAGGTGCAGGTAGGCGTTAAGGGGCATCTTGCACTAGGATGCCTACAGGTAGACTGACGGCATTGGGGATCAAACTCTGTACCTTTCAGCTGGGAGTCAAAAAGCCAAAACACCGCACCACCCTGCCCCCATTTCATTCACTAATGTTCAGGAATCATTGAGAAAAAAGGCATTATCTGTAATTTCCGATGAGCAGTCAGCCAATGGGAAGGGAGTATTTACCCAGGAAAAAGTCTAAACCAGCCTCTCTGAACCAATTACGTCCTCTGTTCCCACAGCTACCCGGCCGTCTGTGAGTTTCTGCAGAGTAACAACTTGCTATCAGTGATCCGCGCACATGAGGCACAGGATGCTGGGTAGGTGCACGTGCACACACACACACACACACACACACATGCACACACTTACACACACGCATTAACAAACACACATGCGCACACACACTAACGTGCACATAGACACGGACACATACACACAAACACAAACTTTCACACATGTACACGCTAACACGCACATAGACACGGATACACATGCATGCACACAAACACATTAACACACACAAGCACATTAACACACACAAACACATTAACACACATATTGGCACGCTAACACACTTACAGTCACACGTACACACACACACATGCACACTAACACGTACACACTAACACACACTCTAACACACATGCAGACATTGTGACTCAATAATGGTACGATAAAACAAAGTCTATGAAAAATAAATGTGTCCTGACAATATTTCATTTCGCTATCTAATTGAATATAACAATTGTGATTTTCATAACAATAACATGAATCCCATTGCTAACCGTATGTTCACAACAAAGTAGGCCTCATATTCATGCCTGTAATATTCCATCTCTATATAAAAGATGAATTATAATAACTGATAATTTAATGTAATTATTAACATGAGGGCCAACAATGGCAAGCTAATGAACGGATGACAGGCATGAATATAAATCGTATATATCTTCAAACGTTGTTGTGATGGTATTGTAGTTACCGGATGTACCGCAAGAGCCAGACAACTGGCTTCCCTTCACTCATCACCATCTTCTCCGCTCCCAACTACCTGGATGTTTACAACAACAAAGGTCAGACACACTTTGTGCTGTATACTTTGGATTTTAGGGCAAAACATATAATCGTTAACTCTGTTCTTATTATGCATTATTTAATTATATCTATATGCCTGTTACATTCATTCCCATGATCCTTATTGTGCTCTTTTGATGTAACACAACATTAAAAAGTATTGTATTATTATAATTATTATAAATTATAGTAGAAGCAGTTGAAGTAGTAACAGTGTTGGTCCTAGCAGCCTATAGCAGCAGTCGTCAGGCATGCCTGTGCGAAGCAACAAAACAATCTCTTCAAACAAACGTCTGTTCCTGTTACATTTGATTCTGTTAAGTCCGGTTCTGTTGAGTCCAGTTCTGTGGCTGTGTCCTGGTTTCCATGGAGATGTGGATGGCGAGCGTGGGAGGGGGCTGTCGGGATCGCTGACTGTGCATGTGGCTTAATATCTCTCGATATAACGGCGTCATCCTGGACTTACTGGCGCCATCAGGTGGCGATTCGTTTGGAAATTGTACACTATCGCTCCGGGGCCTCCTATTATACGTATTAAAAAACAAAATCATATTTTATGAATGGAAAATGTGTAATATAATTTTATATATACTGTAATTGTACATGTCTGTTTTCTCCGTCTGTCCCCTGCTTTCTCTGTAGCCGCTGTTCTCAAGTACGAGAACAACGTGATGAACATCAGACAGTTCAACTGCTCCCCACATCCCTATTGGCTGCCCAACTTCATGGACGTCTTCACCTGGTCCCTCCCCTTTGTTGGAGAGAAAGGTATAGGTATCCACCGACATTTATCAAAATATTGATAATGTTTTCTGAGAAAACGATGAAGTTACCAGTGAGCCAAGAATCAACTCAAATACTAGCTTTGTAATGATCTGAAACAGAGAAAAGCAACCAAATATTTGCATTTATGAAGCAACAAACAGCTCATTTTAGTTTTCTTTCTAAAACATTTGTGTTAATCAACTGTTAATCGACCGGATCACCGTGTTGCACGTATGATTTTAAAGACAAGACGACCTGCGTGACAGAGACCTACCTTGTGTGTGTGTGTGTGTGTGTGTGTGTGTGTGTGTGTGTGTGTGTGTGTGTGTGTGTGTGTGTGTGTGTGTGTGTCCTCCAGTCACGGAGATGCTGGTCAATGTGCTGAGCATCTGCTCTGACGACGAGCTCATGAACGACGAGGAGGAGATCTTCGACGGTAAGTGTCGTGGAAAAACGTATCCTGATAATAATATCCCAAATGATACAAACCGTGTTCACTTTGCTACGAGTTGATTCACAAGGCCTTTGTATAAATTATACTTGCACCTTGAGAAACCGCACTTCCTCTCCCATGAAAGGTGTTATGTTAGTTAGCATTCACATTGCAACTATAGCAACGAAGGCTGATACTGAGGCCACCTCCTGACTTCTTTATTGTGTCGATTCCTTTGGTTGTCATGCATTCTGCCAGACAACTACTGCCCATGGTGTGAAAGGTTCCCTATATGAATCATGTACACCCATTGTCTCGCTGAAGATGCTCTGTAATTGCTGCCTCTGTGTCTTTCAATGACCATTAAATCAAATACTTTGCTGGTAAGAAGTGTCAAGTAATTATTGTTTGACACTTACCACACTTACTTATTACTACAATAAAAGAAAATCATCAGTAAGAACCTAACTCTCAGCAGGACGAGGAAGTGTTGTGATGTGCTGTGATGTGCTGTGATGTGTTATGGTGTGTGGTGATGTGGTGCGATGTGTTTCTATGTGTTATATGTTATGATGGGCTGTGGTGCATGCATAGTGAATTTATGCTAATTGTTTTGCAGCAAATGCCGCTGCAGCGCGCAAGGAGGTGATCAAGAATAAGATACGAGCCATCGGGAAGATGGCCAAGATGTTCTCTGTGCTCAGGTGAGAGATGCAGAGAGAGACAGCGAGAGAGCGAGAGAGCGAGAGAGAGAGAGAGAGAGAGAGAGAGAGAGAGAGAGAGTGTGAGTGTGTGTGTGTGTGTGTGTGTGTGTGTGTGTGTGTGTGTGTGTGTGTGCATGTTAGGTTCGGGTCAGACATGGGTTAGGTTGCACTCATGCAACTGACTGTGTGTGCTTGCATTTATGTGTGTGTGTATTTGTGTGTGTGTGTGTGTGAGAGAGCGTTTGTGTGTTAGTGTGTGTGTGTGTGTGTGTATTTGTGTGTGTGTGTGAGAGAGTGTTTGTGTGTTTGTGTGTGTGTGTGTGTGTGTTGTGTGTGCTTGCATGTATGTATGTGTGTGTGTTGGAGTACGGGTACAGGTTATATCAGCGTGGTTGCACTGGTTGTGTTCCAGGGAGGAGAGTGAGAACGTGCTGACCCTGAAGGGCCTGACACCCACTGGCATGCTGCCCAGCGGGGTTCTCGCTGGGGGGGCACAGACCCTGCAGAGCGGTAAGACACCACCACCACCATCACCACCACCTCTAAAACCTATCCCTTATATACAGTCTGTATATACGGGTTAGGGGTAAGACCTGGTGCAGAGCCACAACCGCCACCGCTCATACACAGCTCATCTCATTTCATACTCATTTCTGTCTTTCCTGCATTATCTCTACCTCGCTTGCCCTCTACCTCTCCCTCTCTTTGTCTCTATCTCTCCGACTGGCTGTGTGTCTGTCTGTTTGTCTGTCTGTATCAATTCAGTTCAATTCAATGAAATTCCCCAGTAGAAACGGACAGACAATACTCTCTATACATGTCTCTCTTTCTTTATCTTTATTTCTCTTGTCTGTCTCTATCCCTTTCTGTCTATCTGTCTGTCTCAATTTCTCTAGCTCTCTGTCTGTCTCTCTGTCTCTGTCTCTGTCTCTGTCTCTCCTTCCCTGTCTCCATTTATGTAAAAACAACAAAAAGTGAGTGTTCGTTCTTAGCTTATAGTATAGATCTAGCCAGCTAGGTGCATTCAGCTCAGCTTGTTTTATGCATTTACATGTCCTGGTTTAAAGGAACCCTTTCCTCATTCTCTCGTCTCCTCATCTCCTTCTCTCCTCTCCTCTACAGCCACTATTGAGGCCATAGAAGCCATCGAGCCAGAGCCAGAAGACTCAGAAGGTATATACGTTGTTTTCGTCCACATAGGTTTTTTCCAACCGCTATCCATCCACACTGAACTGTTAGCTTGAACGTTCCCTCATGCCCAGACTGCTTGAGCTGGCTTATGTTATTATTAGGGTTAATTTGTATAGGGACACAAAAAGAGACACATAGACACATTATATTATTTGTGAGACAAGTAACTAGAATGCATTGCATCTTATGCTATTGGCAATACCCATCTCTTGATGAGATGGGTTTTTCTGACCACAATCCTAACATAAATGCAACAGTTTCTTATATTAAAGAACCAAACAATAAGTAAAAGGCAGCTGATGTCTGGAGGGCATTACAAGTATACGTCATTGCTTTCAGTAATGAAGAAACAAGGCCAAAAAGGAGAACAATAAATGGTGTAGTGGGGCCTAACTCTCTGGTTTGTTAACTCTCCCTCTCTGTCTCTTTCTCTATGTCCCTCTTCCTCTCTCTCTCTCTGTCTCGTTCCCTCTTTCTCTCTTTCCCACTCTCTGTATGTCTCCCTCTATCTTTCCCTTTCTCTCTGTCTCTCTCTCACTATCTCTCTCTCTGTCTCTCTCTCACTGTCTCTCTCTCTCTATGTCTCTCTCACTGTCTCTCTCTCGCTATGTCTCTCTCTCTATGTCTCTCTCTCTCACTATCTCTCTCTCTATGTCTCTCTCTCACTGTCTCTCTCTCTCGCTATGTCTCTCTCTCTCTATGTCTCTCTCTCACTGTCTCTCTCTCTATATATCTCTCTCTCTCTCTCTCTCTCTCGCTCTACATCTCTCTGTGTCTCTCTTCCCCCACCAGGGCGTGGCTTCTCGCTGAAGATCAACAGCTTTGCGGAGGCCAAGGGTCTGGACCGCATCAACGAACGCATGCCCCCCCGCAGGGAGGGCGGTGGGCGCGTCGCTGCGGGCAACAAGACCATCGCGCCGGAGGCCAACGGCACCGACGACGGCAGCGGCCTGGAGTGACGGCCACGCGGTCGCTGCTGCTGCTGCTGCTGCTGCTGCTGCGACGCTGCTGCTGCATGGTTGCTGCGGTGTTTGCGTCGCTGTTGTTTGAGAACCCTCAGAACCCCCTGTGCTGCCTGACGCGCTACGCCACAGCACTTATTAAAACGCCTCAGAGAACCCAGACAGAAACCAAAACGGGCGGACAGAACACTCACGCGCACTCTCTCTCTCAAAATCAAAACCAATCAAACTTGTTTAGAAAATATACACGTACAAAAAAAACGTGCATCTCGCCAGTTACGTGGATACGAGGTCAAGCTTGACGACCGAGTCCTCTTATTGGGGCCTGAGTAGCCAATAGGGGCTAAGGAGGTGGATTGTGATTGGCTGGAGGGCTGTGGTTTGTCTGTTGGATGGCTCACTGATTCGCTCGACGACAGAGTGACTGGGATTCAACACGTCTTGAGCTCTCTCAACTGTCAGGCAAACATAAGAACCCATGAATCATTTCACCATTTCATCCACTGTTTACTAAGCTCATCGACAAATTTGTGTCATACGGAGAAAAGAAAACAAATCATGTTATTATTATTGCGCATCTTTTGATAGTATTGTTAAATATAACTGGAAGAAAAAACATTTGATTACCATTGACAACTGTGTACCTTTTACAACGTGCAGTCAGATCTTACCAGAGGACTGGAATTGATTGATTTTTTTCTGGTAGGATGGCATTAGTGTGTGAGGGAAGAGGCCATTGAGCATGTTTTACAGTCTGTGACCCGTCCACCAAAACTGCCAAGGTGTCGAACCCACACCCTCGCTCTCCCTAGAGTGGTTATCAAACCTGCGCTCTGCTGTTGCTCTCAACGTCCCTCTATCATCATCAGCCTCATCAACATCATCATCAGAGAAAGTGTGAAGTGGGCCCTGATTGGTTCCTTGGTTCACCACTCCCTGATAACCTGCTAGAGAAATCCCCTGTGATTGAGTTCCTCTTCTGTCTCTGAAGAAGTTAAACATTTAAGCTGTTCTCGTTTTTCCTCTGCTGTTTGGACAGTTGGCCACAAGGCCCAACCAACCAACTGCTTTACACAGGGCAAGAGACGAGTTCCTATGCTTTGAAGTGATTGGATGTTTTGGGACACAACCTCCCCTCTCCTCTTTTACTTATCTCAAGAAGAAGAAAGAATCCCAATCTATCAGCGTACCTTCTTGAATGAGGGCACATTTGGTCGCGCTATGGAAAAATTACATCGCCATACCCAGAAAGACATTCTGGTGTTTGAACAGAAATTTGTGAATGTATAAAAACCAAAATATAAAATATAAAAGCTATTGACCCCGGTACCAACCACTTCCTGTGTCGCTTCTGCTGCATAGCGTCCGAAGTAAAAAGAAAAGGGGTGGTTTTGGCATTTCCTGTCATATGATGCACTGACTTTTTTCAGAGGCTTTTAATGCACTTCAAGGTTTTGATGATATTTTCAAAGAATACTTATTCTAATTATTTATTCAAACTAATTTAATATCAATAATCATAACCTCCAAATGCAAACAAGACTTGAGGATCTTGGAGGACCTTTATCACAGGAAATTAAGTAAAAAGCGTGCACTTCAATAATTACCTTATGGAAATACAGTTCAACTACGTTTCAAATGGAATATATATATATATATATATATATATATATATATATATATATATACATGTTTCAGAACTTGAACTCCATAAAGTTAATTTTTACTGCATGTTTGATTGTTTTGAGTTTGCTCTGATTGTGAATAGAGAATAAGGAGAGTATATTCATCTGAAAATAGTAGCCTTCCCTTGATAAACGGTCAGCAATGGCTGGGTTTAGTTTTCTCCTAAAATATCAGGATGTGCTTTGGTTATAAAGCCGTTGAGGGAGCTATCTATACTTTCACAGTCCCACCTCATCTAAGAGACTATATGCTATACCCTAATACACCGCTAGGGGGTGCTAAACTTACGACGACAAGAGACAGAACTGCAGCAAAATTACAACAACACAAAAACACATTTAAATACGATGCTATTAAGAAATACAGAGGATATGTGACACTGGAAGGGTTTTCATCTCTGAGGAAATACGCAAAAATGACACATGCTGCCACATACATTTTTAGAATTTCCAGCAGTGAATATTTTTTGTACTTTATATTTCATCTTTCTATTTAATCACAGAAGTATATTAATTGTAACGATGAACAATTACGAAAAACAGTGGTTTTTAACACAGCATCTACGGTATGGAACGCATCAACGCATGCAATTAAGTTCCTAATTGTAATGTGATATTCTAATTGTGATAATTGTGTTTCAAAATAGTAAAACTTGAATTATTTTCTTTTTGAACTATATTTGTAAAGTTATATCTGTCTTGGATTTTTATACATGTTTTTATTGCTTCTTTTGTTCTTTTCTTTTTTTCATTGATATATAATTTATTACTTTATTTTTAATTATGTAGGACTATTTATTCATAACCAATGTTTTTTCATATCATTCTGTATATGGGGAAACAGAAGTTTGAGGTTTAACGCCTTACGTTCTCTTTTTTGGATGTTTTGGTATACACAGGTTGTTGAATAGTGTGGAACAACATACTCTCAGTGAAACGCAACATGCCACTGCATGAAGCATGGTTTTCAAACGTAAACAAACGAAACACGAAGCGAAAATCATGCGTCTCACATACCTTTGAGCAAAAATGCTATATTTGGAATATATTTATTGCTGATATTCTTAATATTCTTAAGCTTATGGTTACCTTTTTGTTTCACTGTTTACTGGTTACTGCATGGAATACATGCATATTTAAAACACTCATGGATTCTACTGTATTTTGCTTTTTCTTACTGTATATCTCTGGGAATATTAGTTTTGGCATTTGACTTCCTAATAAATACACACATTATAAGCATGCCCTATGGGACAAATCACGTTTTTTACTCTTGAATAAAATATGCATGAAAAAATGGCTTTGCAATATTGTGGTTTTTCCTTACATGATGAGACAAATTGAATTAGTAATGTTCACGTGGATCTTAACAGGAAAACACAATGAATTAACTGAAGAACAGCATCCAATCCCTGACAATCACACAACACTTTTTTTTACAGTAATGGCATATTCAATTAAAATGCTTCTGACTAGAAAGAAAAAATTACACTTGTATTCAGAGTGAAGAAAAGTTTAGCCTAATACAAAGGGCATCTGATTGGAGATTGCACTCATTGGAAGAAAGGTCCGTTTGACACGAAAGCATTCGTTTATCAAAGGCACATGTTTTCAGAAATGCAGTATAGAATCCATATCATATATCAGTTATTTAACTTCATGTTTAAATGGACACAGGTTGCAATTACATAATAATAATTATTATTATAATAAACCCAATCATAATAATAGATAGATAGATAGATAGATAGATAGATAGATAGATAGATAGATAGATAGATAGATAGATAGATAGATAGATAGATAGATAGATAGATAGATAGATAGATAGATAGATAAGAACTATGTAATAACTTACTATTAAACTTTTAGTGGGTAACAGATGCTGTAATTCATATGAAACCTTGAAGTCTTAAAGAATGGAGGAAAAGATGTACATGATGGAGGATGATGATGATGAAGAAGAAATGACAGAAATGCAGATTACTTGTCTTCCGGATGTGACGTTGGCAGCGTCTGGCCGTTCTTCCAGCTGATAGCTCGGCCGCTCACCATGGTAGCCCACCTCAAGATACCATAACACATTGGAAAAACCCTTATAAAATATCGTATTTAGCTTACCTTTTATTTATCTTTGTGTTTGCGGCTGAAAATGGCACGTCTCCCCGAGTTTCTGCGACATTACAGCGGACGTCACTACAGGCTGACCTGATACAGCGAGCCGTTTTTGTGAGGAATTGCTGGCTCTATAACATATTGGCAGGCAATATAGCAAAGCCATTGCTTGTCATTCTGCCGTTCACTTGCTTTCAGATGAAGCTAACTGGCTAGCCTGCTACGGACCGCTGTCTTGACATATGATACGGACGCCCTTTGCAGAGGCCCCCTTCACTCGCACGGCGAGACTTTGGATCAGCAGAAATAACCCTCCAATAAAATCATGAACACGGACAAAGAAGAGTCCGACCGGCTGGTAGAGAAGGCGAAGCTGTGCCTGCGGTCTGGACGCAAAGAGAAGGCTCTCCAGCTGCTCTACGAAGCCCAGAAAGTCTTCCCCAGTACCAGGGCCAGAGGTAAAATTAGCTTTCGGACATACACGCTCACATTTACACCTGTTTATGTCCACCCAACTCAGCAATTAATGTCGAGGCAATCATGCTCTATGTGGAGAATAAAATGCTGTTACTTTACGTAATGACACAAATAATTCTCGTGTATTTTCTGTATTGTTTCAATTCAGATTATATGTTTTGCACATCCCTTGCACTTTTGACGACAAAGCGTAGTTTCCAGTATTGAAAGGAAATTATATAACGTTATCGTCTATTTAAAGGAGTTGCTTTGACGCAGATCACCGTTAGATGTTCCGTTTTCTGTTGGCATATCAACAGCAGGTTGCTTTCTTTCTATGTCATGCAGTTTCCGTCCCTAAATAGGTGTTAATAACTCACACATTCTCTTAATAAGTAGCTTGCCTGGCCCCGTGTCTGTAACTAAACAGGGTTCTTACGGTCATTGAAAACCTGGAAAAGTCATGGAATTTGAAAATTGTTATTTCCAGGCCTGGAAAAGAAGTGCTTGAAAAAATTAAAATCCCAAAGGTTTTGGAGAAGTCATGGAAATTAGTTTCACAACATATTTTCATGTCTTTCATTTCACGCTTCGTTAAAAACAATTAATATGCTTTCAAAATAAAATGTGTACCGCTCAAAATATAAGCAGGCGTGTGCTGTCATACCCTGAAAAGCTAACGCTGGCGGGACTTTCCGAAACTTAATTTTCGTCGGCTAGCTAACAACATTTTAATGCACTAAGCCAGGGAAGTGTATGTTTAACAATGCTTGGCTACAAATGGAGAAGTACATGTCATGGGCTGCAACAGACAATCACCCGGGACGAGCAAAATGCAGGTTTTGTGGTGGAAAAACGTTCAATATTTTAATCAAACTATTGTCTTGTCATTCATTTGTGTCATTTAAGGTATACTGTATGCTTTGGGATTCTCATTGTTAGTTTAAATACAGCATTTTATCCTCACTTGTTCATGTTTACACCGAGACTTAACAAAATGTTTGGTCATGGAAATTTGGTTTAAGGTCATTGAAAAGTCATGGAAAAGCCATGGAAATCCATTGGTCAAAATGTGTATGAACTCTGACTAAAGTATGCAATGCACACAAATACTTGTGCTTTAGTACAAGGCCAGTTGGAAACAAAAGACAATAACCCTTGACCCTGTGCTCTGTGTGTTCCTTCAGTGCTAATTGATGCCATCTTGAGGAACGGATTCACTGGATCTCCTCAAGCAGATCAGGTTCCTCCTCCCTCTGGCTGGCGGGACGAGGACTTTGGGAGTAGGGATGGAGGGGGAGGAGGAGGTGGAGGAGGAGTAAGCGGGGATGAGAAGAAGAGTTACACCGAGGAGCAGCGCCAAGGAGTTCACAGGTGTGCACGTCAACCACACATGCACACACACACACACACGCACACACAGGATTTACGTTACTGTCTGAGCCTTGTGGCAAATGGGACAACCCATTATAAATGCTAAATGATGGTTCATATACAGTTATATGAATGTAATAAACAGAAAACACACATTGCATAAAACCATCTGTCAGTATGTGGGGTCACCTGTAGCACATAGCTTCTTCATATGATGATTTGAAGTCAAAATGAAGGGATCAGAGCAGTACGTAACTGCTCCCACAGTCAACGTGGGGGGTTGAGGAGGAGTGAGTGGAAACTGGGAGGAGCTTAGTCAGACTGGAAGCTCTACACTGGAGAGACCTGTCAATCAAGGCAACCACGTCCCTGAAACTGCCAAACAAAGATAACCCTACAAACAATCCTCCGAAATAGTATTTGCACTAGAGCAAGTGAATGTATTTATTGAGAACCTATGCTGTGAACATGCAGGATAAAGAATTGTAAGGACTTCTATGAGATCCTGGGCATCCCCAAGAGTGCCAGTGATGAAGATCTGAAGAAGGCCTACAGGAAGCTGGCACTGAAATTTCACCCAGACAAGAACTTTGCTCCTGGAGCCACAGATGCATTTAAAGGTATCAAAAACCAAATCAATATCATGCTCACTCAGAATCATTGTTCCTCTGGTAACTATACATGCCTACGCACACTGTCGTGTTTATCTAAGAGTGGGACATTTTGATAATGTATAATAAAAACATCAAACTACCAAGTAAGTGTATACTGTTCACAAAAAATTAACATTATTAGGTATTTAGTAACAGCCAAGCATTTATACCTGTTGACTTAAAACAATATCTGTAATAAAAAATCCCTAAAACCCTATGAGTTCACTCCTAGTATTTCAATAACTTAGCTTTTCTATCTTCAAACCACGTATATAAAGCACCCTTGCAACATGACCCAAACGCCTCTCTCTCTCACTCTTCCCCCCCCCCCCTCCCCTGCCAGCGATCGGGAACGCGTACGCCGTCCTGAGTAACCCGGAGAAGCGGCAGCAGTACAACCAGTACGGCGAGCAGTCCCACCCTGGTGCCGGCTCCGCGCCGCAGACGGCCCACGCCCGCAACGCCCGCTACCGCAGCTTCAACCGAGACTTCGAGGCCGACATCAGCCCCGAGGAGCTCTTCAACATCTTCTTCGGTGGGAGGTTCCCTACAGGTAGGTGAGGGTGGGGGGTGGGTGTGTGTGTGTAGTAAGGTTGTGATTGATGTGTAGAATATGTATGTAGGCAAGATAGTGTAGTGGCACTATCTCCACTATCAGTCACTTTCGATGAAAGCTGAAAGTGTCTACGAAATGACGACTGTCGACCTCAGTGTTACATTTCAAGAAATGTGAGACCTGTATTATGTAAACAGTTTGTGTGTTTATCTTGCCTGAAATGTTCAGTTGGTATGGGCACATGTGTTTATACATGCATTTTGTGTGTGTGTGTGTGTATCCTCTCAGGAAACATCCATGTCTACACCAATCAGGGCGCTTCCTACTCCCAGTTCTACCAGCAGCGCCGCCGGCGGGCCTTCGAAAGGCGGGAAGAGGAGCCAGAAGAGAACGGTAGCCAGGTGAGGCGGTCGCCATGACGATCAACCTGGGCACCAGGCTTTCTCATTCAGTCAAGCTTTTATTTATATGGCGCTTTTCATGCAAAACTGTAGTAAAAAGTGGAACTAAAACTTGCTACAAAAAAAAGTTATTATAGAGATACACTTCAGAGGTAGATTTATACAAAATAAGGTGACACTACTTGGTTAAAAGAAAGCTGAACTGAAAAAGGTACGTTTTAAGATTTGGTTGTAAACATATTAACTGATTGTGATGCATTACTGATTAAATACTACCTCTCTCACTCTCTCTCCATCTCTTTCTTGTTCTGCGTCTTTTGTACCTCTCTCTCCCTCTTGTTCACACTCTTAACCTCTCTCTCTCTCTCTCTGTGTCTCTCTCTCTGTCTCTGTCTCTGGTCAGAACACGTTCACAGCGTTCCTGCAGCTCCTCCCAGTGTTGGTGTTGATCCTCATCTCCGTGTTCACCCAGATGATGGCCACCAACCCTCCTTACAGCCTCTTCTACAAGCCGTCAGTCCCACACGCTGTTCTCCCACCACAAGCCAACCCTAATACACGCCTTCTGGCCTCCAGTCTAGTCTACAGAGGACAATAATAATAACTACAAACACAGCAAACAAAACCAAATCTAATCAAATTGAGATGGATCAAACAGCAAAAATAAATATAGGAGTAAAAACTAAATATATATTTATATATATATGTTTTGTGTGTGTGTGTTTATTTTATTTTGTGTGTGTTTTTATTTGATTGTGTGTCTGTTAACTGTGTTTATGTTTTGTGTGTGTTTGTGTTTATTTGATTGTGTGTGTGTGTGTTTATTTAATTGTGTGTGTTTATTTTATTTTGTGTGTTTGTGTGTGTTTATTTTATTTTGTATGTGTGTTTATTTGATGGTGTGTGTGTGTGCTTATTTGTGTGTGTGTGTTTGTTAATTGATTGTATGTGTGTTGTTTATTTGATTGTGTGTGTTTATTTTATTTTGTGTTTTTATTTTGTGTGTATATGTTTATTTGATTGTGTGTGTGGGTTTATTTGATTGTGTGTGTTTGTGTTTATTTGATTGTGTGTGTGTGTGATCGTGTGTGTGTGTTTATTGTATTTTGTGTGTCTGTGTTTATTTGATGGTGTGTGTGTGTTCCCAGGGCGATGGGCTTGGTGGTGTCCAGGGAGACCCAGCACATGGGCGTGCCGTACTTCGTGGACAAGAGCTTTGAGAAGGAGTACCGGGGAGAGTCGCTGGAAGAGCTGGAGAAGACCATCGAGAGCGACTACATAGAACACCTGCAGACCAGCTGCTGGAAGGAGAAGCAGCAGAGTATGTCTGGAGCTCACACACACACACCGCTTGTGCACTATTCATGCATGATTCTTAAGCTCTTGCACTCACTACTCATGCAAACCTCATTCACTAATTGTGTACTTCTCATGCACTACTCGTGCCATACTCATACTTTTGCTCATGCAAAAGTATGCACTTATCGTGTAAAGCACATGCAAAGCTCAAGCAATACTTGTGCACTAGTGCAAAAGTCGTGCACTACAACAGGGTTTCCAGTTGTTCTTCTAAAACAGAAAGCAAAACGTATGAGTGAGGGTGTACTCAATGGCTTGGGTGCTAGGCTGCAAGATGAGAACACTAACAAACTCCTAAATGTGTCTGTATGTATGTTTGTAAATTCACTGTCAGTCGCTTTGTATAGAACAGTGTTTCTCAACTGGTGGGTCGCGCCCCAAAAGTGGGTCGCGGACTTGTTCAGAATGGGTTGTGAGTCTATTTTTGCTACTACTTATTTTTACTTCTACTTCTTCTTATTATTGCAGGAGTAATGTGCTTTGAATGTAGGGATGAAATTATTTGTTTATTTATGTTAGAAAAAGGTCATGATGACATTGTGTATGTGTGTTTACTAGGCCATTTTTGAGAAATAAATTTGCTTGGTTTGAGTTGTATAAAAGTGGGTTGCAAGTTAATGACCATGGGAAAATGTGGGTGCCAAGGCCAGACCAGTTGAGAACTACTGGTAAAGAATATAGAATATAACTAATTAATTAGTCATTTATAAAAAATAAATTGAACTATTCAGTGGTCCAGAGACCCCTCTGGTTTCCTCATTGAATGAAATAACTCTAATCTACACCATCTCCTCCCTCTCTCTTTCTCTCTCTCTCCCTCTCTCTCTCTTCTCTCACTCTCACTCTCACTCTCTTTCTCTCTCTCTCTCTCTCTCTCTCTCTCTCTCTCTCTCTCTCTCTCTCTCTCTCTCTCTCTCTCTCTCTCTCTCTCTCTCTCTCTCTCTCTCTCTCTCTCTTTCTTTCTCTCTCTCAGAGTCAGACCTGGCCAACCTTGGCCAGCTGTACCGAGACGACCGACTCAAGCAGAAAGCCGAGTCCATGCGCCTGGACAACTGTGACAAGCTCAACCGCTTTGTCGGACGGCAGAGAGGCGATTAAAGTTGGTTAAAAAAGGAAAAACAAGAACAAGGCAGGCTTCATTTGAAAAATAAGTTGGATTTATGAGAAATTATTCGGAAAGAATGATGGATTTATGAGAGTTTTTTGTTTGTTTGGTCGGCCATGTTGGCAGACAGCTGGGGTTTTCCTTTTTCTAGTTTGAGGGATGAAAAGGGTCTGACAGCCTTGGGGGGGATGGGGAAGGGAGGGGAGCGGAAAAGGAAAAAAGGGGAAAAACACTTGCTGGTGGCGACAGCGGTACACTGTAGGCTTTGTACTTTCTTATATTAAGGATCTCTTAGGGGCTGAAATGTCCAGAATGTTCTGGGTTTTTTCCACACGATGTCCGTGTCCCTAATGGCAGTTCTTCTAACCAACTGACATATTATCCCGATTTTATTTATTTATTTAATTGATTTTA
Source organism: Lota lota (assembly GCA_026745465.1). Taxonomy (NCBI): domain Eukaryota; kingdom Metazoa; phylum Chordata; class Actinopteri; order Gadiformes; family Lotidae; genus Lota; species Lota lota. The sequence goes on from JACYXH010000764.1 coordinate 1,641,165, forward strand.
TTTGATTGTAGTCTTGTGATTGAGTTAATTTAAATGAAGAAGTATTTCATATATTGTGTATGAAGTTACATACAATTGCCACTACTGTGACTGTTCATTCTGTACTATAACAATACAGAACTGCTACTTGTTAACCTGAAATTAGCTTTACAAGTAGAAATACCTTTCCCTGGTTTTTTTCATGTAGTAGGACCTTGTTGTTGAATAAGTAGCGAACATAGCATAATTTAAACAAACACATTATATCATGTGTTTGTTTACGTTCACGCTATAATATTGATGTAATGTGCTTGGTTAAAAGGCTTTACCCTTCCAAAAAAAAATACAAATGTATAAGCTGTTGTTTTGTCATCCCTATGACACATTATATGTCATCCATAATATGTTAACTTTTTGTTAAGGTTTAACCATTCAACGTTCTACTATAAAAGGTTAGCCAAAATCTTACGTTTTCTAATGTTTTGCTAATGGTTCAAACGTAACAATTCTTAAAAGATGTCTACTGTAGCTTGGTTGTCACAAGCAAGAACTCAATTTTGTCCAAAATCTTCAAAGTTTCATTTGGGAGTTCTGACTTTCTGGAAACTCCTGATGGTCATGCATGTTCACAGTCAACAAGGATACAAAAATTCTTTCTCTGAAAAAAATGACTGCGATGCAGCACCAAGTTCAACAACACAGGAATATTCCACGTTCGATTTGCATTTCAACATACAAGAAAGCTCTTTTCCTTTGCATAGGAATCCTCAAAGACAGTGGTTTTTCTAAACCCTGGACAATCTGTACAGTGGCATGACCTCCACGTGACCCTAACTGTTCCCTGCGCTTCCACCCCATCCTGACGTTCAGCATACATGTCTTAATTTCAAAACATCAAGTCATATTCAACTAGACTCTGGCATTTTGTTGTACATCTGCTGCTCTGTCTTTATGATGTTGTCAGGCTGTTCGTTGATCAGGTTCAGCTCAATGCATCCGAATGACCTTTCACCCTACATTTCCTCTACCCTAGTGAACCCCCCCCCCCCCCCACACACACACACACACACATTTCCTGTAACCCAGTGAGGGCGTGACCTTTTCCCTCTTGTTCCTTAAGGTTTCACCCCCCCCCCCCCCCTGCTGCATGCACCCCAGTAGGAAGGCCCCAGCGATGTCATTCATTAATATACTCTTTATCTTAACAACCTGCTCCTCTTCTCCTCGCTGTTTCACACGTTTAAATAACCGTGACAGTCTTTGTGTGAAATATACACATTCAGCCACTACTGTTGATCCACAACCAAAACTAAACATTTCATTTTTTACATGCATTAGCAAATTATTATTATTAGTGCACCTTGTAGTGCACTACTGAAGAATTCAATTTAAATCAAGTATATCAAACAATATTTCAAATGAAAATTGTATTTGAATTGATTTCGGCCTGTCTATCAAATAGATTGATTTAATGGAAATGTAAATTTGTGGCTGCTTATTATTGATCCAGAGTTGTTTGAAAGGAAACAGCTGTATACAGGTATGTATACAGGTACAGGTGTGTGTACAGGTGAATACAGGTACACATGTGCACAGGCGTGTACAGGTGTATACAGGTACAGGTGGGTATACAGGTGTGTACTGGTACAGGTGTGTATACAGGTGTATACAGTCACAGGTGTATATACAGTTACAGGTGTGTGTACAGGTAGAGGTGTGTATTCAGGTGTATACATGTGTATATACAGTTACAGAGGTGTGTACAGGTGTATACAGGTACAGGTGTGTATACATGTGTATATTCAGGTACAGGTGTGTATACAGGTGTGTGTACAGGTGAATCGTGCTGACACCTGCTGGTATGTGTTGTTTGTATGAAGCACAATTTCAGGCTGGTTTATTAAATTCTTTGACAGTTTTTCTTCCATTTTATTTTTCTTCAACAAAACATACACAGCCAAAAAGACACGTATACACAGGGGATCTAGATTTTATTGTCGATGTCGCAACAATAGTCGTATTTGTATCTTTTATTTATAATTGCTCTCACGCTTTATGGACGTGGTTTAACCTTCATTACAGTTGGCACTTTTTTTGTGCATGTTGAGCTACAGGACTGAAACACAATTTTTGTCACACTGGGAACGTAACACAATAATACCATGTTACAGCTGGCAGTCACACAGTTGCGCGATGAAAACGCAATTTACCTGCAATGGAAATATGTTCGATATATTATGTACGGTCACGGTAATTATACAATCAAATGAAGACCACAAATGTAATAGTCAAAGTAAAACGTACAAGTTAATAAGTGGAAATGGAACAAGCCTAAAACAAAGTATGGTTAGAAACGGCCGATATATCACAATTTTCTCAGCTTCTAAGATTGAACTTAGTTAGATCTTAGTTGTCTGATTGATGGAACCTACTAAGCAGCACTGCCACTACGGCAAAGTTAAATCTCAAGAATCCATTTATTTGTTGATAATATTGGTCTACTGGCTGCACACACACACACACTAAAGCAGAGTTAGAGCCTGTAAATCTATCTGGGTAGAACATGAAAACATGGTCTTGTATAATAATAGTAGTAGTCAGTCGTAGTAGTAGTAGAGTAGTGGAAGTGGTTTCACTGATGCCAGGTAGTTAGTCTTGAGTAAGAATTGATGTTGTTAATCTTTTCACATCTCATAATACTCGCTCAGTCCACATATCAGACTTCAGTGCTTTGATACGCCTATTTTATGAAATGTATTCGGGCTGACTTGTCAATCAAGGAAAATATTGTGCATTAGTGATTAAATCAAACAATCTTAGACTCACATACGCACAACACACACTCATAAAAACATTTAGTTATTCTGTACCAACAAAGGTAAAAGTACTTTGAATATTTAAACAATGACTATCATTAAAAACGGTTTGGGCTCAGATAATTAACTGAAATGACGCTCTTTGGCATTCAGGCTTTAGCAATCATTTTTCTTTGTTAGTCAAGTCACAGCAGGATAATTTTACTGTAAGTCTACATAAAGGTGAAGGTAAGCTGTGGTTAGTGTTGTCTTAAGTAGAACGTGACCTTTTGTATGACCTGTTAAAATAGAAATGCTTTTCATGAGCTCAATTACCCTTTTACAACAGTCATTTTCATCAAACCCTGTTTTGTGCTGATATGGAAAACCAATCCATCTAAATGGATGAAAATTAACATGTAATTCAGTCCAGGGACTAACAAATGCTTAGTAGTCATTTCTTCATCTTGAGGTCCGCTTCAATGGCACAACGGCGCCCCCTAGTTCCCCCATCCTGTACATTCACACACGCACCCACACACACCCACACACACACACACACACACACACACACACACACACACACACACACACACACACACACACAGCCACAGGTGACAGGCTAACATCAAGCTAAGACTAACATTTGTGTAAACAGTTGCTTGATGACTGTTAAGTTAAGTAATAACTTAAATGAGTAGCTAATATTAAGAGAAATTAAAATGTATTGTCATTTCCAGTAGTCATTTACTGGTGTTAGTTACTACTTACATAATTAACTTTGTAGGAAGAAAAGATTACACTTTGACCTTCCACCGGGCCTAATTTACAATACCATAGCTGATGAACAAGCATGTGTACAGTGTAGGCACATGTTTGTGCATACATGTGTGGGTTCTGTAAGTAAGTAAAAGATGTATGGAACAGATGTAAGGATGTACAGAGTGGGCACTTACAAAGAGAGACAGCAGGAAGGCAGGAGAGGCCATAGTCACACAGTCCTGGAGAGAGACAGAGAGCAAGGGATAGAGAGAGGGGGAAAGATGAAGATGGAGAGAGGGGGAAAGAAAGAAAGAGACAATGGCAGATAAAGGACTTGACATAAGTTAGTTATACAATATATACAACCCTTGAAGTAGGAGCAGCACGCATACACTCGCTCACTCTTACCTTATCCGCGGCGTGGTCCTGCCTCCTCGCCTGCGTTCCTTCTTGGCTCCTCCCCCCTCCCCTCTTGGCCCCTCCCCCAGCAGCGGCCTCTGCAGCGGTCTGCATGATGAGCTGCGTGGCGAGGAACTGCTGGACGTGCTCCAGCACGTCGCGCTGCATCTCCAGCGCCATGAGGAACACGTCGTGGTCCAGGCTGTTGTACATGATGGCGTTGTGGAACATCAGCATCATGTCCCGCTGGAACTCTGCCGTGCTGCGCACCGCGCCCGCCTCAATGTTCCTCTTGATGGTGGACAGGTCCATCGGCCTGGTGGGGGGGTTGCACACACACACACACACACACACACACACACATACACGATCAACATATCAAATACATGTTTTGAGTTAACATAAAATGTAGCCATGAGAAAAATCCATACATAATCGAAATACGGTAAAATAGACAATGTTGCCTCTTATACACCAACAGATTTTTGAATTAGGCAAGTCAATGGAACGCTTTTCTTTTTGAAAAACATTTGGTCGGGATGTTTATGAGATTAACCATATAATGAGATATCAAGACATTAGAGTCCATACAGGTCAGAGTGAGTGGTGCAATCGTTAACGCTGACTCTATAGCTAGGGCTAATCCCACTGAATGTGAATGCGTACCTGTGCACAATACCATGGTATCCAGGTGCAATGTCATCCGTGACTGGCTGTAGGAACACATTGGCATACCTACAACAGGTGAAAGAAAAATGTTAACGACTGGAAAGAAAACTATAATTGGCTGGATCAAATTATTAGAATGCTCATTAGAAGAATACTGACCTGTGATTGGCTGCTGCGCGCCACACTAACATGATGGCTTTCTTCCAGATCTTCTGAGCTTGTATTGCTTCCTGGTCCTCGCTGCACATAGAGCTGTAGAGTGGTGTGTGAAGACATACAGTCAGTCAGATAAACTGTGTTTCTATGAGAAAAAGTGTGTTTCTATGAGAAAGAGTGTGTGTTTCTATGAGAAAGAGTGTGTTTAAATGAGAAAGAGTGTTTCTATGTGAGAAAGTGTGTTTGATGGCGAACCTAAGCCCAAAGCGAGGATGTGATCCTCAAGAGGGAACCCTAGCTTAAGGGTGACACAGGGCTATACTAGTGGTTGAAACAATATATTGAAAGTCACAGAAACATGTAGATAACCTGAATTCAACTTTTCTATCTACCCAGGGAATGCATGTATTAGAATGTGTAGTGTGTGTGTGTGATCAGACTCACAACTGGGATGAGGCGGGGCTGCTGGGTGTGGAGGAGGCGGTGGCGTGGAGCTGCAGGGAGGAGGAGGCGGTGTGCATGCTGGAGCCATCCTCGCTGCCACTAGCTGGGGGCTCCATCTCCTCCTCCCCCTCCCCCTCTGACAGGCAAGCCGCGCCGCCGCCCCCCTCACCCTCCCTCTCCTCCTCCCCCCCCTCCCCCCTGCACGCCTCGAACCCATGCTGGGTGGCGGAGATGATGCGCTGCGACGCATCCCTCTCTTCACCGCCCTTCGTCATCCCTTCTTCCTTCCTCCTCTCCTCCTCCTCCTCCTCCTTCCTCTTCTCCTGGGGGGGGGGGGCGGAGAGAAAGAGAGACAATCCCTATTGGAGTTAAGATCGCATTGCTGCAGATAGTTCAGCAATAAACTCACCATCATCATCATCATCACCACCATCATCACCATCCTCATCATCATCACCATCATCATCATCATCATCATCATCATCATCACCACAGCTCTGGCCTCAGTGGGAGGTGGTGTACCTTGCGGTGTCTTTCTGTCAGTGGGCTATCTTCTAATAGTGAGTCTGCCGGGACAGTAGATGAATCATAAGAAGGGAGATGGTTATGCATAGCGCCCAGGAGGCATGCCACACTACACCACATGTTATGCAAAGCAGAGACAATTCATCAGACTGGAGAGGCGAGACACCGCAGCGCCGCCGCCGCGGTCGTCGTACCTCCGCGGGGGTCGTCGCTGTTTTCCCGCTCGGCGACGGAGAAGTCAGACGAGGATGAGGTGGGCTCCGGTCGCCGTGGCGTTCCGGTCGGGAGGGGGCGCTCGGGTTCGGGACACGATGAGGAGGAGGAGGAGCTGGAGGGAGGAGGAGGAGGAGGAGGAGGAGGAAGACCTCCTCCTTGGTACATGGGGAGGAAGCAGCGGTGGTGTACCCCCAGCGCTTCCGTCCTCGCCCCCATCGGACCTCCATGGCGGGATGAGGGGGGATCGGTGGCGTCCTGGGGTTTAAAAGGGCCGGCCCCCCAGCAGCCCCCCACCAGGGTGTGACCACTCTCCTCACACAATGACAGGGCGGCCTCCACCGCCGCCGCGTCCAGCGCCTCCGTGTTCTCCACCGTCTGGAGGAAGGAGCGACCGTCATGGGCTAGGATGCTTCCTATAACCTTGGTTCCGAGCTAGGGACCTTAATTACATCGTGAATGTCTAAGGTTGTTTGTTCCTAGATAGTAAAAACATTCCAAGATATACATTTATATCTAGGACTCTACAACTCCTATCTAGGAACCTTGGCTATATCTAGGACTCTTTAACTCCTATCTAGGAACCTTGGCTATATCTAGGACTCTTTAACTCCTATCTAGGAACCTTGGTTATATCTAGGACTATAATGCCTTCCTAGGAACCTTGGTTGTATCTAGGACTATCATGTCTTCCTAGAAACCTTGGTTATATCTGGACTCTTTAACTTCTATCTAGGAACCTTAGTTGTATATAGGACTATCATGTCTTCCTAGAAACCTTGGTTATATCTGGACTCTATAACTCCTATCTAGGAACCTTGGTTGTGTCTAGGACTCTAACTCCTATCTAGGAACCTTAGTTGTATCTAGGACTATCATGTCTTCCTAGAAACCTTGGTTATATCTGGACTCTATAACTCCTATCTAGGAACCTTGGTTGTGTCTAGGACTCTAACTCCTATCTAGGAACCTTAGTTGTATCTAGGACTATCATGCCTTCCTAGAAACCTTGGTTATATCTGGACTCTATAACTCCTATCCAGGAACCTTGGCATAATGTATATACTTTGTTTATTTATTATCTAGGTCAAGTAAAGTTTTACAACCCTTTACCCTAAGCCCCTCTAAAGAGCAGGAATGTTCCTTATTACTGCTCTGTGAAAGGTTGGCATGAATAAATGCTTAAGCCGGTTACCCGGAAGTACGCAGGGTCTGTTAAAAAATTATGATGCCAGCTTTGGCACGACAGGTTGCCCTGGTAACGGTGAACCTAAGCATAATCATAGCTAAAAAGGCTGCCCTGAAGTAACAAATTAAACAATACAAAGTCTCTGTGGTGCTCCTTTATGCACCGGTGGGAGATGCCTCCTCTAGTGCCTAAGAGTGTGATCGTCATCACCTTTTCCTCTATGATGGCGATGATGTCGCCCACTGTCTTCAGGTCCAGCTCGTCCCCCATGTAGGACCCGCCCACCTCCTCCTCCAGCTCCTGACACACCATCGGGCCCCCAAAAACATGCTGGTACCCATAAGACCCCACGGCCGCCAAACCACCTGCAGGACACAAGGCGGTTTAAACGGTTAAATACTGTTTGAATATATTTGATTTATGAACCCAATTTAGGCTCTTTAGGCGTAGCTTTATTGTTAATGTTACGGATATAGTTGTTTTTATTGAAGGCAGTAAGGACAGTATGGTGCAGTGGTTTGGGTGATTGACCCCTAGCCTAACCCCAATGGCCGCAGCCTAACCTGTGGGCATCTAAGAGCAAGATGCCCTAACCCCTTACCTGCTCCTTAATGCCAAACAACATAATTCACTGTCGGATGAGAGCATCTGGCTTAAGTGACTATTATACAGTAGGAGGTCGTTAGGTGGACAGGAGCAGACCTGCGTTGGTCAGGACAGGGTGGTCCACAGGAAGTGGATTGGCGGCATGGTGGGTTGCCATGGAGACAGAGTCAGGAGCAGGCATGAAGCTTGGCGGACCAGAGACTTGGCTGGGAGAACACTCCAGAAGACGAGAGCGGGTGGGAGCGCCTGGGAGGGAGGCACGCACACACACACAAACACACACACACATACACACATACACGCGCAGACGCAAATTTAGCCACGCAAACTCACACAGTGTAGGCCAAGCACTAATTCAGGAATTCCTTTCTCCTACCACTTACCACCTTATTTAATACTACCTTAACACAACCTGTATAGACACAGAAATACTAGCTAATTATATATATATGTGTACTGTATATATATATTTATCATTAAATTACCTCATTATTAGGTATTCACAGTGTATCTGTGGATACCTATTGTTATTGTCGCGGTTGGGAATTATTATTATTCCGGATTGGTAACGCCTATATCCCCGCGGTGCAGTAATCAAAAGTTTTTAAATTTGGGGGTTTTATACATATGCCCGGTAAGCAGGTCTTGAAAAAGTTTGCCGGCGAATTGCGCATAGAGGGTGCTATAACATCCGGTCAAAGTTAAACGATCAGCAAGTCCGCCCCTATGGATGAAGACTTCTGAAACTTGGTGTACATGCCTTATTTCACATGCTGAACATTTTATCCTCTTGGGCCCATAATGTCCGTCAGGGTAGATTTTGCTGTACAGTGAAAATGTTGTGAAAGCTTAGAAAATGTTCTTCTTCAGAATCATAGCTTCCAATGAGCTTGAATGTCAAGGAGATTTTTGATTGGGTAAAAACTGGCCGAGTCATGGCAAATTCAAAATATGCAAATTATCGAACATTATTATATCAACCACAAGTCAGCTTCAGAAGGGAGCAGAAACTTGAAACTTGGCATGCACATAGAGGATACCTCCCTTAACACCTCCCTATGATAAAAGTCTGGTGTGGATATCTCATTCGATGACGTCACAGTGTCAATTAAAGTGATTGCTCTTAAGCGTAATGCACCAATTCGCCAGCAGGTGGCAAAATATCACACATAAACGGCATCTACTATGAAACCACTGTGTCTGTGTGTTTGTGTGTGTGTCTCTGTCTCTGTGTGTCTGTGCCTTTGTGTGTGTCTCTCTATTTCTTTGTGTGTGTGTGTGTGTGTGTGTGTGTGTGTGTGTGTGTGTGTGTGTGTCTTTTTCTGTGTGTCTCTATATGGTTCTTTATATTTCAGAATATAACAAGTTTCAGAATAGAATTGGATGCATTGGTTTGATGTTCGCCTATCCAAACCGAGGCCTCTCTACAACGCAGGCTGGGCCATAATGGGGTACACACATCATTTCTCAATAGTCCGTTTTGAAGGTGGCTGTTGACACTATATACTTTAGAAACATGACTGGTGATTATTTAGATGTGTTTACTTCCGGTAAGCCAGTTTATAAGGCATGCAAATGCCCTCTTACCGCACCTACCAACCTCACTGTATCCGCCACGTATGGAAGACTGCTCCCTCTCAAAACCTAGCGATATCATATTGAACCCAGCAACACACATGTCCATGTAGTGTAGTGGAACAATGTCTGCCACGCGGACGCAGGGTCGCCGGTTCGAGTCCGACCTCGAACGTGCTTTTTGTGAGACGTGACGGTGATGAGTGACGACTGCACCAGCGATTCGCTCGAAAAGGGCGGCCGCTGGGAAAGTGTGTGGGCTGTGAATGCCTTCTGTGACTTCTTGCAGTCCTAGTTCTATATATTATTATATTTGCATTACTATAAACTCACTAGAAAGAACATCACACTATTAAATACAGACATGGAGCTTGTAGGAATGCCTGGTCGTGTCGTGAGTGGATAGGTCTGTGCATGCACGGCCCTGTATTGCTCATACTGCAGATATGTACCTGTTGTCTGGGAGCCAGGTGGAGGGGGCGGGGCTAGCTGCAGGTCATGTAATCCCGTCACATGACCAGACGCCTCTCCCTCCCCAATCTTTGACAGGAACACATCACATTCAAATGTTGTTTTTTCTTTTTGCAATAGGCTCTCTTTTGCTCAATTCTTTGCCTGCAAACTATGCAAATGTAGGCCTACCAGTCTGGGGTTTCCAGGTAGAGTACTGCCTTTCTTCAGCAGTTCAGAGAGGAGAGGGGAGGGTGGTGGGGTCGTCCTCTGGCCTAGGGGCTTCCTCTGTAGGGAATCTTCCAGAAGCGCCGCCTGGCAGACATCTTCGTTGCTGGGCAGAGAAGACTCGTAGGTCACCGTGGGTGTGAACCCGGTGGGCACTAGGACCTGGCAACCGGAAGACAGGCAGGGGGCCGCTTGGTACACGGGTCAGGTAGTCATGCACATACACTTATAGATACAAGTCAATAAGTGCCTTGACATTTTTGGCTGAGTTGTCAAAAATAGGGAGGCTGGGGTGGTTTACCCAATGCCCACATTCTATCTGTAGGCATCCTCGAACAACAAAACCTAAGCCATATAACTGCTCCTGAATGACATGCACCTGACTTCACAAAGTCCCTTTGGATGAAACTGTGTAAAAACATAATATCATTTTTGAACTGACAGACTCACACTCCTGATGGGGTTTGACTGGCCCTCAATAGTCAGGGACCCATGGGAGGCCCCGTCGCTGGGTGGGGGCTCCAAACTAGGGGAGGGGCCCTCTTGAGGACAGAGGCCCGCAGTGCTGGCCACTCTCTTCACTGCAATCTTGGCCGTCTGACGAGCTGTCCACAGAGAGCCGTTACTTCAACAAGTATCAGCAGTAGTGTGTGTGTCAAATAAGACTGCATAGTGGTAAAACAGACAGTGTTTATATTGGGGTTTGATATAAGCCAACATGTCATCAATACTAAATGTTTGTCTTCTACACACTGACTAGCTCGTATGGAGCAGTCACAAGTTAGGTGTCTTGGACAAGGACACAACTTCCCAAGTTTAGAACTAGCAACCCTCCAGCTGTGAGATGACAGTGCTCTTCTTCCTGAACTACTGCCCCCTCTGCCTATCTGTGCAGTAGATTACAGATACAGTAGAAAACATTAGAGACTACAGCCCTGAGCTTTTAAAACCATTCCCTGTGATGTTAAAACTGTACCCCATTACTGCTGCACCTAAGTGCCTTTATTCCATTTAAAGGTATTTGTACTTTGCATTCTGTGTTATACTGTTCACACATTTTGGTCCCTAGGGTGTATATTGTCTTATCTAAAGGTACAGTCAAATCGTTCATGTATGCACCTCAACCACGTCTTATTTTTGGACGTCTTCTCGTATGGACGCTAAATAGTTGTGAGAGCAGTGAAGAACGGCCATGTACCCTGATAGGCAGCATCCGTGCTCTTCCTTTTCACCTCTGCTTCCTCCTCCGTCTGTTTCCTCTTCCTGTAATGAGACACCATCTTTCTATTTTATGTAATGTCTGACAATGTCCGCTGAGCTAAAAGAAACAGGGATAATTGTGTCTCTATGTGTATTAGATGGACAATGCGTTGTTTCTTACTCAACAATCTCTCCCCAGACCTCATCCATTCTGCAGTCAAGATGTCCGGCCTGGATCAGCTGTGCCTCTCGTTTAAGCTTTCTGCAGCTCGGGAAAAAAACACATCTCCTGTTAGTGTGGCTCAACCAACCTTGATCGTGTGGTTAGAATTATGGTCATGGAGTCCTGACCTCCTACAAAAAACGTTGCCGTTTTCTATTAGGATTTTGTTAAGCAAATTATGTGGTGTATGTACCTGAGACTCTACTATACCTGAGACTCTACTGACCTGATACTCTACTGTACCTGAGATTCTACTCTACCTAAGACTCTACTGAGCTGAGACTCTACTGAGCTGAGACTCTGCTATACCAGAGACTCTACTGTACCTGATATTCTACTGACCTGAGACTGCTGTACCAGAGACTCTACTGTACCTGATATTCTAATGACCTGAGACTCTACTGTACCCTAGACTGCTGACCTGAGACTCTACTGACCTGAGACTACTGTACCTGTGCTTCTCCTGCGTCTCCCTGATCAGCTTCTTCAGCTCGTCGATGCGCTCGGCGGTGAGTCTGCGCACGATCACGTCCTCCACCGTCTCCACCACTTCTCCTCGCTCCCCGCGCTTCCGTCTGAGGAAGTAAAATACAAATTACTTAAACAATCAAATCATCCCTTGTTGTACCTCTTTACTTCTTTGAACTAGTTCAGCGCCCCGTTCAAAACAGGACTGCTCAGCACGGGCCGATTGCTTGGCCTCCAGTGGTTCTTTCTCGAGAACCGCTCATCCAAACAACTTCCCACTTGACACTGCAATGCCTTGGGTCCTCGGCAATACGCTCGCCAAGTGTGAGGTTGATCAGATGAACGTTGACGAGAAAACAGACTCATTATAGTTGGATAATTTTATGTCGCATGGCAACCAAGTATATAAGGGACAACTTTTTCTTTAAGTGAAAACTTCAAAATAAAAGTAGGCTATGCTTACTTTGGGGCTTCTGTCAATTCTAAGAGCTCTGAGTACTGGGAGGCACAGTGCTGTGGAAATAAAGGAGAAATATTTGTATATTGTTACTTATTATTACATATAATAACAAGGATATGGTACAGGTTGCCATGGCTTCTTGAATACATTACATACAGTAGTGTTATGTAACAGTCAGTCCTGCAGTAGTGAATATATAGAGTTTGACATGCTGCTTAAGAATAGTGTTGTTGGTTCTGACAAATCCAGTCCAGTAGGCCTACCTTTTGAGAGAACCAGTCAGGAGGTCTCCCCGGTTCTGCAAACGGTTTTATGGCCCGGCTCACAGACACCCTATGCAGGTACGAATCCATTGAACAAAATGTCAGTGTGAACTTAAACCTATTAATGATAATATTTTCCTCAGTCACTACAACTAAGAGTTTGCTGATTGGTGTATTACACTGAATGCACTTTTAATATTGTGGTACGTTTGTTCTTTCATTGATATTGGAGTAGCACTAACTAGGATGCATAGCAATGTTTCAGTTGAAACGTGTGACATGTACCAGTTTTGGTCTCCGCTCTTCATGACAGATGTGGCCAAACACAGCTTCTCCCTGAGTGACCACGGCTCCGTGGGCGCCACAGCCAGCATCTTGTGTTCTTGTCATCAAGAACAAAACATGCACACAAATCACTGGCCAATTTATTTATGCGATCTTCGGCTTGGGACATCAATCAAAATGTGCCATATTGTAAGGTTGACTTACTGTTATCTAGTGTTGCTAAACTGTTAGCTAAATCTCAACTATTGGGTAATACGAGGATAATCGTATAGAATAAAGCCCGTTTTAGTAGCATTAGCTTTAGCACGAAGTACAAAGCATTTGAGTCATGTCGCTGGTAAAGTATGATAGCCATAGACACGCACACGCGCGCACACACATACACACACACACACACAGTCAGTTGTACAGAACACGGCTCATGACAGCAACACTGCATGGTGTCTCTTTTTTGCGAGAACTTGGCAAAGCTTGACATACCGGGTATTCAACAATCCGGATTTTAATCATACGATAGGCAAGCGTTTAGTATTTCTGTATTTCTTACTTACTTCCAAGCCCGCTCGCCATCTTCGTATCATCACTCCGACCTCCCACCACTCATCCTCGCAGATTGAAACCCCCCAAAAGTATATTCACGTTTGCATATTTATTAGTAAGCGATGCATCAAATCGAATTATGTAACATGCAACAGTCGCTGCATTATGTAAGAAGGGAGTCGTAACACCGTTGCAAGCGATTCGTCCTTGTTGTTTTTTCTCTTGCCACATGGAAATCCCGGCTCATCCGCACACACACACAGCTCTCTGCGATGTGGATGTGTGAATTTGCTCAAACGGTAGCATATTCTCAGAAAATGAAGGTAAATCAATTCGAAAGGGTTACCTGATGAATAGGGTATGGATGTATTTTGACCACCACATAAGTTATAAAATGGGATGAAACGATTTATTTTTGTGTTTTACTTTGAGCAAAGCCCGGGGGACACGCCCACGTTTAGTCATTGTCCATGGAGTTTTGTAAGGGGCTGACATGATGTCAATGTAGTCCTACAAAATAGCCCACTATTATGATGATAACACAAACAAAATTAATAACAGGGTAACGCTTTACAATAAGGGTGCATAATGGTTAGGGTTAACCCTAACCCTAACCCTTAACATAGCCCCTGTTACTGTAATACACCATTTCCTTAGTTAATGCCATTAGAAAACATGAACCTCATTAGTAAATGATTACTAGACCATTATTTAACTGTTCAGTGTACTGTTAGTCAATGATTATAACTGAAATAACTAATGTTAATGAATGGTTAATGAATGTACCCTTAATTAAACACTGCAATAACAATAATTACAATTACAATTATCCTCATCTTCATCATCATCATCATCATAGCTTAATCCTCAACGTCAACTTCTATAAATAAATACATGTAATTACATATGAGTCATTTGAATGGGTAATCATTTTGTTAAAGACAATCCATCCTAGTGCATAAACCTGTTGGTTGAACTCTGAGGGTGGAATATCCTGTTTCCGTTGGAGCAATGGTCGCAAATGAAAAAGTCAAAAAGCTCTTCAACATAGGTCAGGGCCAACTTGAGTAAATATAGCTTACTCAAGTAGTACATTCCACCCGTGATATTTTTTCAACGTTACTAGATTACTTTTGCAAATTACTTTTGCTCAAACAATAGATAGGTTATAGGTTATACCAACTGGTAACATAATTAAGGAAGCAGTGTTAGCTCCTCGTTTTAACTTCCCCCTTATAAATAACCCAGTGCTACGGGGGAGGAATGCTAATGAGGAAACTGACATTAAGCTTCACAACGAGGCCACTTGCCTCCCCGCTGGCATCTGGAAACACACCCAACACCCACCACACTGTGGAGTAACCACCTGCACTGCTGCTCACTTCATCACAGAAACACACAATATAACACAAAGACACACAATATGATGGATGGATGGATGGACAGACGGACAGAGAGGTAGGTAAGTTGGTAGGTAGGTCAATGGATGGATGGACGGACGAACCGATAAACAGACAGACGGATGGATTGACAGAGTATCATGTAGATAGGTAAGTATGTAGGTCGGTAGGTAGATAGATAGACAAATAGATAGATAGAGAGAGAGAGACAGACAGACAGACAGACGGACGGACGGACGGACGGACGGACGGACGGACGGACGGACGGACGGACGGACGGACGGACAGATAGATAGATAGATAGATAGATAGATAGATAGATAGATAGATAGATAGATAGATAGATAGATAGATAGATAGATGGATGGATGGATAGATAGATAGATAGATAGATAGATAGATAGATAGATAGATAGATAGATAGATAGATAGATAGATAGATAGATAGATGGATAGAAAGACAGACAGAGAGACAAAGAGAGAGACAGATAGATCAGTCAACTGAAAAGCAGATATGGGTTCAAATCCCCTTTGTTAGACTCCACACAACACTAATCTAAACTATCCACACAGTGTGGTAAATTAACTGTTGTATCATTCTGTGTGTGTTTGAAACAACACAAAAAGGAGAAGTGAAAAACAGTTTGTGGTTCAGTCCCATGAGAGGATCGTGCCACCACTGGTTGAAACAGTATCACAGTGCAGTCAGGTGATTCTGGAGACAAACACCTCTGAACAACAACACTGCACTGCAGCATGCTATACACGGTTTAATATCTTGTAAAATCCATGTTCATTTCTTTTTCATAATTCATTCGGCCTCTAATTTAGAAATGGGAATGAATGGAAGGGATGTTAAACATTTTAAGAAATTGACATCACATAGAGCTCTCACATGGACACATAATAACAAATATAAAAAAAGAAGTGACTTTTCTTCCAATCAATGAGTTATAAGTCGCTGAATGATATTAAACGCCAACCATGTTCGAAAATTACAGCACGCACGCACAAAGATAGAGGGATGGAGCACGAAACTCACACACACATACACACACACAAACACACACACACACACACACGTTGACATCACACACACAGCCTGTCGCCCCGGCGTTCACCTGTGCTGAAGGAGGTCACACACACACACACACACACACACACACACACACACAAACACACACACACACATACACACACACAGACACACACACACACATACACATACACACACTCACCAACACACTGAGCCCTCCTCCTCTTCATTGGTGGCTCATCTGCCTTCACTTGGAGCTCCGGATGGGTCGGGGGACCCAACCACACAACGGACGCATGTGTGTTTGAGGAGCAGTGTGCATTTGCTGTCAGTCTTGTGGTAAGTGATGACAATGATGATTTAACTCAACCTTTTTACATTTGTTATTTCGATAAGTAGACAATTTTCCGGTCATTTGGTCATTTGATACATGGAGTCGTTTAGATGGATGCTTGTTGTTATACCTAGGGTGTAAGACTGTCAGAATGGTTGAAAACTGTATGTAGTAAATGTGTTAAATATTGTTTTTATGGACAAATGGCATGTATAAAATAATTTATTCAATAATTTATTATTGAGATATATTATCAATTCTGGTTAATTGACAGGCTTTGTACTGGTTTGTAAAGGCTTACTGATGTACAGGTATCTAGCACAGAAGCATAGCTATCTGTGTGTTCATATTTCACAGACAGCTATGCACAGTTATTATATTCACAGTTCATATTTTATATTAATATAGTTTAGTTTAAAGTTTTAAATTATAGCCCAGCTTATGCAAAACTATCCAGGGACATCACAGCCCTCTCTATTTATCATCCTTCATCTGTCACGGTAGATTCATTCAACAAACTGGGATCATACTCAAGAATGAGGCAATGGTTATCAGGTTATCAGAGCAAAGTGTGACAGAGCAAAATATAACAGGAGGATAATTGCTAGGTGTATTTACCTTGTAGCAACCCCCCCACCCCCCCCCTCTCCCGGGGAAATCTGCTGTAGCCAGCCCCTCCCTCCCCCTCCCCCCCTCCCCCCCGCCCCTCAGAGACACCGCACACCACTTCCAGCTGAGACCTAAAGAGCAGAAATAACAAGCAAACTGAAACATGCTCCCATTGCTGCGACATCACCCCCGTAAACACTTGTTGGCGCTCTCTGTATAGCATGGTACAGTATAGATTAGTAGAGGAGAGTATGGTAATGTATACTATACTATACTATACTATACTAGTAGTGTTGTGTAAAGTATAGTTTAGTAGAGTATGGTGGCGCTGTGTATAGTATAGTAGAGTAGAGTATAGTAGAGTATGGTAGCGTTAAGTATAGTATAGTAAATACAGTATAGTAAATACAGTATAGTGGAGTATGGTAGCGTTGTGTATGGTATAGTATAGTATAATAGACTATGGTAGTGTTGTGTAAAGTATAGTTTAGTAGAGAATGGTAGTGCTGTGTATAGTATAGTAGTATAGTAGAGTAGAGTAGAGTATAGTAGAGTAAAGTATGGTAGTGTTAAGTATAGTATAGTACAGTATAGTAAATACAGTATAGTAGAGTATGGTAGCGTTGTGTATAGTATAGTATAGTGTCGACTAGTATAGTTTAGAAGTATAGTATAGTGTAGTGTAGTATAGTATAGTATAGTGTAGTGTAGTGTAGTGTAGTAGAATATAATAGATTAAAGTGAAGTGTAGTGTATAGTATATTACGACACTATAGTATAGTACAGATGTGCTTTAAAAAGGTCTATACAAATATATAGTGTATATATATATATATATATTTATATATATATATATATATATATATATATATATATATATATATATAAATATATATATATAAAGATATATAGCTCTGGACCTAGATATTGCATGTGTATATAAATCCCCATTCATCCTCCATGTCTGTGCTGTAGGTGGAGCCCTCTCAGCATGTCAAATAACATGGCTAAGATCGCAGACGCCCGTAAGACAGTTGAACAACTGAAACTGGAGGTCAATATTGAAAGAATGATGGTTAGTATCAGCGTCACGCAGTTCAAACGTTCTCAATTACTGATGTCAATATTTATCTATGAATCATATTATAGGACAATCATTAGGCTGCAGGAGGAAAAAACTAACTTAATGTTTTTTTTACTTGCAACATTTCTCAATACCAACACCCACACACACACTCACACATGCACCCGCGCCACCCTTCCACACACCCCACACACACGCCCACTCACCCCTCCACACACACGTACCCCACACACACTCGCACCCCTCCACACACACGCACCCCACTCACACTAGATATCTAAAGCGGCGGCGGAGCTGATGGCGTACTGTGAGGGTCATGCTAAGGACGACCCCCTTGTCAACCCAATGGCCTCGTCTGAAAACCCCTTCAGAGAGAAGAAGCTCTTCTGTGCTATCCTCTAGCCTTCCTCACCCCCCTAGTCTTCATCACCCTAGTCTCCACACGCACCTTCGTCTTCATCCCCTATCTCGGTCCCTACGCCCACCGACAGTTCTAGTATCTAGATCTAGCAATAAAACCTTTGTGTGTGAATAGTTTTGTCGGGTTGTATTCCTCTCCAGTAGATACATGATTATTGTTTGCATAGGGGTTTATTAGCTGAGGAAAGGCATGGTGTTGATAGTAGTTGAAAATTGCTGAAATAAAATTTTCCTTAAAATGGGTGTAAAGTTCATTGAAAACCCAGCTCTCTCTCTCTCTCTCTCTCTCTCTCTCTCTCTCTCTCTCTCGACATACTGCATATTTCAAGGTTATACATTAACTCCTATCCGCCCAATGGTCTCATGGTTGTGAAATAAACATTACATCACTGGCTTTTTCCCTTAAAACCCATCAAGTATTTTTGTATCGGATAGGTCTCCATATGTCAATTATTGTATTCATGTTTGAATTGATTCATCTAAATGTTTACGGGTAGAGCCGCCCTTGATTTGCTTGACTGTTATAAGTTCTGTTCAAAAGTTCTGTTCAAAAGACCTCATGTGTGGCAGAACACCAATGTAAATGAGAGGCGGGGCTATGGGATGACATCGCCTGGAGCTGTCAACAAGTGTACACACCGGTTAACACAGAATAGTCCTGGCACACGCGTTCACCTGACAGGACTGTAAGCAACATTCACACCAATCAGGATACAACAGCAGCAAAAAGAAAAGGTAGTGCATTTATTTATTTTGTGCCATGATGGAAATTGTCATGATGGAAATAGGACTTTGTGTTTTATGGATGAGCTGGGATGTCACTGATAGGATTTGACTATAAATACATATAATATACATATACATATAAGTAGCAAATTTAACAAAACAGAGAATTCAAATTGCAAACGTTTTCCTGCATGTCATTTCAAATTGATTTGTTCAAAAACCATAACTAAACAAAACAGAAACCAACAGAACAACAGCATACTTGTGGTTTATTTAGAAATGTGAGAACATTTCCAAATAAAGCTGACAATTAATAACACAATGTAACCCTGAGAACAATGTAACCAGGGGTTATTCCAGAAAAACTTGTCTGACAGCCCATACCAGTGTACGGTAAGGCATAACACAGAGAACGGAATCATTAAAAACACCAAATTATCAATTATGTCATCTTATATTATGTCATCTTTAATTATTATTATTATGTCTTAATGCTGTTAGAGTATCAAAAAATCAACTAGTGCATACTTCTTGGTGTCCATCAGAAATTCATATCCCATTCAATTTGAATATATGGTGTATTTCCAACATAAACAAGGAAGTAGCAGCTTGTCAGTGTGCACGGCTTGACATAGTACCATCTGAAAGACAGCTGATGATTCAAAATTAAACATTGTAAAGGTTTTCCATCCACCAATCACGAATTGAGGGCTGAGAAACAAGTGAATGAATACAGCCTTTGTTTGGGAGTTTGATCTCTGCCATGTTCATTGATTAACACTCACCTTAGGCAATGCATTCCTTGTGGAGATCAAGGTTAAAAATGATCTGGCTCTTTGCATCAAACCCCCGCTCTGCTCGTTGTATACGCTCCCAAATGGGATGACGTGGGCTTCATTAACATATTAATCTCTCTGTTGCCTAATCTAAATTCACAGTATTTAATATATGGTGGCGACTTGAACTGTATAATGGACCCAACCTTCGGTTCAAACTCCAAGTCACTATCCCCTTCCAAGAAGGCAACAGCTTTATCAGCTTTCATGAACCAGGCTGGGTTCATGAAAAAATTAAGTATTATTTTCATATGTGCGTCATTCCCATTTTAGAATATTCTTTTTTTGATTACAAGACTCTCCTCTGTGGTGGAAATTCTTCTCACTGTGTTGACAACGTAACTCAGAATAAACTTGAAGAGTTTATTATAATAAAGGGTAAAATGGTATAAAATAAAAGTAGTCTCTGCAGAGAGGCCACTCAACACCACAAGCATACAAAGGTTGAAGCACTGTAGTGAGCCCCCAACAGTGGGCAAACTCCAGTGTTAAAGCAGGGAAACCTCCTTGAGGGCACAGCTGCAGCTAGGGATGCCACTACTCCTTTCGGCCATCTCAGGATGTAGCTCGTGGTATAGCTGCGAGTCAGCCGAGGCTGTCTCAGTTCCCCTCAAGGGCGATAAGCACGGTACAAACAGTGAAATGGTTGGTGACCTTTTTGACAATCTTGAAACTCCCAACATTAGCTTTCATCATAAGCAGAAACCCGAAAAGCCCTTACAGCGTGTGGAGCCTATTCTAGCTATTACATTAATGCAAAAGTGACAAGGCCTGGACCAGACAGCTACCCAATTGAATATCAATCAATCAAAGTTCTAATGCAAATGTGAAAATACTGGCTAAATTGCTAGCCAGAGTAGATACCACCATGACAGATACTATTTCAACAGACCGGACAGGTTTTATTAAGGGTCGTTGTATTTTATTATTTAAATATTGTGCTTTTCTATTTTTGAAGACTCAGAACAGAATTTAAACTGTCTCGTATTTCCTTTACTGATATTCGTTGTCTCTGTTGTTCACACCTCTGCATGCCAGGACATTCCAGAAGTAATTGTTTCATTGGACAATGAGAAGGCGTTTGATAGGTTGCAGTGGGAATATCTATTTGTGGTCTTTGAGAAGTTTGGTTTTCGGCCTCAAATTCATAGCATTGATCCTCTTTTATACTGTTTCTTAAAAGCATCAGTGATTACAAACAAATTTCGCTTGCAGTTATTACCTCTATCTAAACGGACACGACAAGGTTGCCCTTCAAGCCCACTTCTCTTCGCTCTCGCCATAGAACCCCTCTTGATCTTTCTTAAAGCTTCATCGGTTTTCATGGGATCCTCAGGCTGGGATTGGAACACAGGGTGTCACTATATGCTTGATGATCTCCAGATAGAGATCATCATTGGCGAGCCATTGACATTCATTATATTCCAAATGAGTGTTTAGCAGCTCCCATAGCTGTATCTTTGTTTTCTCCAAAAGTGCTCATGAATAAAAGAAATCCACAAGTTTTGATTATGTGTTTAGGCATGCTTATGTGTGTGGACATGCTCTTGGACTTAAAGCTTAGAGGCGAGCTCTTTTATGGAGATTTAGCTGTCGAATATGCTTAAGTATCTTGTGTTGAAGTATGATATTGACCATGGATTTATATTAATACCGTGTCCATCCCAGGGTCTCTGGGGGTGGTGTGACGTCTTTACAGGCTTATGTAAAACATGGCCAACTTTGGAGGCCATGCCATTCCGGGCACCTTCTTCCTGCTGTATGGCCTGTGGCTGGCCGTCAAACACACGCTATGTCACCACTGGAGGAAGGGCCAGACCACCGGACGACAGAAGACCCCCACCATCCTCAAATATATGGAATACGTCGAGGGGGGATTTGAAATGTTTGCTGCATTTGTCGGTTGGTGATCCTCTTAACTTTAAGTGTTTCCAAACCTGTGGTTCAGGATGCCACTTGTGGTCACCTAATTTACATATGGAGTCACGGGAAATGTATGCGCTATAGATATTTGATCATATGTTTTTGTAAAGGTCTTGGTTATACGACCACCAGACCAAAAGGATTTGTATCCACAATTGAAGTAGCGTGGTGCGAATCCCCATACACTCGCTGGGGTATTGCTATTATGGGCATGTGTTACTGGAATTAAAACAATGTGTGTAGTAGAACATGCTAAATAACATAATAAAATTATCGAATTGTTAAGACCTATATGCGATGCCAAAAACATTTTGGAACAACTGTACTAACTGCTTGTACAACAGTGTTCCATCCTATCTATATCTTATAATTCAGTAATCTCCCAAGACCCCATATGCATCCCAGGCGACCTTAAGTGGGGACCCATGCCCAAGGCTGGGAGCCCCTTTCAAAACTGCTTGGACAACTCAGTCCTTCTCCTTAAACTCTCTTCCCCTTTGACTCCATCTCCCCGTGTGTTGTCTTGGGCTGCAGGTATAATGGTGGAGCAGTTTGTGATAGACGGCCCCCACGCACAGCTCTACGACCACAGCAGCAAGTCATGGGTGAAGCTGATGAACTGGCAGCACAGCACCATGTACCTGTTTTTTGGCATCGCTGGCTTCGCCAACGTCATGACGACGTTGA
This sequence comes from Lota lota, assembly GCA_026745465.1. Lineage (NCBI taxonomy): Eukaryota > Metazoa > Chordata > Actinopteri > Gadiformes > Lotidae > Lota > Lota lota. The sequence goes on from JACYXH010000764.1 coordinate 1,663,649, forward strand.
CAAAGTCAACGCCTCTCGGCATAGATCGGATTTCCGTCTCTCTGGCACTGTTCGTCGAAGGTACGCTATAGTGTAGTATAGAATATTGTATTATATTACACTACAGCAAACTGTAGAGTAGTCCAGAATAGTACAGTTGTACCGTATAATATATTATAGTACAGTATATTATGGTTAAATATCTTCAAGTACAGTGTGGTATAGAATAATATTTATGTATAGTATATCATGCTATATTATTGTGCATTGCTGTAGAGTACAGTATACAGTATATACTTTAGTGTAATGTACAGTATAGTATAGTACAGTATTATAAATGGCAAAAGCTCATTCGCTATTCACATAGTAGATCCATAGTTGAGTAAAAGCTCTTGGAGTAACCCGGATGTTGTTTTCCCCGTGTGCGTTCAGGGTTTCTGTTCTACTATCACTTGCACGACCGGCCACCCCTGGACGCTCACGTGCACACGCTGCTGCTGGTGCCCGTGTTTGCGGGCTCGGCTAACGCTATGCTGCAGGTGTTTCTCAGGGACAACATCATCCTGGAGCTGTTCCTGGCTTGCCTCTTCTTCCTGCAGGGATCCTGGTTCTACCAGGTACCGGAAGCACATGTGGACACCCCTACTTGTGATGAGGACACGCCCCCTTGTGATGTCACCATAGGGTTGATTTCCCCTATTGTGTCACTTTAGGGTCGATTTCCCATATGGTCGCTTCCTAGCCTATAGGGTCACTATAGGGTAAATTGATCCTACCCTGTAGTCACAAGTCCCACTGGCGATGTCACAATAGGGACGATTTTAAATGGCTTGTAATGGGCTGATCAGCATCAAACCACATGGTCCAATAGTGGCCCTTTAAATACGACTCAACTTTTTAAAAGAAATTAAAAGTGTTTTCTTTGTGTACTTGTGCATGAGTCACAGCCTCAACAGTAGCTGTAATGGGGTAAATGTAACAATGACCACTGACACACTGGTCTGGTAAGGCTGGTTGATTCAGGATTCATTGAGTTGATTCATTCCAGTTTCAAGATTAACATCCAGTAAAACTAAAATGTTGCATCAATGCTGCATTTACTGTCTGACACCAAATCACACCTGTTATTTGTTATTCATACTATATTTATCTTGTTTTCAGATTGGATGTGTGCTGTACCCTTTAAGTGGACCGCAGTGGGATCTAACGATGCACGGCAACCTCATGTTTATCACCATGTGTTTCTGCTGGCATTTAGCCATTGCCCTGCTCATCACCAGCATCATATCACTCCTGGTTTGTTCGTAAGTAGCCCAGAAATAACATTACACGGTGCTGTTTCATTTGAGTGGCCTTGCCTGCTTGAATAGTAGGTAAACCCCTGTTTTAGCAGGAGAACTTCTGCCTACGAAAAAATATAAATAAAATAAAGAAGGTTTTACAAAATACTGAATCCTTTGGTTACATAAGAGCAAGTGCGAGGGGCGATGTCAAACACTGTCAACACCAACTTCAGACTCACTCGGGTGCACAGCCGATAGAAAAGTACACTTCTGGAAAAACGTGTCTAGCTAGTAGTAGTAGAAGAGAATGTCCCGTTTAACAACTTTCTACATGTTAGCCAAAAATAGCAGCCATTTTCACAAAACACTTGAGGTTGCCAACGGAAATAAGGGATTTTGGGGTTCACTACCCTTTAATAAACTTTTACCAGATACTGGACTTGATGAACTATCGACTAATATAAACATTTTGTTTAACCTTTACAAAGGTTTATTTTTAAAAGGGTTTGGTCTGTCAGAATACTAATCGAATCCGGCTACATAGTTGTGGCTGTGTATTTAATAGGCGTGGTGATGTTGGTTAAAGGTATCGCCTGCTTGGAGAGTCCTTCAATCAGCAGACATTAAGGACACACTGTTGAAAATACTTTGAGGTTAAATATTAACAACTGCATCGAAATGTCTCAAAATCTTGAGTTCACTTGTTTAAAAAGTGTCCAGTTTGTCGAATAGCTAATTATTAATACCTTTCATTATGCTGGAAAACAATTGTTTGTTGTTTGTTTCAACAGAATAGTGAAAAGAGTGTCTGGAAACAGCAGAAACGTAGAGCTTGGAATGAGGAACACAGCCAACTGTTCCCGGAAAGCACTGCTTGACGAAACGGACGAAGAGTAATTTACATAGGCACATACATTATGAAATGATACAATATATTTGTATCCATCATATAGTTAAAACGAGGGATATGTATTTGCAATGCTATTATTGGTTACCGTTATGAAATTGTACATAACTGTAGATCATTTTACAATGTATGAATGTTCAACTGAATATCTAACTGAAAGCAAGGCTGAAAGGAATTACCATACACTGATTACAAACTATAACGCACTGTTACATGGTAATTGACACAAGTATTTTGATAGATAAAAGCCAGGCAATATGACATAAAAACATAAGAAACATTTTTGTTCCATGTTTTTATGGTTTGATAACTATGTCGAATGTTGCCATGACTTATGAAATCCTGAAAATGTCACACTGCACAATTGACAATAAATTACTTTGATAAGCTCATGTTTGAGATAAATGATCATATTCCAGATAAGCACGTACACCGACTCACAAAGCAAAGCCATTTATTAGCAATGTACAGACACAACAACAAAGATAACAATTATATTAGCAGTGTATTGTCATTATAGTACGATTTCTTCCAAAACCGAGACTAAGTGTATAAAATGTTGTTGAACATAAATTATCCAAGGAACAGTCTTTGAAAAACACACAGAACATGTACACAAATGAACCAGTGGACTAAGTTTTTTAAGTGTTCATGAAGATTATCATGGGGTGGCATCATGGTTGAGGTGCAGGTGAGGGGTCTGGAGGACATTTTAGCGAGGGTGCGGTGGTGACCACGACGGTGGACACAGATTTAGGAGATCCCGTTGCTATGTGCTGTTGGATCTGCTGGGTCTGAACGGTCTGGATACGGACCTGGATGAGGTTTTAACACATTTAGAGACCAGCACAAAATGTATTATGTATGTCTGCCACAACAGTGAGGCTAGATTGGGCATTTAAACTACCTAGTAAGCGTAAGCATAGTTTGTTTTATAAACTAGCATAAAAGCATACAATAGTTATAACCTATGATATAGCTTGTGTGTATAAGTTCCTTATAAGCATGAGCTAATAGTTACTGCGATAAATGAGTTTATAAGCACAAGCTATTTTTTGTCAAACTATCTTAAAAGCATGATATCGTTCGAACCTATGTTAATGAGGTTGCTTATGTGTTATTATAAGCATTCGCTTATTAAAAGGTTTATAGGTACTAACTTTTTAGTTAACGCTACAAAGGTCCGTTGTAGTATTAACTACAAAGTTTGTATGCATAAACTCGCTTATAGCCTATAGTCAGCCTACATTTATTGTGAGCACAAAGATCATCTGAAGTATAAAATTCATGATGCAAATACAGTCACATGACGTGTATGCAAGTCAAATGTATTTATATGGCACCTTTCAAGAACAGAAGTCAAAGTTCTTAACAGCTCAAAACAGTCCAAACTATAACCCAGCCACATGATACAAACACTGTCACATGACGTGAACATGGTGACCCCAGGTCACATGACGGGTGCTCTCACCTGCGTGGCCTGGCCCTGCTGCTGTAGCTGCTGGAGCTGCTGGGCGGTGACAAAGCTGACCGGTTTGTTCCCGGCGATGAGCTTGGTGCCAGCCGGCATGGTGGTCAGGATGATGTTCCTTCCCAGGCTGCTGAGGCTACACACAGGGCCACACACACACAACACAACCAGGCCTGAGTCTATGGGGCCTTATTCACCTAGCGGCCATCTTGGATCTAAATGCGTGCTGGGTGGGGAAACTTCAGTTGTCCTTTAATTCAGCACAAAATGTGAATTAAAGGCCATGCTTATTTTAAACTGTATACGCTTCTAATTTGTGGATTCACTTTAATCTTATGTCTGTTAGGGTGTAAAAAAACAATTTCCTATTGACCATCTTGGTTCTAAACGGTAACGAAGTGGCAGAGGCCTATTGGACAGTAATGGGATAAGCCTTTTTTTGTCTGGGTTTTGGCGTCTCATTCATACAAAACACAATTTTAGGTCACCGAGAACAGAGCTTAGATATTATTTTGACTCAGTTTTTCCTTATTTGTTTGGACAGGTGAAACCTTTGGAAAATGCTGACCTCATGGCAATTGTTGTTTAATATGTATTAAGTGTGTGGACTAAGCCTGAGCCTATTGGACAGGAATGGGTTAAGCCGGAGTCGGCTCACTTTCTCCTCTGAGCTCACCTTGTGTTGAGGCTTCCCTTCACCATGGGCGAGGTCACCCCACTCTTGGTCTTCAGCGGTTGGTTGAGGACGGACAGAGGCACCGTGATCCTTGTGGGTAGCTTACCCTGCGGGGGCAGAGGTGGAGAGGTCTTATGTTGCGTATCATGCTGCATTATTGGACAACACAGAAGATACACCCAGCATCTTCTAAGGGCACGGCTACACCACACGAGTACAAAGACCAAACGGTAAAACTAAGAACCATGTAGGGCTAGGGGTGAGAGAGTACATTTACATCAGGGGTGTCCATTTAATAACCGGGACTACTCGGCTAGGAAGGGAATAGTAACAGACAGCTGATCAGCTGATCAGGTCACCCTTTACATGACATAGGAAGCATCGACCCTGGGCATATCGTGACCTAACATAGCGCATACAGTTTAGCTGAGATACACCATCATAACTTCATAACATTCCCTAATGCTATTTTTGAAGTTCTTCCAAACCGCGTCCAACTCACCGCCTGCGTGGTCACCACGGTGGCAGTGACGGGCACATGCCGCACCGTGGCGGTTCCCGTGCCGATGGTGAGCGGCGAGGCGGACACCGTGATCCCCTTGGATCCAAGGGTACCGGCCGCCGCCATGGTAACCGTGCCGGGGCCGGCCGACACCGTCAGTGGCTTGCTGCCGGCGAGGGTCGTCATGGTGATGGTCTGGCCCTGCTTGTGCGGAATGACCCCGAGGCCGGGCATGATGCGGATGGTGGCGGCGCCCTTCGAGTCCCCCGGCGCCGACGACACATGCGTGGAGAAGGTCCTGGTCTTCTGGTCGCCCACGGTGACGGCCAGCGTGGGCATCAGGCGGATGGCCGTGTCCCCCGCCCCCGCCTTCAGGAGCGAGGAGGAGGCGTGGCCCGTTTTCAGACCTGCAGCATCATCACATTCCACAGTTACCGTTCGTCAATGTCGTCAGCATCATCTCCTTATATCACCCCTTAATGTGGCTGCCCTCCTATCCTTTTAGAATCTGAGGGTCGGTCTGATATCATACATGAACGTAAGCTGAGCTTTATTTATATTTTTTAGCAGATGCTTTCATAAAAACCTCTGCTCCTTAGTGATCTGAAATCAGATATACTGTAGATTAAGGAGCAGTTAGGCCATCTTGCTCAAGGACGCCTACAGGTGAGGCTGCGTACACCGGGGATTGAACCCAGTACCTTTCAGATGGGAAGTAAACACCCTCGGCCCTAAACTATCCTGCCCACCCCATTTTGTGTTGATAATCGTGATAATCAATATGTTTTCTGACCACCACCACCGGGTCCTACCTGCTTTCCCGGCCTCCGTCACCAGGCTGGAGAGGGTGGTGGAGGAGGAGGAAGACGAGGAGTGGGGCGGGGTCATGTGGAAGGTGGCCGAGATGCTCTTCCCCCCGCCGTGGGCAGCGGAGCTCAGGAAGTCCGGGGAGAGCTTGACGGTTGCCACGGGAGACTTGGCGAGGGTGGCCATCATGTCGGGCGTGATGCGCAGCACCGTCTGGCCCTTGGAGTCCGTGGTGATGGAGGAGGGGGGCAGGCGCAGCACGTCTTTCCCCTGGATCCGCAGGTTGGTGGCAGTGATGGGGATCCCACCTCCACCTCCTGAAGTCTTCACACCCAGCTGGCCGGTGATGGACACCTGCAGAAACAAACAAAAACAACATGCATGAGAACTGTGGCTCAAACGGCTAGTACCCATGTTGAATACCTTAAGACGTTTTGCCTCGTTTCCCCACTGGAAAAGTGGGAAGCACTAGCTGAGTTTGTGCTGGCTTTTAGCCAATTACACCACCAGATTCTGATTTGTGAGACTAAGGCTACATAGGACCATAGGTTTCAACACACTTTCCCATCGGTCTTCACTGTCCTGTCCATAAAATAATAAATGTCCATAAAAATATATAAAGAGAGTAAATCGAGATCATTTGAGAATCATCTTGGGCAGCATGTGGATCAACACGCCAGTGTGCTAACCACGTAGCTACTCCTGGTAGTGACCCAGGTTAGATTCCAACCTGCGGCCACTTTGCTACATGTTATTCCCTGTCTGTCTTCACTATCCTGTCCATAAAAAGCAAAAAAGTCCATCAAAATATATATCCTCTTGGTGACGATCGGTGGCTCAACCCACTAATGCATTTATAAAAAAAAAAGAGCAAAATAAATGAAGACAGAAACGTGTGGGCTGGATAGCAGCAGAGCAGTGGGTTCTCCGCATAATAAAATGGCATCCTGCCCAAATATTCTGTTTCACTCGCAAATGCGCCGGCTTTAGGGTGGCTCAGGGTACAGCCTAAACACAGCTGTAGACGGTCTCTCAAAGCATAGGGTAATAGACACCTTTAAAAAAACAACAACACAGGACTGCATTGAGGATAGACGCTGAGTTAATTTGCATCCGAATGCAAAAAGACAATCAAAACAGTTCCCTTGGGGCTTATTCTCCAACAACCTGAAAAGTGAATCGAACCACAATGGAAATATAATATCCAGGCACAGGTTTGACTACCGCTTCAATGAGTAGCAGAGGCCCACGTGCACCAGCGTGCGTGTGCACGTGGGAAAGTTAAACACAGTTGAGCACAGCACTCTTTCAGCTCGATGCACAGGAGCAGTGTTATTTGAGATTTTAATGAACAACCAAACACCAAGTTCTTCATTGTTCTACTAATGGGTGACAATGATTACATCTATGATTTATGTGAACCACCAAACACTATGTTCTTCATTATTCTACTAATGGGTGATAATGATACAATTTGTTATTGGCTTTGCAAGGAGAGGATATTGAAAATATATATTTCTATAGTCATTTCATATTGTTCAGTTCAAGGCCCTCTGATTTCATGAGTGAAACATTAGGAAATTCCTCCACTGGTTGCTGCCTTTTGTGAATAAATGGGATTTGCCTCCTCCTTATCCTCAGTGTATTATGAACATATGGAGGGGTGAGCACCCACCTGTTTGATGCTTTGGCCGGTCATGCCCTGCAGGAGGGCAGGGGAGACCAGGGTCTTGGCTGGGCTCCCAGGGGATCCAGGCCGGGGCTTGGCCACAGCCAGGGCCGACACAGACAGTGTGGTGGGAACCTGCATGGGACTGCTCCCCGCCTGGCTCCTTAGAGGCAGGGACACCACCGTCTGCAAGACAGACATTTTTTAATATTAGCATTAGTGCTATTGAGTCATTAGCTTTATTCCAAAGCAACGTTTAGTGGATACAGAGACAGGCAGGACAGTGGACAGTGAATACAGAGAAGGGTCATTAAGGAGAAGGTAGGGGCTAGACATCTGTCTCAAGGACACTGTCAGGGTGGTGAGACCTTTCAGCTCAGCATTGAACACCCTTTCCACTGGAGACTATACTCCCCGCCAAAATAGATATCCTTGTCTTGAGGTTTGTTGTGTACCTGCGAGAGGCCCTTGGTTCCCATGGAAACGGGCACCCTGATCTGGTGGGCGGTCTGGTGCAGCAGGGTGGCTTGCGGGCCCCCGACGGAGGCCCCCAGGCCAGGCTGGGCAGACACCATGCGGACCTGGGGCAGGGCCCCGGCTGTCAGGTGGCTGACCAGCCGAGCGGCGTGCTGGTGGGAGGAGGCGGAGGAGGGCTGGGCGGCTGCAGAGCCCACCTGGCTGCTGGGCAGGAGGGAGCCCAGCTGGGGCATGGAGGGAGGGGCCACCAGCAGCACCCTGGAGGGAGAACACAGCAGGGGGTGAGGGAGGAGCACTGCCACCCGGCCGGGTGTACCATAGCAAAGCTGTAGTATAACATGTAATGATGATAACAATGTAATAATTATATTTTTAATAATTAATATAGCTAGCTATGGCGACCATAGCCCAGTGTAGCATAGCTGTAGCAGACTTTAGCCTAATTGTAACACAAATGTAGCAAAACTATAGCACACAATTGCACAGCTGTAGCATAATTGTAGTACAAATATGTTTTTTTAGCAATAAATTCACATGAGGAACCTTTGAGAAACCAAAAAACATATATTATATCAACATTATTTTATGGTTCCACCGACCCTGGACTGCTCTTCACTATGTCCGGGACCCCCGTCTTGGTGGGGGTGCCCACTGTGGAGGCCAGGGGTGATTTGGGGGTGGTGGGCGTGCTGGGGGTGGTGGGGATGGGGGACATAGGATTGGACTCCAGTCCGCCCTCCAGGGAGCCTTGTATTTTACCGCCTGGCTCTTTACTCCCAGACTTCTGCAACATCATCGTTACTTCGTTAGTCATGTGACTCCATGTTCACGCCTCAGTAAAGAAAAAAAACACACCACCACCAGAAGTACAGATTGCAGACTGCGATAAACAATAGAAAAGAAGGAAAAGTGGTATGACCAGAATTTCCACTGTGTGAATTGTAGCGTGTGAATCACAAAGCATGCAGATTCAACAGCAGCAGCATGGAGGCTGTGGTGCTCACCGGTTTAGAGGCAGGTTTGGGTTTCTGCTGAAGAGCTTTTCTGGCTTTGGCTGCAGCGGCTTGGGCCTGATGAATACGCTCTGGAGGACAGAAGAGAAAAATTAGGGAAACAGGTTTTGGAAGACTAAGAAGTGTTTTGCCAGCCCTGCTTATGTCAACTTACATAGTCAAATAGCTTTCCCTAAAAACATAATTTAGGGGAATATTATGATGATGACCCAAATGATTCAAGTCAATAATGAAGCCTAGTCAGTCAATAAGCACTACTGACAGTAATGTTTACATTATGCATTTACATTTGTACTACTCCTATTGCACATCTTATCTTATCCTATTCTGATGTGTGTCTCACCAAACTCTTCCTGGCTGCGGTCGCGGTGCAGGTAAATCCACAGCTTGCGTCCGATGTCGTACTTCACACAGGGGTCTTTCTCGTAGTGCAGCCGGTCCAGCGCTCCACTCACCACCGTGTTAACCTACAAAATGTCAAATAAAACACATTAGAATATTATATATTTTTATAATAACAATTAATTATAATTTACTTCATTGATATAGTGCTTTCAAGAAACCCAAAGCGCTCTACATAGTGAGTGTGTGTATGTGACGTTCATATAATTACTATTTAGTCATTCAGCTAACACTTTTATCCAAAGCGACTTAGCGAATCCAGAGTGGGACTATCTTGCTCTTTAACTTCCTGCAAAACTATTTTTTGCGATTGACTTACTCTTACTTGTCTAACAGTCTTGGCATCTAATCGGTAAATACAAATTCAACAAACAGCAGAGTGGTTCTGACCTGGGCACTGGTGACATCAGGGGCTAGGAACTGGGAATCCTTCAGGAGCTCACAGATCTCCGCCCGGGTCCCCTCTCCGTTAGGAAGCCTGGCAGCTGCGTCTCGCACTGGGAACCACAGGAGAGAAACACAACCGATACATAAATACAGGAATCTGGTCGTTTTTTTATAGACAGCCCTGGAAGCACTTGATGACCATGAAAACACAAACAAAAGAGAATCTAGTTCAAATTGTGAGTTTCTTAGATGGCAATTGGACTCCATTTATATTGAACGCCAATAAGGAGCAGGTAGGCCTCTTGCTCAAGGATGCCTAGCGGTTAAGCTGTGGAAATCGGGGGCCGAAACCAGTAACTTACGGCAGGGAATCGAAAAGATTGGCAGATAAATAAAGACATGATTGATTCCTGAAGGGAACTCCAGTTTTACAGTGGCATACCAATTCATATGACAGAATTGATACGATTCAACATAATAATCCAAATTATTATTTATTTATTTTTTTAAATAGAGGTAGCGATTTGTAGTAACAGTAAAAAGACAGCACCCTATCCACTACACTATCCTATCTTACCCAGGGAGAGGATGGTGACGTAGGCCGGCCTGTCGGACCGCAGCAGGGTGTGTTCCCTCGCCTTGTTCAGGGACATCTCCTTGTCGAAGACCCCCTTGACCGGCCCCACCACCGACTCGAAGCCGTGCATCCGGAAAGTGAAGGCCTTGTGCGGCTGGTCGTAGCGCTGTTGTTCCTGCAGGGACACATTGTTTTTTGTGATCATTCATTTGTGTCAATTGACTTAAAAAGCCAGCGCATCAGACGAGGTTCCACATGGATAGCCCTGCCTAAAAGAGGCCCTAATGTTCGGTTGAAGCCGGGAAGAAGGACAGCAAAACCCAAGAAGATAAACTGGTCAGGACTCCATTTATCCAATGACGTGATCATGACGGTGCTCTTCCGAGAACATTTCCTCAACTGTCTTGGGCACTTTGTTTGAGCGCTCGTGTTGAATTAACAATGTGTATCATTATTCACATTCTATACTAACCTTTTCTGTTAGAAGACATTTCTGTTGTTACTCTGCCCAGCTGTTGTTTTTTTTTTAACTGACTTGTGCAGCACTTTGAAATTTGGTAGTCACTCTAACTGCTTTGGTTGTTCAGCGTCACCTGTGAGTCGCTTTGGATGAAGGAGTATGCTAAACGGCTAAACGGCTAAATGTAAATTCCAACCTGGATTTGGAAGACATGTCTCTCGTCTCCCGTGCTGGGTCGCACTACGTAGTCCGTCCAGCTGCTGGGATACGGGAAGAGAAGACAGACATAACTTCTCATGCTCTATGAAACATATGACTGTACTGAATATGCGTGTTGCTGTAACCTATGACACATACACCCTAGGCGTGGGGGAGGTTATCTCCGATAGGTCTTCATGCTCCATCTGTGAAAGAAATAAGAGACTTCAACACCTGTCTTACTGAATAATACTTATGGGGAAAGTCATAGGAAAGCAGGTATTTTTTATATTTGAATTCAGGTATTTCCCATAGACGCTCCATGGCAAATGTTGAGATTGTACCTTGACCACCAGGTCCTTGGAATCTATCCACAGTTGACACAACGCACTGAGATCCTTCTCTGCGTCTAGACTGGGCCCTAAAAACACAGGATCGTTAGATAAGATTATAAAGCTTTATTATCCATCAACGGATCAATCATTTCACACGGGTGAAATAACAACAACCATTTACAACTTCAAAAGTGCAATAAGAGAAGGTGTATTGGATAATCTTTGAGGACAGTGTTATTCAACCTGTGGTACTGATTGCAATAATGTAAACACACATTTATTTATAAATTTATTAATAGATTTTTGGATGTTGTGATTCTGAGTCACAGAATCACAAAATCACGATTCTTACATGAATTCAATTTTATTAAAATATTGCTTTATGCATTCCATCCTGTTTTTCATCTTAATGTTTTCCATTGATGTTTTGTGTTGATCTGTGTTTGCTAAATAAACACACTGGGAGCATAAGCAGTATTGCTAACTTTTTCTTTATACCTTTTCCCACTGGCCATGGCCTTAAATAATAATTGTGTATAAAGGGGGCGCTGGCACTCTTTGCTCAGCCACTGCATGTGTATTTACCTATTTATTATCATCTGAGGTGGTGAGGATCTCAAAAGGTCTTGATGACAATTGAGTTTTACAACTAAAGCTAAAAGGTTGAAAACCACTTTTTAAGGACGTCTTTGTTTTCTTTGAGGGTCAAAGTCGTCTCCCAACACTCACTGTACACAACTGTTACGAAGCAGTGCTACACACAAACAAACAGCTTACCGATCCACCTCCACTGCTGGGATTGGTCCCCGAACTCCACGTAGGGAGAGAAGCCGGTGGGCAGCGTCATCATGCCATCTGGGATACAACCAGGAGGGGGAAATACAATAAAACACATGGAGAGTAGAGCTGCAGCATAGCCTGTAACATTAAAAAGCTAAAGCTATCGGTCTGGATGGAATCCACAACCTTTAGCCACTGCCACCGGTGGTTCAACGGTTGTACGCAGCGGGTGAAATGTATTATGATTATTAGGATAATCTACAGCAGTAAGAGAGTGAAAGAGGGAACAGAACAGGCTGACCTTTGGCCTCTCCAGCGAGGAACTGCAGGGCAGGAAGTACTAACTCCGACCAACAGGAAGCGAAGGAAAACCACGGGTTGAGGGAGGTGGCGGGAGACGACTGCCATGTTTGAACTTTCTCCTCGAGCTGGAAATAAAATACCCAAAAAGATATAGAAAACACTCAAACGTAAGCATTTACATTACAGGTGCATATCTGGGTGTCTGGACCAGCATCCTACCAGAGAGGTACTGGAGAGATTCTCTGTCTTCATGATGGTCTCCAGCAGGTTGAAGAAGCTGACGGAGATCTCCTCCACCACCGCCGGGCTGCTCTGGCACTCCTCTATGACCCTGGAACAAAACCAATTCTTACTTCCTACATTCGCTGTATTGTTCCATACAATTTCCTTCAACAATTAAAAAGCAGTGGCTTTATTAACACTATATACATTCCTATAATTATGATTTGTTTATTGAATTCTGCATTTATTAAGTAGGCCAGTGTTCTCAAGGAGAATTTGAAAGTAATGAATTTGAATAATATTAGTAAATTATTATTGTCAATATAATGCTGCATATATTATTGAATATTGAATATATCTATTTCTGTGTATATATATATATATATATATATATATATATTTAGCGTATATGTAACACTGTATTTACTTCTAACTATACAGCACTGTGTATACAACCGATAATGCTCGTTAATACCTGTACATAAAATATAATACTGTATATAACATCAGAGTAACAGCAGGTAGCTCACTCCTCCTTGACGTTGGCAAGTGGCGGTGGGGTGGGCGTGTCAGGGAGAGAGGGGACGTGATTGGCCGATAGAGCCGCGGCGTCGGAAGTCATGAGGGCATCACACGGGTCCTCAGCCTCCAGCTTCACCATCATCCTCAACCTCTTCTTCCTCCTCTCCTCTTTGATCTTCTTCTTGGGCAAAGCAAGGTCAAACAGAGCTGGGAGGGGGAGAGCAACACGACAATGTCAAAACGTCGTCTTCCAACATAAAATTGTGCAACGTTATAACTACTGCACCATGATTATTATGGTGCAGTAGTACCACTACCAATAACTTTGTGCTCCGATTTCTATCGCTACTCTGTCCAGTTGTTGTTTTAGAAACAACTGGACTAGGTTATGCAGGCAGCACTATAACTTTGTGTCTGCTGAATGACTAAATGTAACTAAATGTAACATTTAGTCACTTGGAAGTGACTAAATGTCACTTCCAAGTTTGCCTTGTCCAAACAGTCTGCTGAATCTGTGAATCTAAATCTAGAGTTGTTGTTATTTACTAACCCATAGTGGAGCCCTTCCGACCGATGTTAACCCTGGAGAGCATGTTTCCCAGGTGGATGTCAGAGGTGACGAGGTCCGGGTGGTCCTGAGGGAATGAAGTCGTAGAACAGAGGAATGAGAGGGTCTGCATATTACAGATGAACATATGTCTGCCACCATGTTGTCTAGCGCTTCTTACTGGATGCCTCTTCCTCTTCTCTCTGTGGTTCTGGAGCATGCTCTTCAAATCCTGCTCGCCTAGCTCATGTTTTTCTGTCAACAACAAGGAAACGCTTTATAAATACATGAGAAAGAAAAAAAGACACATGGTGTTAAAGTTTTGATTACAACTTCAAGGTGACTGCATCACTGACCGGTGGTCTTCATGTCTTGGGTGAAGAGGCTGGGCAGGACGCGGAAGGGGAGGGTGGTTGTGGGGGAGGAGGGGGACTGAGGAGCTGGAGGCCATAACTCTGAAAACAAAACACCATTACACTACTTCATATTTGACCACTTAGTCATTTTGTAGACGCTTATATACAAAGTAACTTACAGTGATGTATTTTGTCATTTAAAGAGCGGCAGTTGAGTAAATGCTCTCAAAATAATGGTCTTCAATCTGAAAACCTTTATTTAAAGTTTCCCTTTGTCAGCCTTATTCATGACTGTTGAAACAGGCACACTTTACCATGACATCTTACTTCCTCTAAACCAAAGGCTGAATAGCTTTCCACTACTTTGCACTATCTGGTTAGATGCTAACTACGTTTTGTTGTACTGGACTTGTACTCTCTCTCTCTCTCCTGAAAAATAGGTTTTTAATCTCAAGAAATTAAAAAGGTACTGTGCAATTAATGACAGTATTGTTCAGTTTAATCTAATCTTGCATAAAATCAAGGTACAATCAAGAAATCCCTTCAGTTGCTTTATTTAATCTTCAACACCACCTTCAATGTAATATATTTTATTTAGTCTGAAGGCTATGGCTAAGACTTGACGGAGCTGACTCACCTCCATCCTCATCAGATGAGGCATTGCTGTCCCCACACTCGGCCTTCACCTCCCTCAGGATGTGGCCGACTCTCCTGCGGATTCTGGGCTCCTGCGGCTCTAGCTGGTTCCTGGGGTTCAGAGGTCGCTTCTGTGGTACGTCCAGCCCGCTGTGCACGGCTAGCTCTAGAAGATCCTGCCGCGCAACGGAAAAACATAAAACAGAGGACCTCATGGAGCAAGCTGTTCAGCATTCACACGGCGCCAAAAACACAACAATAACAACCAGATATATTGATCCCGAAGGAAATTACATTTTTCCAGCAGCATACCAATTCATATTGGTATGGACAGAAGAGATACAACATAAACTGCCAAAAAAACAAGGTCATGGATAGGTAGTACTTAGTAGTAACATTAGGCAATAGTAAAAGCATTGTAATATCAAGTATAATCATATAAAGGCATAAAATATAATAGCAGCACTGTGCAAATGGTGGCTTTAGTATTTTAAAAAGATATAACACATTCCACAGTACTACCATTTTGTAGCAAACAGCACTTGTTACTGTTAACAAGTGTTGGTGGTCGTTTACCTTCCTGGAAACAAGGATCTGCTTCAGTAGTCTGTGGTAGTACTGTTGTAGAGAGTACAGCCGCCTCTTCCTCTGAGACTTGGCACACAGCTGCCTGTACTTCACCACCTCAGGATTAAAGTAGCCATCTGGATTTAATGATCCAAGAAAATCACAACACAATTAATAAACACAAAAAAAGAAGACATTTGTCATATTGAAAACGATGTCTATGTTTATGTGTGAGACTGGGCGAGTGAGATCAAATTATATTAAATAGAAGGCACCTCTGAACAGTCTCTGTGCCAGATGAAGGGGGTTTCCAAAGCTAAAGTTTTGATTGTTGAATAGATCACTGACGGCACTGTCCTGCACAGCGACGTTATTCTCTGGGAACTGCGGCAGAAACTGACGCAGGTGGTGCCTCTGGGAGTCTGACAGCACGTCAGTCCATGTGCTCTCACTCATCACGGAGAAGAATATGTCAGGCTGCAAGTATCAAATTGTGCAATCAGATAACGTTAGAATATATCAAAATTTGAGTGGCTCACATGCTTTACAATTAGATCACGAGTAACTCACGTCCTCAAGCAGATCCTCAGGTAGACTCACTCGACAGTTTCCAAGCATACATTCCTCTGTGATTTGCCCATTACTTTCTTCCCTTGTACCAAGAGGGTCTGTAAGTATGTGTGCAAGGTCGTCCATGCTCCCCTTTCGCTGGGTTAGAGAAGGCAGAAAGTTGCTCACGCATAAAATAGGGATAAACGACCAAGTCACTACGTTAGATCAGAAACCAGATCTGATCTTATTGCTGCTGCCAATAAGTGCTCTCCCATTACCGATCATGTACGTTTTACTCTGTTAACTTAACAACCCCAAAAGCTGTAGAATTAAATAGTAACGTTACTTAATAAACGACAGCTAAGATTGCATTAATGTTTAGCTTGGAATACTTACATTATACGTGCAGAAGAACCTTCCACAGTAAAGAGGCTAGAAGAAGCTCAGAGTCACAGCGTTTTCTTATTCAACTTAAACGACATATTAAGCTAAACGTTTCTATAAATGTGCATTCACAATCAAACGCGGAATAAATTAAATGAATGACGCTTAAAAAAAAAATCTTCCAATAATCTTAGTGCACATATAACATTTCGAGGAAGGATTTATCCGACGTACCAGGGTCTTCTTCTTTCATAATAAACACCGTGTTGTGTAGCTCTACTGCCCCTATGGGTTCACTCATGCAACACACTGCATTTAGTGTGGCGGTTGTACCAGATTGGCTGTACCCCACCAAAAAATAGACAGTATGTTCGTCCAAATATTGTTGGCCATGGGTTGCGTATGTGACCGTAAACCTGGCTTGATTTTGACAGGAAAACTGGAAACTGAAACCTATGAAGTTGACAGAAAAACGTATGAATTCAACTGAAGGAGGAATGAACACCTAACGGTTCCTCCTTACCTGTCTCTAGCAAGTAAGGTAGGCTAACTGCAGCACTTGGTCTCTGTATATCGCTCCCCCCTTTAATAATAGACGAATAATAATATGTTTAATATCTTAGTTTTATTTAGGTATTTAAGTAAAGTAATGCGCACATATTCTTATTCTAGGGTTTACCAACTTACATAAGTCTGTCCTTCTGCGAACATGTTTCTATTCTTTCTATTTTGTTTTATGTATTTATTAGTTAAGGAGCGTGTGCTTATTCAACTGTTAACATTGGAATAACATTTTGAAAAATGAATGCTCATACTCCAAATATTAAGTAGTTTATCAGTTTAATATATTATACTTTCACAATGAAACTGTAATGAATGTCTCTAAAACTGTACAATGAATCACATTGTCACACAACCATTTGAAATGTGCTCTCACAAGCGCCCAAGAGCCCCTCAGCTCTCAACGTTTATGACTGTGACTTGACACCACCCCTTATTTGATGCTACAATGAACATGAGTTACCTGTCAATCTCTCTCTCTCTCTCTCTCTCTCTCTCTCTCTCTCTCTCTCTCTCTCTCTCTCTCTCTCTCTCTCTCTCTCTCTCTCTGTCTCTGTCTCTCTCTCTCTCTTTCTCTCCCTGTCTCTGGATCAACTGACCTTCATGAGTTCCATGCCAATGTTGTCCTTCATTCCTCACCCCCACCCCCCCCCCCCCCTCACACACTCACAGACACACACACACACACACACACACACACACACACACACACACACACACACACACACACACACACACACACACACACACACACACATCAGACACACACATACACACACACACCAGCACAGGGACAAGGCTGAGGGTGGCTGGCTGAGAATCAGCTGGTGATTTTATTTTCTGTTTCTCTGAAGGTCTATGTCTTGAAGGGATGGCTGAAGCGGCTGAAGAGGAAGAGATTCAGTTTCTGCGCACGGTAAGTTCGACAATGTTGATGGCATATCTTTTCAAATGTTGTCTGTTCATAAACTTGCAATGTATTTAATGTTGATGGTATGATGGGTAAGCCTACCCGCAAGAAACGGTTGACAAATACAGGGTGGGCCGCCACAGTCTTACACATTAATGGGAAACCCTGCTGCTGGTTTGTTGGCATTGTTGCCTATTTTCCACCCCATGCTACTCGATATGTTATTGTTTAGTCCCTGTAGCATTAAAGCTGTTGCACTAAGCCCAACATCGACGGTTCTAACATTCTCAAAAGCTTTTGCACTATTTCTTAACGTCCGTTTTTGCTGAACCAAATTCCGTCGGGTGTAGGGTTCAAGCCCCCCCCCAGGTGAGCTGCCCATGAGCAAGGCTGTTTTGTAATCCATAGCAAACATTGGACTGTCATTATGATGTTGGCAGAGTTGGGTATAAACCTAAACCCCCCTTCTGATACCAAGACTGTGATTTGAGATGTGATTGGGATGTGAGGTATGGCATCACTGCTTCAAAGCAACAGATTTTTAATTAGGCCTCACAGAAGTAGTGACAGAACACAGAAACAATCCTAATTTGTACCCAACATTATTTTGTGGAAAATATCTAAATCAATTTTAGAAATTAGGCTAAATTAATTGCTTTTCATGACCTTAACAATTAAGTATGATCTAATATAAGATTCCCACATTTAAAACACAGAAGATCTTCAAGTCAAATTGTACAAACGCCAACTCCTAGCAAGTTGGGTCAGGTTTTATTTTAAGTGGTGTGAAATCTTAGCTAATAATAGCTAGTTTTAGCTGCATCAGTGGCTAGCACCTGTTTAATAGCGCTGTTGTAAACAAACAGGGGCAGGGAGAATGCTTTGACTCTCTAGTAATAGTTTGGTGTCACCTCTTAACAAGTAAAGACAAACGGTTGACAGCCATTAAGAGCCAAATATGTTACAAATAAAATGAATGTAACAGTGATCATTATTAAAATAATGAGAATTTAATTCAATCTTTCAACTGGTTTCAAGTTTTCAAAGTAGTTGAAGCACTGATATAGAAAATACTTTCAGATAATCACAATGTTAGTGGTCTGCTCGATGGACCACTGTACCGGTCTCATACAGTACATCCTTCGCTCAGCTTAGAGTTTCTATATTTACAGTGTGAGGATTATCGACTTCAATGTCTTGTTCCTTTCTCCACCTGCTTCAGTCCATGTGAACACTCCATTCTGCCCTGTTAGGGGTGAGTGAGACAACATTCATCGTCTAGCTCTCAAAGTAGTCGGCCTCTTGGATAATTTAACTGTAGTTCTTTCATTGGTTTTTGTATTCAATGTGACACTTTAATGTAGTTCACCACAGATCGTCACACTTCATTGGGTTTCAGAATGCAATAGCATAACAATTCACTATCAGATTGTCATTGATTGAAATGTGAAGGAATCGCAGTGTTCCCAAAAACACATTAGTCGAAGTTATAACCTGAATCAAGTAACGTGAATATTCAGCATTGTGAGAAGCCTAGTGAAAATGTAGCGCAGTGTGATGATGTCATGCAAAACATATATAGACTACTGATTGATATCACTGGTGTGTGTTTTCCTAATTAAACTCAGTGCATCAAAACAAGATGCTGGGCAAGTGGAAATCTGTCTTCTGCACTAGAAGAGCTACTCATTAAATAAAAGTAGTAATACCTAACTATGTAGGATAGTCTATTCTGGTGTGTTCGAGCTGAAAGATTGTGGGTTTTATACTCATCAGAACCTGCCTGTAAGCATTTTTTATTAAGCAAAATGTCTTACGCTGGACTCACAGTTCTGCTTACAGCACATCTGCGAAGATCCACGTCGCAACATAGGAACAGGACGCAGATCTTCACTGAGCTGCCTGTATTTATACTTCCACGTCACGTTAACGTGTACACAAGGGGTGGCCTATTGCATTTCTGACCCTAAATATACTTGAACCAACAAGCAAATTCGGAAACGGAGTATATCCTTGTGGAAAAAGCGGAAGAATACATTGCTTTGATTTTGCAGGGTACTTTTATTTTATTCTAGTGTCTGGCTGTCAAAAACAAAAAACAAACACCATGCTCGTTCCCTGCTTTACCAATCACCGATTAGTTGACGCAAACCTCAGCAAAGATGAGGTCCAGGACTGGCAAAAGGGGCATATTCACTCTGCTTAGTGACATGGATCTTCCCGGATCTTTGCACAGAGAAGTGTGCACACAGTGCACAAGATGGGCTTAAACCTACTCTTTGTTGTTATTGATCTCTATTAAAGGTCTAACCCCTACATGCTCCTTTGAGCTAGGGTGGCAATTTGGAGAACCCAGCCAGTGTGAGCTAGATTTTTGAAAGTATCCAACCGAAAAAATCCCACCCCAACACATCTCTGTATTCACTGTCTGACCCCTACCTGCTCCTTAATGCCCTGTCCAGCAACTCTTGAATGACACAATAAAAGTACGATAATATAAAGTAAACCCAATTTTCAACCCACGTAGCTTATTCCTCCACATCAAAACAACAGTGAAAATAATGATAACAAAATCAGTTGAATTACTAGGACAAGTAATGGAGGCGGCCCCCTGCGATGTTGTTAAAGCTGTTCTCTGGACGCCAGGGCTGAGCAGTCTGATCTCACATGTCCACTGCTTTCCGGGGGAGAATGTGTCAGCGGCAGGTGCTGGGCCTGAAATAGAGGGCGAGAGAGGAGTGTCAGGCGAGCTAGAGCCAGACTGGCATGGAGAGAGAGAGAGAGAGAGAGAGAGAGAGAGAGAGAGAGAGAGAGAGAGAGAGAGAGAGAGAGAGAGAGAGAGAGAGAGAGAGAGAGAGAGAGAGAGAGAGAGAGAGAGAGAGAGAGAGAGAGAGAGAGAGAGAGAGAGAGAGAGAGAGAGAGAGAGAGAGAGAGAGAGAGAGAGAGAGAGAGAGAGAGAGAGAGAGAGAGAGAATAGTGAGTGGCGGAGGGCACTTGGACATCCACAAAGGAGAAAATACAAGTGAAGGTTAAGAATGGGATGTGGTAAAAAGAAGGGAGAACAGCTGTTTCTTCTGGGGTATTTATAGGATGTGCCTGTTCGCCGGCTTTCCTAATGGCTTTGACTTTTCTCAAGTCAGGGCAGAATTGTCTCGGAGTTGATATTAGCAAGATTTGATTACTAGATATGTCAAACCATCCTCACCCATCCCTCTATAAACATTATGAGCCTGAACTTTTGATATGATCAAATCAAATATATGACGAAATAAAATTAATAAAATATTTGACTAAACGAATTAAATCAAACAAATGAAAAATAAATTAAAAGCTCAAGCTGAGTAAATATGTTTAGCCTAATTATTTGTGTGTGCAGGATTGATGAACAAGAACATATGTATATATATATGTTCTTGAACATCATCCTTATGAAAGAATCTCAGCATCTGCATGTTTTCACATGTACCTTGTGACAAATAGCTGCAAGAGAATCAATTCTAACTTCAGTGCTTTTGTGTTTTTCCATCACAGTGAAAATGCATTAAATATTATGTATATTGTCTGTATATCAACCATCTAACTCTTATTTCCTTGTGTTTTTCTCTGCAGGACGACCAGGTTGTGTTACAGTGCACCGCGTCCATCCTAAAGGAGCAGATCAAGTTGTGTTTGTCATGCGAAGGCTTCGGAAACCGTCTCTGTTTCCTGGAGACCACCTCCAACGCCCAGGTAAACCATGTCACTTCCTGTCATGTGACCGCATCCCCTTGTGTCCTTCAAAGGTGTGTTGTTTTATAACGGAGGTTATTATTTTTCTAGAATGTTCCCCCAGACTTGGCCATCTGCTGCTTCATATTGGAGCAGTCCCTGTCTGTACGGGCGCTACAGGAAATGCTGTCCAACACTTCTCTGGATGAGGTAATCCACCAATAATCAACCCAAAAACAAATGAAGTAAAACTGCTTTTTACATCTCAAGATGTACAATGTTTTTATGACTGTAACGCTAAAGTTACAATGGTTTGAAATGTATCGTACCAGTATAAACATGTGTTGTACATCTGAAGATGTAAGATATTTTAATGAATGCCGAACCAAGTTAGTGGTTTTAAAATGTTCTTCAACACTATACAGTACTTAATAGTACTAGTATAGGTGTGTGTGTGTTGAACATCTAAAGATCTATGAATGGAACGCTAAACCAAGCTACAATGGTTTAAAATGTGATACAGTGCTATACAGTGCTATACAGTGCTTTGTAGTTCTGTAGAGTGCTTTATAGTGCTATACAGTGCTTTGTAGTTCTTTATAGTGCTTTATAGTGCTATACAGTGCTTTGTAGTTCTTTATAGTGCTTTATAGTGCTATACAGTGCTTTGTAGTTCTGTAGCGTACTCGTGAAGGTAGTGCTGGTACGTATATGTGTAGCATGTAGCAACTGAAGTTCACTTTGTTCTTTTCTGACCCCACCCCCCCCCTCCACCCTCACCCTGCCAACCCTAGGCAGTTGATTTGGACAAATGGGTATGTCTGACCATTCTTTCCTCAAAAACTCAGACTCAAACTCACATCCAACCAACCTCTGAGTTGTCTTCGTCAACCACCTAAACCTCTCTTTTTGAACTGTTAATGCATTTTACTCGTCCTCTTGCAGATATATTTTCACTGAAAATATATTTGAATATATATTTGTATATATATATATGTTCTTTGGTGATAGCTGGGATTATAGGAATTTCTGTCATTTGAGAATATTGTTGTGGAGTGGAGTGGTGACTTCCAGCTCCTCTAACCATCCCCTCTAACACATGTGCTCGATGTTCTCGATGTTCTAAAGCCTGTCGGTGGTTATGTTCACAGTATAATATATTATGTTATCAGTCTACACCCGCTGAAACCCTGCATTTTGTCACATCCGTCTTGTTGTGCTCGAGCTCATTCTAAAATGATACCATATGTGAATGTTTCCTACTAATGTATTTCTATCTGAAATCAAAACAATGTATTATGTATGTTCAAACTCAACCAGGGAGTAATTGCTCATGTCTATGTGTTGTGTTTATAACCGGACAATTGCAGAGATCCCCTGATCATTGTTTCAATGATTTTATGGGACTATCATCCTGATTGCATTTAATGTGTTGTTGCTAATAGTTCCAGTGGCGATACCGTTCTGTTTTAATGTCTTAGTTTGCTTGGACTTTAAATGCTCAGTCAGTGCTCTGACCTCTCCTGTAATAATTCATATAAAATAACTAAATGATATAATACAATCTCTCCTGGTTGTTCTTGAACCGACTGGTTCTCTCCCATAATAACAAAGAAGTGAGCCGTGCACGTTGTGTTTAGTTCAACCTTGGGTAACTAACCCTCCTCCTCCTGTTAGTCATCCCAGGGAGGGGGTCACCGCACCCTGCTGTATGGACACGCCATCCTGCTCAAACATACCCACTCAAGCATGGTAAGGACAGGCACTACGCAGATACAACATGGTGCATGGAGGGAGAGTGAACCATTCACACTGGCGTTCTGTTCAATTCAGAATAGTTTCTGAATAGAAGTGCACCACTCCAAACTCCTTACAGAATGCAATAACGAGTATTTCAGTACCTTTACACAGTACCTCGACTTAGGTAAATGTTTTACTGAAGTAATTGTTTTGGATATTCTGGGGACATTCTTTTTTTTAGCAATGTATTTATTCATGTTTTCATTTGGCGAATCACATTAGTTTATATAGAGAATAACATTGATGTGAAGGGTCTCTCCGGGGACAGTAACACACATTTCAGTTGGATATTGCTGACAATAAGAGGAATCTATGTGGCCAAACAAACCTGGATCCACACTAGCTTAGCATCGCTTAGGAGCGACGGTGTGATTTTAACGGACGTCCTCTTGTGTAACCCAGTACCTGTGCTGCTTGACTACCTCACGTTCCCTGACGGACAAGCTGGCCTTCGATGTGGGCCTACAAGAGGACTCTACAGGTAGCTCTGGGCGCTGGTGTCCATATTTAACATCACATACACTGTCTCCACATTCTGTTCCACTCTGTTCTATTCTACTCCACTCTACTCTATTCTTCTATATCCAAATAATAATAACCCATAATACTATATTTAGGGAATGATATTTATAATGTATTTATATTCTAAATGATCTAGATTCTTTTTTTATATTATTAGAAATGTGTCTATTTCAAGAATAAAATGCCACGTACCACCTGCAGTACCCTCGCGGTACGCTTACGACAGGTTGAAAAACACTGCTCTATTCTACTCTTCTCTGATCTACCCTACTCTAACCTACTCTACTCTTGCCATTGATCCTCATTTATCATGATTACTAAGCAATATATATATCCCTCACACACCATGCTGTCCTCTTGCCCCCCCCCCCCCCCCCCGACGTGTTGTGTGTCCCCAGGGGAGGCGTGTTGGTGGACCATCCATCCAGCCTCCAAGCAGAGGTCCGAGGGGGAGAAGGTCAGGGTGGGAGACGACCTCATCCTGGTCAGTGTCTCCTCAGAGAGATATCTGGTAGGTGTTAATCTGTTATTAACTGAACCTCAATTTGTGAATGGATATTAGTTCCTTGGTCACCGTCTTGTTGGTCAGACTCACCAGGTGTGTTTCCTCGTGTGTGTGTGTGTGTGTGCATGTGTATGTGTATGCGTTTGCATGCACGTGTCTGTGTGTGTTGGGCATGTATGTTTGTGTGTGTGTGTGTGTGTGTGTGTGTGTGTGTGTGTGTGTGTTTGCGTGTGTGTTCTCAGCACCTCTCCTACGCCAGTGGGGACCTGATGGTGGACGCCTCCTTCATGCAGACCCTGTGGACCATGACCCCCGTGATGTCCGGCTGTGAGCTGGCTGAAGGTACCTATCTCCAGCCTTCGTCCTCTGCCTCCTCGTTCTCCTCTTTTATCCTCCCTCCCCTAGAAACCCCTTGGCTCACACTCTGAACGACTGAGAAAGACTGAGAACGTCGGATAGGTTTCGTCGGCCACCCGTGGCACGGCGCTTTATTGCCTCGCAGGCGATGTAACGTTTTTACACAAAATACGTCGACAGAACTTAGAATTGTCAATCGTGCATGGCTGGCGGTCTGTTGCAGCTCTGTGTCGATCCGCTCTGTCCGTGCCAACTCCGGTCCTTCTTTCAACGCGGGTTCCAGTTGCTGCAGTTATCGTAGAGAAGAGACATGATTAGTAATTAGACACCACCTGTCACCAACTCACCTGTCACCCCGTCTTCACGCCGGGTGCCAGGAACCACGTCCCCCTCCTCTCTCTCCCCAGACGGTGCTGAACCACACGCCCCCGTCACCACGACCTCACATTTCTTCTTCCACTCTACCCTCCTCTGCTCTCAAATGGCATGTCAATGATTTCGTTGAGTTTGATACCCTCGACAAATAGGCAAATGTGTAATTTAGTACCGGTGTGCAATAGGAGAATGGTAGTAGTTAATTCATAGTATAGCATAGCACAGTGCAGTAAAGCATAGCTTAGTGTAGCATAGCATAGCATAGCATAGTATAAGGATTGACCTAAAAGAAGCAAATCAAAGCGTTGTGCTGCCCTCTGTGCTCCTCTCGTACCAATAATATCCCAGTATAGTGTAGTATTGTAGCGTGGACATGACCTGCAAGAAGCCGATCGCAGCGTGGTACTAACCTCTGTGTTCTCCAGGGTTCCTGACGGGAGGCTATGTTCTGCGCCTGTTCCACGGACACATGGATGAGTGTCTGGCCATCCCTGCTGCCGACCAGGGAGACGACCAGCGCAGGTGCCTGTTTATCACATGTAACATCACACTCAACATATCACATTTGGTCTAAGTTTACTAACTGACATTTGGTGGTGCTTGTTGTTGTGTTCAGAGTGGCTCATTATGAGGGCGGAGCCGTCTGCAGCCACGCCCGGTCGCTGTGGAGACTAGAGCCGCTTCGCATCGGGTGAGTTCGACATTTTTGATTTTGTTTCATCGCCTTTCACAGTTACTGTTTGTGTTACAGTTCAGTTACTTTAAAAGTACAGGACATCACGCCACTCTGTTCTTTAGTTTCTCTTCGTTACAATAAATCCGTAACGAAACAGTAAACAAGGCGTAACTCTGCCCCTTGCAGTTGTTGGTTTCCGGTCCAGGCTCTGTGCCGTCTCGCCAGAAGTTCTGCTATGACGTAGAAGGACTGCTGGATCTGAGATCATTCCTGTGGTAACTGTTTGTTTCAGGTGGAGCGGGGGTCACATCAAATGGGGCCAGTCTTTCCGTATCCGCCACATCACCACTGGCCGCTACCTCTGTCTGGACGAGGAGAAGGGGCTGTTGGTGGTCGACCCCGAGAAGGCCAACTCCAAGATGTCTGCCTTCTGCTTCCGCATCTCAAAGGCAAGTCATTTCGCCGGAGAAAATACACGGTAAACACCAAATATGAGTGCGTGTCACGGAACAAATGCTGACCCCTGCCCAAAGATGACTCCCTTGTACATTTGTACTATGGAAAATCGATATTCAGATTCAGGTTCAGATTCTTTATAATTGTGAAAGACAATTACAGTCTTGACACGTTAAAACCACAATAAAAAAAGCCCATTGTTTTCAGTTTCTTTTCAGACACTACAGCCAATCAAAGCCCTTTACAATAAATGCCTCACAAATACAAACATAAACGATATTATTTTGACCAGGAATCAAACCGTACACCTTTGCGTCTCCCCCTCCTCACGCGAGATGGTGCTTATCATCTGTTCCCCTGTGCAGGAGAAGATCGAGGTGGCTAAGAAAAGAGACGTGGAGGGCATGGGGATCCCGGAGATCAAGTACGGGGAGTCCATGTGCTTCGTCCAGCACCTCACCACCGGACTGTGGCTCACGTACGCCGCCGTGGACGCCAAGTCAGCCCGCCTCGGACCCCTGAAGAGAAAGGTAGAGAGATAGGTGCTGGATGGAGGGAGAGAGAGAGAGAGAGGTGCTAGATGGAGGGAGAGAGAGAAAGAGAAGAGAGAGCGAGAGAGAGAGAGAAAGAGAGAGATAGGTGTTAGATGGAGGGAGAGAGAAAGAGAGAGAAAGATAGAGAGAGAGAGAGGTGCTAGATGGAGGGAGAGAGAAAGAGAGAGAGAGAGGTGCTAGATTGAGGGAGAGAGAGAGGTGCTAGATGGAGGGAGAGAGAAAGAGAGAGAGAGAGGTGCTAGATGGAGGGAGAGAGAGAGAGGGGTGCTAGATGGAGG
Source organism: Lota lota (assembly GCA_026745465.1). Taxonomy (NCBI): domain Eukaryota; kingdom Metazoa; phylum Chordata; class Actinopteri; order Gadiformes; family Lotidae; genus Lota; species Lota lota. The sequence continues at coordinate 1,690,363 of JACYXH010000764.1, forward strand.
GAGAGAGAAAGAGAGAGAGAGAGGTGCTAGATGGAGGGAGAGAGAGAGAGAGGTGCTAGATGGAGGGAGAGAGAAAGAGAGAGAGAGGTGCTAGATGGAGGGAGAGAGAGAGGGGTGCTAGATGGAGGGAGAGAGAAAGAGAGAGAGAGAGGTGCTAGATGGAGGGAGAGAGAAACAGAGAGAGAGAAAGAGAGAGACAGGTGCTAGATGAAGGGAGAGAGAGAAAGATAGAGAGAGATAGGTGCTAGATGGAGGGAGAGAGAAAGAGAGAGAGAGAGAAAGAGAGACAGGTGCTAGATGAAGGGAGAGAGAAAGAGAGAGAGAAAGATAGAGAGAGATAGGTGCTAGATGGAGAGTGAGAGAGTGAGATTAAGGGTAGAAAGAGCAAGAGAAAGATGGTGAGAGATAGGTGCTGATGGAGAGAGACAGATAGACTGATGGAGCGAGAGATTTCGAGAGAGAGAAAGATAGTGTGAAAATATATATATAGAGAGAGAGATAGATTCCACAACAAAAAAATTACAATACAAAAAACCTGTAGTCAAGTAATCAAAACCCAACTTAGAATTCTTCAATTGAAAGTAAATGAAACATAATAGTTAGCTCTGGATCTGGTTAGATAGATTGATATGTTGTTGTGTCCACCTACCAGGCCATCCTCCACAAAGAGGGCCACATGGACGATGCTCTGACCGTGGCTCGCTCTCAGACAGAGGAGTCACAGGCTGCCAGGATTATCTACAGCACCAACGGCCTCTTCAACCAGTTCATCAAGTAAGGACCCCGGCCTCAGTTTATCATTCACATGACTGATCTATTTAAATAAGTCAATACTGCTACCCTAATACCCTAACACTGTGTAACGGTTTCTTTCAATCACACAAACTTTTGTGATTGATCATAATGTGTATTTGGTTTTTAATACATTATACTACAGTTTGGGACAAGCCCCTAAGCCTAGACGGTTACGCCTCCAATCATATAATAATAGAACCATCATTTTGAGTCCGCTCCATTTGTCTCCAGTATCTCCACCCGGTTGTTGATCCATATATTTGAGGTGAATGGTTCTGCTGTGTGTGTCTCCAGGGGTCTGGACGCTCTGAACGGTAAGAACAAGTCGGGCAGTGCCGCCTCGCTGCCCATGGACACGGTGGTGCTCGCCCTGCAGGACCTCATCTTCTACTTCAGACCCCCCGAGGAGGAGCTGGAGCACGAGGAGAAGCAGTCCAAGCTCCGCTCCCTGAAGAACAGACAGAACCTCTTCCAGGAGGAGGTGGGGTTTTAAATAAGCCCAGAAGGGTTTCTACCTCACCTTCACGTGTAAAACTGTTTGATGTTACATTTGTGTAAATAAAATGAGCTGCTGTCACTAGCCTAGCTTACGGAACAAAGTTATAACTTTAGATCACTTTGTTCCAGGGCTTTATGAGTAAGACGTCCACACGCTGTGATTGGACAGTCTTGAACGATATGTCATACTATGTCAGGCGGCCGTCACATTCACCTTTCAGCCGACAATCAGCTGTCTGGGGAAAGGTATTGGCACCACTGAGACATTGTTTCGAGGGTAGCCAATTAAAGTCAAAATCACACATGATGTGTTGCCTTTAACCCATACCTGTACCTCCCGTCTCTGTATTCAGCCGTCTTGTTTTAATTCATCTCCATGCAGATATTTTCATTGCATGCGTTTCCCTTTCCAGATGATATTTACACGGTAAAACAACAGAACTACTGCAAGTGTCCTTTTTCTTTTCTGTGTAACAGGGAATGATCACTCTGGTTCTGGACTGTGTGGACCGCCTCAACGTCTACAACACAGCTGCACACTTCTCTGAGTTCGCCGGAGAGGAGGCTGCAGAGTCCTGGAAGGAGATTGTTAATCTACTGTATGAACTGCTTGGTAGGTTCCCTCAGACAGATCTGTTAGATAGATAGATGGATAGATGGAAGGATAGAGTAGACTGACTGACCGATTGACAAATTATTGATTTAGCTATTATGGTATTTATTTATTCATTAATTTCAGATTTGTAAGTGTCCATTTATTTGATTTACATATGTGTTCATTCAGAGGTACTACAATGACTGTCATCGTTACGTCTCTCTCTCTCCTTGTGTGAAGCGTCATTGATCAGAGGAAACCGCTCCAACTGTGCTTTGTTCTGTGACAACCTGGACTGGCTGGTCAGCAAGCTGGACCGCCTGGAGGCCTCTTCAGGTAGGGTCCAGCTTCCCCTGCTGCTTCTGGTCTCTGGTCTTATTCCCCTCTGGGTGGGAGAGGGGCCTGGTAGCTCCTGTCTGGTGGAGGTGGTGGATCCCAGACATCCGCTTTGCAGATCATTTGACTTCCACTGGTTTCCCTACAACAGGAATCCTGGAGGTGCTGTACTGCGTTCTGATCGAGAGTCCAGAAGTTCTCAACATCATCCAAGAGAACCACATCAAGTCAATCATCTCTCTGCTGGATAAACATGGACGCAATCACAAGGTCAGGAGGTCGTCTGGTCTGATGTGGTGTTTTACATCATCATATGATCACATATTAAAGTAAATGTTTGTGTGTGTATGTGTGTGGTTGTGTGTGTGTGTGTGTGTGTGTGTGTGTGTGTGTGTGTGTGTGTGTGTGTGTGTGTGTGCATGCGTGTAGGTGCTGGATGTGCTGTGCTCCCTCTGTGTGTGTAACGGTGTGGCCGTGAGGTCCAATCAGAATCTCATCACAGAGAATCTGCTTCCTGGTCGTGACCTCCTCCTACAAACCAACATCATCAACTATGCCACAAGGTGGGGTTATTATTGTTAACAGGAAATAGCAGCTGACCCAGCCGCAAGGTTCTGGGTTCGATCCCCATGGTCGACCTGTCGGCATCCTTGAGCAAGATGCCCTCACCCCTACCTGCTCCTTAATGGCCTGTACAGTATCTAAAACATTAAAACATCTGCCAAACAGTAGTATTACTAAAAAGTAAATAAATAAAAAGTGTTGTCTTTCATCCATGTTTGATGCTTCACCTCCTCAGTGTCTTCTTTTTCAACTGGTAATCATTGTTGGCACTTATTTTGTTGTCTGCAATGTACATTTTGGTCGATGGGTTCTAGACCCCTGTCCATAGTTAGTGTCCAATCTTTAATGTATGCTGCCTGTATCCTGTCGGTCTTACAGTGTACTACGGTATGGACATTGAAGAGTTCTGAGTCTGTCATGCCTTTTGTCGCCCCAGCATGCGGCCCAACATCTTCCTGGGGACGTGCGAGGGCTCCACCCAGTACAAGAAGTGGTATTTCGAGGTGATGGTGGACCATGTGGAGCCCTTCCTCACCGCTCAGCCGGTGCACCTGCGTGTGGGCTGGGCCCTGACGGAGGGCTACAGCCCCTACCCCGGAGGGGGAGAGGGCTGGGGAAGCAACGGCGTTGGGGATGACCTCTACTCCTACGGCTTCGACGGCCTCCACCTCTGGTCAGGTAGCGTAGAACTGCAGTTTATATGTTTTATGGTGTACAGTTGTTTGATAGAATTCATCGGTGATCTGAAGGGGTTGCTGCTTCCATTCTAAGCGCCATGATGTCCTTGAGCAAGAAAGCTAACCCCTCACACCTCCCAATAAAAGGGCTGTTGCCTTGTCTGTTTGACACAGGCATTAGTGTGTGAGTGGCTGAATGTGAGGCATGCGACCTGTCACAAGTGCTTTGAGTCGTTAAAAGATGCAGTCTATATTTATGCAGCGATTCTTACCAGTTAACTTTTCCTGGAAACTCAAAAAACAATCACACATTTGTACAACAATGTATTTTTCTGTTGACCACCACGGGAGGGACTGAAAGCTTCACAAAAGATAAGATAGGATTATCTAATACAATCATTTAACATGAAATATGAAATAATGTATTTAGCAATGTCCAATTTATTACACGCCACCTAGGTGGCTTTTCCCACTCCACCTAGGTGACTTTCCTCGGGCTCCTCCAAACCAATTGGACACAGGGTGGTGATGTTGAAAATCCGGTTTATTGTTAAGGTTGAATGGAATGAGGCATGCAGCTGGTGCTCCATGCTGCCATGCCGGAGAGCTCTTCCTGAGTGTGTGTGGTGGTGGCTGGTTTAACCTGTCTACACTGATTGCTCAATGTGCAACAGGTGTGCAGCCCCACCCAGCCCCAGAGTCCAATCAGTCTGACTCGGGCCAGGTGAGGCTGCTTAAACCAGCCACCATCCACACACACTCCCACAATGTAATATAAGGAAATAAGGGAAATTGAGGCATTACAGCAGCCTAAAGTGAACAGGACAGTGAAAATCAAACAAAAGAAGATTAAAATATAAAAACGTGTAATATCGGCAGTGTGTAAATACTGAGCACCAGAGAGCCTGCTCTGTGTTGATGTCCGCAGGCCGTGTCCCGCGGAACGTGGCCACGCCCGACCAGCACATTCTGACCGCCGACGACGTGGTCAGCTGCTGCCTGGATCTGAGCGTGCCCAGTATCTCCTTCCGCATCAACGGGCACCCCGTGCAGGGCATGTTCGAGAACTTCAACCTGGACGGACTCTTCTTCCCCGTGGTCAGCTTCTCGGCTGGTGTCAAGTACGGACAGTTTTATTCCCAACCATGACAACCCCAGTGGATCTTGTTGAGAGAAACTGGCAATGCAAAGCTACACACTCAGAGCGGATCACCAAGCATCTTATGATTTTGCACCAATTGCAAGGCTAAACCATAAGCATTTATAGTACAGAGGCAGAAAACACAACACAGATTGGAAGAGCCGTAGAACAAGGAACCATGTAGGGAGGAAGAGAATAAGGCGGTACATTGACATTTATGGTGTTGACCATAAGGTGGGACTGCAGCAAAAGGTATTATGATAAAATATCAACAGAGGGTGCAAACTACTGCGGCCATTCTTAGGCTAGGAAGGGCACATTAAGATACTGCTCAGTTTCAAAGGAAGCATGTAGCAATGTCCACTACTACACGCCACCTAGGTGGCTTTTCCCACTCCACCTAGGTGACTTTCCTCAGGCTCCTCAAAACCAATTGGACACAGGGTGGTGATGTTGAAAATCCGGTTTATTGTTAAGGTTGAATGGAATGAGGCATGCAGATGGTGCTCCATGCCAGAGAGCTCTTCCTGAGTGTGTGTGGTGGTGGCTGGTTTAACCTGTGCACACTGATTGCTCAATGTGCAACAGGTGTGCAGCCCCACCCAGCCCCAGAGTCCAATCAGTCTGACTCGGGCCAGGTGAGGCTGCTTAAACCAGCCACCATCCACACACACTCCCACAAAGCATAATGGGAAAATGGTTACCGTATACTGTTCATACAGTTAACATGTGATACATTTATCAATTACAGATCATACAGTTAATTTATTCTATATAAAAACTGAAAAAAAGAAAAGAAAATGTACAAATCATAATATGAGTATCTCCCTCATTACCGTCCACTTTCTTTTAACCGCCAGGGTTCGCTTCCTGCTGGGCGGTCGCCACGGCGACTTCAAGTTCCTCCCGCCCCCGGGTTACGCTCCGTGCTACGAGGCAGTGTTGCCTAGAGACCGCCTGCGCATCGAGCCCATCAAAGAGTACAAGCATGACTTCAACGGCGTCCGCAACCTCCTGGGGCCCACCCAGTCGCTGTCCCACACCGCCTTCACCCCCTGTCCTGTGGACACGGTGCAGGTACGACCACACCCTGGCCAATCAAAGCATGCAATCAATATTAGAGTAACTACAAAAATGGTTGCTACTTCGACACTACAAGAAGCATTGCAACATTCTGAACCTTTAAAAAAAGAGGCTATAGGAGTGTAAGTATAGGAATCAAACAGGTCGATTTATTAGTTGGTAGTTTAATTATTAGTGGTCGCGGATGATAGGAGGCAGTGCACTGCAGCAAAGTAATTATACAACACTGCTGACATATTTGATTACTCCATTCTCCTTGCAGATTGTGTTACCACCTCATCTGGAGCGCATCCGAGAGAAGCTAGCAGAAAACAGCCACGAGTTGTGGGCTGTGACCCGCATCGAGCAGGGGTGGACCTTTGCTCCGGTCAGTGTTCTGATGTTAACCTAAAATGAAGATACATTTTGTAGATGGCGATTCAAAATGATTCAATAGGAAAGCTTCTAAGACGACTGTGGTGTCTACAGGTCCGCGATGACAACAAGAAGCTGCACCCATGCCTGGTGGACTTCCAGGGTCTCCCAGACCCTGAGAAGAACTACAACCTGGCCATGTCTGGGGAGACACTCAAGTGAGTCCTTCAGGCCTTCAGGTCCTATACTCCAAAGGATTTCCTGTGTATTTCCAGACTGTATATCCTGTCCGTATTTCCTGTGGGTTTTTTCCAGGCTGTATCTCCAGACTGTATTTCCTGTGTGTATTTCCTGTCTGTGTTTGACTCCTTCCTGTGTGGTTAATTTTGAAGGACTCTGCTGGCGCTGGGCTGTCATGTGGGCATGGGCGATGAGAAGGCAGAGGAGAACCTGAAGAGGATCAAACTACCCAAAACGTACGTGTGTCCATGGACACTGTTAACATGGACAGAGTCTATTTTGAGTCAATACTCTGATCACATGCGATCAATAACGCTCTGGTGTTTTCCTCTCAGGTATATTCAGAGTAACGGGTACAAGCCAAATCCTCTGGACCTGAACCACGTCAAGCTGACCCCGAACCAGAACACTCTGGTGGAGAGGCTGGCGGAGAACGGACACAACGTGTGGGCCAGGGACCGGGTGCGACAGGGCTGGACCTACAGCATCGTACAGGTAAGCACAAGCAGTGGCTGTTAGGATCTAGAGTTTGTTTTAATGTGTGACACATGGATGTGGACCTGATGTTTGTGATTCAAAACAGTCCAATTCAATAAGCTGGAAATACAAGAAGAAATGTCTGATTTGAATCAGACATACCTCAAGAATGAATATAATATGGTCCAATAAGATAAGAAAGAAAGAAAAAAAAACAATGTAATAAAGAAAGGAAGAAATATGAAGTTTAACTCAAAGGTATACTAGCTATTTACAATAAATCAAGTAAGAAATAAGTCATACAAACACAGGTTTACTATTATAGGTTTAATATTTCATATAAATAAAATATTTTGACCTGTGGATTCATCAATTCCTCAATCGTCATTGCCATGTGTAACCGGATTTTAAACTTTACGCATCTTGTCACGCAGGACATATACAGCAAGCGCAATCCACGGTTGGTTCCTTACAACCTGCTGGACGAGAAGACCAAGAAGACCAACCGAGACACCGTGTGTGCTGCCGTGCGCACGCTGATTGGCTATGGCTACAACATAGAGCCCCCGGACCAGGAGAGCAGTGAGTACACCGTGCTCTGTCTGACTCTATGCACGTACACCTAACCTTTTTCCTGACGTGTCCCTTAAAGACAACAGGTTTTGTATCGACTTTAATCCGCTGAAATGGTGCTTCAGCGGTGCTTTGAGCATGTTGTTTTTGCGATCAGAACGTCGACAGTTCTATTTGACCGTTGTTGTAAAAGTTGGATTTGTAGCGCATTGATTTGTAACTGTTAAAAGGCAAAGGTTTCCTGTTAATATTGCACACCCTTGGAATACTATTGACCAATCAGATTCAAGTATTCGACAACACTGTGATAATGTGATTAACCCTATAAATGAAGTCTGCATTGCCTCAAAGAGACTTCCTATTGTACCTAAGGTGGGCCCGGGTCTGGCGGTTCCCGCGGCGACAAGGTGAGGGTCTTCCGGGCGGAGAAGTCTTATGGGGTGACCCAGGGGAAGTGGTACTTTGAGTTTGAGGCGGTGACGGTCGGGGAGATGAGAGTGGGCTGGGCCCGGCCCAGCGTCCGAGCTGACACCGATCTCGGCGCCGACGAGCTGGCCTACGTCTTCAACGGCTTCAAGGTACGATGGAAGACCACTCAGCTCCCCCGCCCGCACTCGCTTAGGGACCCTGCTAGAGCATTCGACAAAAACAACCCCGCCTTTGTCTCGTGCTCAGGCCCAGCGCTGGCATGTCGGGACCGAGCCGTTCGGGCGCCAGTGGCTGTCTGGTGACGTGGTGGGGTGCATGATCGACCTGACGGAGATGAACATCATGTTCACCCTCAACGGGGAGATGCTGATCAGCGACTCTGGATCCGAGATGGCCTTCAAGGACATTGAGATAGGAGAGGGTGAGTGGTCCCATCTCCTCCATGTGACATGATATGATACTGTACAATTATGGGTTCTGTCCCCAATAATAATAATAATAATATTATTATTATTAATAATACATTTTATTTAGTAGCGCCTTCATTGTACTCAAGGTCATCTACATCATATAAGATCAGTAATAAATCATGCAATGAACAAGAAAACATCAGTACACAATAAAACATACAATAAACAACAGATCACCAGTAATAAAACATCAGGACAATCAACAATAAGTTGACCAATAACCATGCATAGGTAACAGAGCATAGCTCGGCAATGAGTTAGAAATCAATATTATTATAAAATAAGATGCAGTTAAAGTGTGAAAGCTTTAAAAAGATGGGTTTTAAGAGCAGTATTGAATTCTGCCATGGAGTCCAGTATGTGGATGTGAGGGGGAAGGGAGTTTCAAAGTTGAGGTGCAGCATAGGAGAAGGCCCTGGCACCCATTGTGCTGAGATTGATGGCTGGCAACGCCAGTAGACCCGCTGATGAAGACCACAGGAAGCCAGAAGGATTGGAAGTAGGAAGGAGGTCTGTTAGGTAAACGGGATAGATTGTGAAGCGCTTTACATGTAAATAAAAGATTTTAAGGTTTATCTGTTGCGACACAGGGAGCCAGTGTAATTTAATCAGCAGGGGAGTGGTTCCCTGCTGACTCCTCCTCCTCCTCGTCTTCTCCCAGGCTTCATCCCAGTGTGCAGCCTGGGTCTGTCCCAGGTGGGCCGCATCAACCTGGGTCAGAACGTCAGCAGCCTGCGCTACTTCACCATCTGTGGCCTGCAGGAGGGCTTCGAACCCTTCGCCATCAACATGAAGCGTGACATCACCATGTGGTTCAGCAAGAGCCTGCCACAGTTCATCCCCGTGCCCACTGACCACCCCCACCTCGAGGTAACCCCCCTCCCCCCCTCAAGCTCAGCTTTATCTTAGATAAGAGAGTATCGTTTCATAACCCATCCCTTGTATGTCCTGACATCATCCCTTGAATGTCCTGACAACATGGTAGTAGATGAGGTGTCATACCCCCCCCCCCCCCCCCCCCATACGCACACACACACACACACATACACACACATACTCACTACGTAAAGATCTTTGGGTACCTGGAAAAGTGCTATATGAATCAATCAATTGTATGTACTGACAACAGCGACATCCCTTGTATGTACTGACAACAGCGACATCCCTTGTATGTACTGACAACACCTACATCCCTTGTATGTACTGACAACACCTACATCCCTTGTATGTACTGACCACATCCTTGTGGTCTCCCGCCCCAGCTGTCCCGTGTGGACGGCACGGTGGAGAGCGCCCCCTGCCTGAAGCTGACCCACAAGACGTTCGGCTCCCAGAACGCCACCACGGACCTGCTGTTCCTGCGCCTCAGCATGCCCGTGGAGTTCCATGAGACCTTCAAGGTGCGGGCCGGGACCACGCCCCTGACCCGCACCCTCACCATCCCCGAGGACGAGGTGCTGGAGATGGACCCCGACTCGGACTACGAAGTGCTGAAGAAGTCGGCCACACGGCGGGAGCAGGAGGAGGACAAGAAGGAGGCGTCGGTGCCCAAGGAGACCCCGGCGCTGAAGAACGGAGAGAACGAGAAGGACGCGTCCACGGAGAAGAGCCGCAAGAAAGGGTCGGTGATGGATTCATGTTGGATTCATGTTGGATTCATGATGAATTCATGATGGATTCATGTTGGATTCCAAGTTGTATTCATGTTGGATTCATGTTGGATTCAAGTTGTATTCATGTTGGATTCATGACGATAGATAGAATCCAACAGATACCTTCATATATTGCCATCCGTCAAAAGTCTGCATATCTGTCACTTTAAGCATCCTATATATAGGTGTGCGGTCCTCATGTTGTGTGATCATGTGATCGTCAGGTTTTTGTTCAAGGCCAAGAAGGCAGCGCTCATCAACCCCCCTCCGATGGTTCCCACCATGCCCCGCCTGATGGAGGACGTGGTGCCCGACGACCGGGACGACATGGACATCATCCTCAACACCACCACAGTACGATGACTTTATATTATATTCATACCCCTTACCGTATTCATACACCCAAGATGGATTTGGGCTCAACATTTGACATTTAAAAATGTAAAGGTAAGATAATACTTGATTGATGAGTCACTGTCGTTAATAATTAGAGTACAATAATAATACTTAGTTATTGTTGTTAATATTATGTAATAGTATATTATAGTATACGGTATGTCATGTTATGTCATCATCAAACAATATAAATTAAAGGAGCAGTGTGTAGAATGTAGTGGCATCTAGCGGAACGGACTTGGAAGAAATGGAATATAATTTAAAATGTTGAAGGAATTAGGAAATTAGGAAAATAAGTGTTGTTGTGTATAGTTACCTTAGAGTGAGCCGTTTATATCTACATAGGGAGCGTTTCATCTTCCACTGAGCGCACCATGTTGCACCGGCATGTTTCCACAGTACGGCTCCAGGTGGTGGGCTATGTGTTGTAGGAAGGAGAGGGGGCGTGTTATCCCCATGTCTACGATCCATTTGTGATTCTTTTTTAGTATCGTCTTTGTGTAGGTGCATTATAATGAGCGATGAGGTTGTATATGAAATGCGCCACACACGTTATACTGTAAGCGTCCTTGAAGCTTAACCCTCTCTCGGACGGGGACATCCAAATCCACCTCTGGTTCGGGTGGAGCTCCACACATCGCCACACACACACCATGGTGTCAAACTATGTGTCCAAGAAGCTCATATATAATTTTTTTTGTTGTGCATTCTTTATTACATCCATGTTTTGGAGCCATTAGTTTTAGAGGTTGATTCCCTGTTTGATAACTTAAAGTAGGCTATCACTCTTTTGGAGAAAGTTGGTATCCAAAACAAAGCAAAACTGTTTTGCACACTTTCATGTTACCAAAAGCAAGCTATATTCACGTAGCGTAGACTACTCAAGATTAATGATCAATACCTATAGATCAATCAATAATTATAGATCTAAGAATGTACTTTACCACTATGGATGCAATAAGAGGACTGTGTGTTCAGAAATATAAATAGGCTGTTACCTCCACCATATACTAAAACAGGTACAGTGACCATGGTGACTATCGGAAATACCTTTTTCAATTGGTTGCAATCTGCAACTTCCCCGCTAGTTGCTACTCAATTCTACACACTGGCCCTGTAACATACATTATCATAGCGATACTATTATAGTAGTGTAATTGGTGACGTAGATATTAAAATATTGACTGGAAGGAAATTCAAGTAGACGATGATGATAATGATGACGATAAAAATGACGATGAAGATGATGACGATGATGTTAAAGACCATGATGATGATGACAATGTCAATGATGTCATTACCTCCTCTGCCTGCAGTACTATTACTCGGTGCGCGTGTTTGCGGGCCAGGAGGTGAGCAGTGTGTGGGTGGGCTGGATCACCCCCGACTACCACCAATACGACCCCCACTTTGACCTCACCAAGGTCCGCAACGTGACCTTGACGGTCGGGGACGACAAGGGAAACATCCATGACAGGTATCCATGACCAAAATATCGAATATCCCCATACTTCCTGTGTGTCCCGCTGTATAAATACAGTCTGCTTCCTGTGTGTCCTGCAGTATCAATACAGTGCTTCCTGTGTGTCCTGCAGTATCAATACAGTCTGCTTCCTGTGTGTCCTGCAGTATAAATACAGTCTGCTTCCTGTGTGTCCTGCAGTATCAATACAGTCTGCTTCCTGTGTGTCCTGCAGTATAAATACAGTCTGCTTCCTGTGTGTCCTGCAGTATCAATACAGTCTGCTTCCTCTGTGTCCTGCAGTATCAATACAGTCTGCTTCCTCTGTGTCCTGCAGTTTCAATACAGTCTGCTTCCTGTGTGTCCTGCAGTATAAAGCGCAGTAACTGCTACATGGTGTGGGGAGGGGAGTTCAGCGGCTCCCAGCAGACGCGTGTCAGCCAGGAGGACTTTGTGATTGGCTGCCTGATCGACCTTGACACCGGCCTCATGAACTTCACGGCAAACGGGAAAGAGATCAACACCTTCTACCAGGTCAGGGGAGAAGAGTGCTTGATGTTAGCATGATTGATTTTTTATGTAATTTGAACGGTTATATTAACTGTTGATAACAAATTGTTTCCCAGGTGGAGCCAAACACCAAACTCTTCCCAGCGGTCTTTGTCCTGCCTTCCAATCAGAACGTGATTCAAGTGGAGCTCGGCAAACTCAAGGTCACTTCCGTTAAAAGCCAGAACCACTTTCTAATTCTGTTCATCATTCAGTTCACTCGTTATTGTGGGGCCAGGATAGTATTGTGGTTCATGAATGCTCATGAATGACATATATACAAATAAAAACATGAATCCCTTTGGATGAAAGCATCTGCTAATCTAAATCTACAAATCAATGACTGCCAATCTACGTTATAATCTTGAATTTAATAAATGAAGTACATATTACATGTCCTATTCAGTGTATTAATTGAATGTTATTTCATCCTTCGCCCTCTTCAGAACATCATGCCGATCTCGGCGGCCATGTTCCGCAGCGAGCGCAGGAACCCCGTGCCCCAGTGTCCGCCCCGCCTGGACGTCCAGATGCTGACCCCCGTGATCTGGAGCCGCATGCCCAACCACTTCCTGTCCCCGGAGACGGGCCGCGTCAGCGAGAGGCTGGGCTGGAAGGTGGACTGCTCAGAGCCCCTCACCATGATGGCCCTGCACATCCCTGAGGAGAACCGGTAGGACCTCCTCCTTCTGGTCCTCCTTCTGGTCCTCCTACTGGTCCTCCTACTGGTCCTCCTTCTGGTCCTCCTACTGGTCCTCCTACTGGGCCTCCTTCTGTGCCTCCTACTGGGCCTCCTTCTGGACCTTCTTATGGTCCTCCTTCTGGTCCTCCTACTGGTCCTCCTTCTGGTCCTCCTACTGGGCCTCCTTCTGGTCCTCCTTCTGGTCCAACTTCTGGTCCTCCTACTGGTCCTCCTACTGGTCCTCCTTCTGGTCCTCCTTCTGGTCCTCCTTCTGGTCCTCCTTCTGGTCCAACTTCTGGTCCTCCTACTGGTCCTCCTACTGGTCCTCCTACTGGGCCTCCTTCTGGTCCTCCTTCTGGTCCTCCTTCTGGTCCTTCTGATGGTCCTCCTTATGGTCCTCCTACTGGTCCTCTTACTGGTCCTCCTTCTGGTCCTCCTTCTGGTCCTCCTACTGGGCCTCCTTCTGGTCCTCCTTCTGGTCCTCCTTCTGGTCCTTCTGATGGTCCTCCTTATGGTCCTCCTACTGGTCCTCTTACTGGTCCTCCTTCTGGTCCTCCTACTGGTCCTCCTTATGGTCCTCCTACTGGTCCTCTTACTGGTCCTCCTTCTGGTCCAACTTCGGGTCCTCCTACTGGTCCTCCTTCTGGTCCTCCTTCTGGTCCTTCTGATGGTCCTCCTTATGGTCCTCCTTTTCGGGCCTGAAGGAGTTCGGACAAAACTTAATTTAATATCAGATTGTTTTTCTCATATTTAAACTCAACCATTTCTAATGAATCATTTCCAGTGGAAAGGTATCTAATCTAAACCAAAACCTGGCTTTTACTTTACATTCTCTGTCGATTTTGTGAGCTTTATCCTGTAGTCTATGTTTTTGACTACAGAACCATTTTGAACCATTTTGAACATTACACCAACGTTTTACCTCAATCTATCGTCCTAAATCCACAACCTGGCTCAAGGTGACCATACAAATCGCTTCCTCTCCCACGCGTCACGATGGACGCTCCATTCATGTCCCTCTGTGACTGTGCCCCGTCGCACTCTCACCACCACCTCCTCCTTGCCTCCCTTCTCCCCAGCTGCATCGACATCCTGGAGCTGTCGGAGCGCATGGACCTCCTCAAGTTCCACTACCACACGCTGAAGCTGTATGACTCGGTGTGCGCGCTGGGCAACAACCGCGTGGCCCACGCGCTCTGCAGCCACGTGGACGAGTCGCAGCTCTTCTACGCCATCGAGAACACCTACCTGCCGGGGCCCATGAGGAGCGGCTTCTACGACCTGCTCATCAGCATGCACCTGGAGTCGGCCAAGAGGAACCGCCTGGGCACCAACAAGGAGTTCATCGTGCCCATGACGGACGAGACGCGGGCCATCACGCTGTACTCGGACCAGGACAAGTCGCACGCCCTGCCCGGGGTGGGCCTCACCACCTGCCTGCGGCCCAAGCTGCACTTCTCGCCCACGGGCTTTGTGGGGACCAACCAGGACATCTACACCCTGAGCCCCTTCATCCCACTGGAGGTGAGGCAGAGCGTTGAGACCATAGTGAAGCGATTCATCCTGTTAAGAGTCCGTTTCATCATAGTTTCATAGGTTTATTTTTGGTCATTTTTTAGGATAGTAGCTAGTCCATTGCTATTTCTATTTTCCATGAATTGTCATTTTCAATATAGATTAATCTGTTTTTTTCTGGTACTTTTCTGCTATATATATGCCATATCCTTTAGCAATGTTCAGTGTTGATATTGCATAAAAAATATGGACAATTCATAAATGATGGTGACTGTTCATCTATCATTAGATGCATTGACTACCAAAACAGTCATTGAAGTCGCAGTCCTAAAGTGAATGTATCCACTGAATGTGTTCAGTTGTGGTTGGCTTTGCTGTTACTTACTTCCAATAATCAATAATCCACTTGAGTAAACCGCCGTGAGGGAGTGGCAGCCCTACGTCTCCCCATGACCTGATGATCACCTCCTTCACCATGTGGTCGTGTCTCCTCAGGTGCTGAAGACCAAAGCGCTGAACATGGTGACGGAGGCTGTGCAGGACGGCGGCCAGGCCATGCGGGACCCCGTCGGGGGCAGCGTGGAGTTCCACTTCGTGCCCATCCTCAAGCTCATCAGCACCCTGCTGATCATGGGCGTGTTCGACGACAACGACGTCCGGCACATCCTCAAGATGATCGAGCCCACCGTGTTCAGCAGCGAGGAGCCGCCGCCCGTCAAAGAGACCAAAGGACCCAAGGCGGAGAGCCAACCCAGGCTGGCCATTAAAGCCCCGGCGAAGAAGAAAGAAGAAGAGGAGGAGGAGGAGGAGGAGGAGGAGGAGGAGGAGGAGGAGGAGGAATACGCCACGGAGGAGGAGTACGAAGAGGACGACGAGGGCGTGGGGGAGGACGAGGAGTATGAAGGAGAGGACGAGGTGGACGAGGTGACGGAGCACGTCGCCAAGGAGACGAAGCAGGTGAACGGAGAGAAGGGGGCGGAGGAGACGGAGAAGGAGGTGAAGAGCGGAGAGGCGGCCGGCGAGACCAAGGAAGTGTTGGAACAAGGACTCTTCCAGATGAAGCTCCCGGAGTCTGTTAAACTGCAGGTACGCAGCAGTCCATCTCACAAATAAACAGAAAATACACCAGGTCCAGTCTGATCTTTTTTACTGTAAATAATAATCCTCTTATCTCTTATTATCCTATTGCCGCCAAACAAAAGTATGGATTTTTGTTTCCAGATTCTCCATATATTGTTGGTGTCTGTGTTTCCTGTAGTGTAAAACATAGTAACTTGCTGTCTTCCTGTCCACCAGATGTGCACTCTGCTGCAGTACTTCTGTGACTGCGAGCTGCGCCACAGGGTGGAGGCCATCATAGCTTTCTCAGACCAGTTCGTCTCCCAGATACAGACCAATCAGAGACAGCGCTACAACGAGCTCATGTTGGCATTCACCATGTCGGCTGCAGAGACTGCCCGCAAGACCCGCGAGTTCAGATCCCCACCACAGGAGCAGGTACATCTACACACATGTTTTGTTCAAATACATTGATAGCAGTGTTGTATGTAGCATGTATTGACTCCTTTACCGTTGCACATTTTTTAAATAAATTAAAATAATAACGATTTTAATATTTATATAGATTAGAAGTATGTGAATAGGAAGCAAGTATTTAGGACAACATGATGGAGATGGCCTTCGTACCCTGACTGATGATTGCCTCTAAAACCGAAAAGCTATTATAATTGTGATGTAAACGGAATCCATCCGGATTTTGGATAGATTCAGCACAGATGGATATTTTGGATATCAGCACCATTCAAGGACAGCAGGTTGTTTTGCCCTGATTTCCCATCTGAGATGAATGAAGTAAATCTCATTGCATCTATACGATGCGTAGGTCAACATGCTGATGAACTTTAAGAACTGCTCTGAGGACCAGGAGTGCCCTGTGCCTGAGGAAGTCAGAGACTCTCTGCTGGTGTTTCACATGGACCTGCTGGCACACTGTGGTCAGTCTTTTATTCACCTTGCATCAGTATTCACTTTTTTAACATCAAGATTTACATTGAGTCATTTAGTGGACGCTCCTATCCAACGCAACTCACAATTGAGGCTGAGAACAATCAAAACGTACAGTCAAAATTGTTCAGATATTAAGGTTAGTGTTAGAGATATGTAGCCATAGTAGAGATAGGAATCAGAAGAATCACAACATGGCAGGTTGCTATATATAGGTCGATACACGCTCTGACCTCTCACCTCCACACTAGGCGTCCACATCGAGGAGGAGGAGCAGGAGGAGGAGGTGGACACCTCCGTCCGCGGCCGGCTGCTTCGCCTGCTGGAGAGGGTGAGGAAGTTCCGGGAGAAGAAGGTGGAGGTGGAGCCTGAAGCCGAGGAAGAGAAGAAACCTGGTGAGCATTGCGTGGTCTTTCTCATAGTCTCGTTTTTTCACAGCCACATTGATTCTGTACGCGTCAGAAACAGAAACAGCCAGTTGATAGGAGAACTCTTTTACTGGGGATGGGCATTTTTATGTACAAAAAATGTTCTCTAATCCTTACAAATTCCATCCACCATCCATTTTGTTTTTCCAATCAGAAACAAAATGGGGGATGCGAGATGAATCCCAATATGTTCTCTGTCCATTTGAATCCCTTTTCTGTCTGGCGTTGTCCTTAGAGCCCGTGCATGACTCATGCATGCTATGACTCATGACTACTGCGCAGAACCATAACAGAAACCTTTCTCCTACCATCTCCTGCTCCACCAGGCACCCTGCAGGAGCTGGTGTCCCACACCATGATCCACTGGGCCCAGGAGTCCTTCATCCAGAACCCCGAGCTGGTGCGCATGATGTTCAGCCTGCTCCACCGCCAGTACGACGGCCTGGGGGAGCTGATCCGGGCCCTGCCCAAGGCCTACACCATCAACGCCGTGTCCATCCAGGACATCATGGACCTGCTGGAGTGCCTGGGTCAGATCCGCTCGCTGCTCATCGTCCAGATGGGGCCCGAGGAGGAGAGGCTCATGATCCAGAGCATCGGGTTAGCGCCGCTGCCTTTTGTTTACCGCCTGTTTTACCACCAGGTGTGATGTTGGTTACCCATTACAAGCCATTACAACATCTGAAGTGACATCACACGTGGGTATCGTATCTTAGATCCATCAGCCTACCAGTTGGTACAGACCACTGTGGTTGGTGGTCGGTTCATCAATCCAATAGACATCTGGGTATAAAAGGGGCCCCTAATATAGATTTGATTGGAAGTGTGTAAGGAAGCCATGTAATAGTGATGTATAACTTTTGTCCTGTGTTAGGAACATCATGAGCAATAAAGTTTTCTACCAACACCCTAACTTGATGCGAGCCCTGGGCATGCATGAGACCGTCATGGAGGTCATGGTCAACGTGCTGGGGGGCGGTGACTCAAAGGTACACCTGGACACCTAATTATGATGTCATGCAATCATACTGTATACAGAATATGCAACACTATTTACTACTTAGCAGACATTTTCATTCAAAGCAATTTACAGGGAAATGTTTTATTTAGATGTCATTCATGAGCAGGTATCATGCAGTATCCTGGACCCCTAAGAGAAATTAGATTACAGTATTGCGCTTTGACATTTTTGTCGTCTGTTTTTCCCAGGAAATCAGGTTTCCTCGGATGGTGACGAGCTGCTGTCGGTTCCTCTGCTACTTCTGTCGCATCAGTCGGCAGAACCAGCGCTCCATGTTCGACCATCTGAACTACCTTCTGCAGAACAGCGGCATTGGCCTTGGTCAGTGTTTACAAGTCTCATTTTCCCTTCTGTTGGAAATAGAAATACAGTATTGGGCTACGTCCTCCATGTTGATATTGTTATTTTTTCTGCAGGAATGCGCGGTTCTACTCCCCTGGATGTGGCGGCCGCCTCCTGTATTGACAACAATGAGTTGGCGTTGGCCCTGCAAGAGCAGGACTTGGAGATGGTAAACCCTGTCCCTCCACTAACTAGTATTACATCTCATACATGTGGTCAAGTATCTGGCAGGATGTGGACTTGCGAGCTGCCCAAGTCTGATTTGTTTTAACATATCTAGGTGTTCAAGGATTAAGCAGGATGTAGACCTCACAGATGTCCATGCATTTAATTGATATCCCTCATTATATTATTATATCTTCAGAGCTGCCAATTCTGATTGTACTTGATATCTCTCTTGGTCGTCAAGTAGTTGGAAGGATGAAGACCAAGTCTGATTCTGCTTGATACCTCTCTAGGTGGTCAAGTATTTGGCAGGATGTGGACTCCAGAGCTGCCCGATGCTGCTGTCCAAGGGCTATCCTGACATATGCTGGAATCCCTGTGGTGGGGAGAAGTACTTGGACTTCCTCCGCTTCGCCGTGTTTGTCAACGGTACTCTTCAATCTTACCATGCCCTATATGATAGCATATGGACCTCATCAGGGGTTACTCATTAAGGTTTGCTGGCAGGTGGGACTCATTGACATAGAACCGCCATTAGTCTAATTCAGAATCTGACAGTTAGACAGTTAGGTCGTATTGGACAGTACAACCCAAGATACCATTAGAAAAAGTTTATTTAAAAAAGCCTGAGATAAACATTGTCACACAAATGACTTGGTGAAACCCCTATAAATTGTTCCCATAGCAACATTACTCACAAAATCTTTTCCCAGAGTTCTCTGTCCGAATGATAGGATAGTTGGTTGGTTGTCCTTCGCAATGTTAAGAAGAATGCTAACCACAGTTTGGTTGTTTGTGGTTCCTAGGGGAGAGCGTGGAGGAGAATGCTAACGTAGTTGTACGGCTGCTGATCCGTCGGCCCGAGTGCTTCGGGCCTGCCCTGAGAGGGGAGGGCGGTAACGGTCTGCTGGCCGCTATAGAGGAGGCCATCAAGATATCTGAAGATCCTGCCAGAGATGGGCCTACGGTCAAGAAGGACCGACGCTTCCCCATGTAAGACCCGTAGCTTAAAGGCCAAAACCTTGAATCTCGAAAATTAGCAGTTCAAGTTGGCATTCACATGGAATCATTCACATTGAATCCAACCAATTAAAACACAACAGTGTTCTTATTGGTTGGAATGTTACACCAATTTGGTCATTAGGTCAATCACAAAAAACGTACAATGTTAGGTACGATACGAAATGGGAAATTAGCTAACAAAGGGAAGTCTTATCGGAGCCATCACTCGTATATCTGACTGTGTGAAATCTGCTGGCCAGGTTTGGAGGAGAGGAGCAGCAAGAGGAGAACAAGGTCCACCTGGGGAATGCCATCATGTCCTTCTACTCTGCCCTCATTGACCTGCTGGGGCGCTGTGCTCCAGAGATGCACGTAAGATCACCTTATATAAACCTCTCTTCTACTTCTGCCGGAAAATTAAACATTCAAGCCTCCATCTGTTCAATTCATGTTGTACAGGTGGAGCCTGACACTTATGTTGACTGGCTGTGGGATTCCACATGAAAATGGGGCTGTGGGTGGGGAATACTTACTGGTAAAACATTAGGGTTAGGGAACATCAAGAGTATAACCGTGTTTAGTCATTTATCAGTCTCTTTTATTCAAAAGCAACTGACAGTGACTTGATATACATGTGAATTGACATACAAGAGACAGGTAAGGGTTATGCATCTTGCTCAAGGATGCTTACAGTTAGACTTCAGACATTGGTGATTGAGAAAAACCCTAACTGCTATGCTATCCTGCCCCTGGATACTGCTGAACTTACTGGTTTTCTTTGTCTGTGTGCCTGCAGTTGATCCAGGCGGGGAAGGGAGAAGCACTGAGGATCAGGGCCATCTTGAGGTCTCTGGTCCCCATCGAGGACCTGGTGGGGGTCATCAGCCTGTCTCTACAGATCCCCTCGTTTGGAAAAGGTAGATGCAGGGAAGAACGATGCAGACACATTATTCATTTACATAATCTTGTCAAATGTAAAATATGTAATGTAAAGAAATCTTTTTTTAATGCAATTCTTTATTATATCAATTCAGGAAGCCTGATACGGTATTCACAAAACACACTTAATTGTTGGAAGCTACAGAAAGTCTTGTAAATGAGCTACCAGGAATTCATGACAAATGACAAATATACTCATGCTTCACCCTTGAATGCATCTTAACCAGGATTCCCTGCGCGTCAACACACTAACAGTACCTTAATGCAGTACCTTAACCCATCTAGACAACACCATCATCGAGCCCAAGATGTCGGCCAGCTTCGTGCCAGACCACAAGGCCCCCATGGTGCTGTTCCTGGACAGAGTGTACGGCATCGACAACCAGGACTTCCTACTCCACGTGCTGGAGGTGGGCTTCCTGCCAGACATGAGGGCTGCTGCCTCCCTGGACACGGTGAGTGGTGAACTCTGATTTATATTAATCTAACCATCTCACTACCGTTAGAAAGCTAGAGAAGAGCATCTTGCCACCAACGTCAATGATACTGTACCTATAGCTTATATTTTGATGTGAATTTTCATAATCAATCCTTTTGCTCAATCAATATACCCCTGCTAATTGTGATGATCCAGTTTGTTCTTGTTTGGCTTAATGATTTCATCTTATTACCTGTAGCTGTACCTGTAAACTGAACTCTATGTTAACTAATTGCATTGGATGGCCCTCTAGCCTTCATAGAGTTCAAAAGATAGCACAATGATCTCCCGTTGAGACCTTTAGTTCCACCAACATCACTATGATCTCCCGTTGAGACCTTTAGTTCCACCAACATCTCAATGATCTTCAGTTGAGACCTTTAGTCCCACCAACATCTCAATGATCTTCAGTTGAGACCTTTAGTCCCACCAACATCACTATGATCTCCCGTTGAGACCTTTAGTTCCACCAACATCACTATGATCTCCCGTTGAGACCTTTAGTTCCACCAACATCACTATGATCTCCCGTTGAGACCTTTAGTTCCACCAACATCACTATGATCTCCCGTTGAGACCTTTAGTTCCACCAACATCACTACGATCTTCAGTTGAGATCTTCAGTGTTCCTCTCCACCTCCTCCAGGCGGCGTTCTGCACCACTGAGATGTCCCTGGCTCTGAACCGCTACCTGTGCTCAGCCGTGCTGCCCCTGATCACCAAGTGTGCGCCTCTGTTTGCCGGCAGCGACCACCGAGCCATCATGATCGACTCCATGCTCCACACCATCTACCGGCTGTCCCGTGGCCGTGCCTTCACCAAGGCCCAGAGAGACATCATTGAAGAGTGCCTCATGGCCCTCTGCAAGTAAGGACAGACCAGCAGAGACCTGGTCAGAGCAGTAGTAGGAAGTCAATGAATATAGTGGAGATCACGTATTTGACTATGTTCAGTTCTGAAATGGTTTATAACTTTTTGGGACCCCATGGCAGCGATGGGTAGTTTTAATGATATAAGATAAGATAAATGTATTATTATTATTTATTCCCCAGACATCTTCGTCCCTCTATGCTCCAACATCTCCTCAGACGGCTGGTATTCGACGTTCCAATACTCAACGAGTACGCCAAAATGCCACTGAAGGTACGACACATACACCACTGCTGTGTTTCCTAGAATTAACTTCATCATATCATCTTGCTGTTGACAACATAATAAGTCTTACTGCCATATGTGATAACAGGATTTCCAAGGGAAAAAACTAAAATCTGGTCTTTCATTTCCTGTTTCCTGCAGCTCTTGACCAATCACTACGAGCGTTGCTGGAAGTACTACTGCCTACCAAACGGCTGGGGCAACTTTGGCGTCTCTTCAGAGGAGGAACTGCATCTGACCCGGAAGCTGTTCTGGGGGATCTTTGAGTCACTCGCACACAAAGTAATGTTTCTTTCCAAATTGTTTCTGTTGAATCGTTGTATATATTTATCATTTCTGGACATTTGTGTAACTGTTTGTTTATTTTATTTTTAAATGTAGAAGTTTGATGCTGAGATCTTTAAGATCGCCATGCCGTGTATCTGCGCCATCGCTGGAGCCATCCCTCCAGACTACGTGGACGCCAGCTACTCCTCCAAGACTGAGAAGAAAGCCTCCGTAGACGCAGAGGGAAACTTCGACCCCAAACCAGTGGAGACCACCAAGTGAGGGCCTCATTTGAAAGGGTTTCAAGTAGAAGATAAATGTGGAGTGAAGTGGCCTATTCCATCATATAACCTCTTTCTTTAAAGAGTCACAGAGGGGGTGTTTTCTAATTCTTTCTTTGATTGCAGCACTATCATTCCCGAGAGATTGGATTTTTTCATAAACAAATATGCTGAACACACCCATGATAAATGGGCATTTGAGAAGGTATGTTTTTTTACGATAAACCCTAACTTTCTTTATTGTTTGGCTGTACACTGACACATAATGTAACAGTGTTTTTTCGGTCTTTGTGTACTTCAAAATGGACCCTCATATCCCAACATGCTCCAATCGGTACATTGTATTTCCAAGATTTTTATTCTCACATGGTGGCCAAAAAAGTAGAATTAGAATAAAAATGCAGCTTACCCTTATATAAATAGTATCACCCGTCTAACTCGTATGAATGTCCCGTTTCAGATCCAGAACAACTGGTCGTACGGGGAGGTACTGGATGAGAATGCAAAGACACATCCCATGCTGAGACCGTACAAGACCTTCTCAGAGAAGGTAAGACCACAGTCGGGATCTTCTTTCAGTTCCCCTCCCTCTCTCTCTCTGCTCGTGGTCTCAGTGGCTTCTCTCCTTCTGATAGGACAAAGAGATCTACCGTTGGCCAATCAAAGAGTCCATCAAAGCCATGCTAGCGTGGGAGTGGACCATCGACAAGGCCCGTGAGGAGGAGGAGACGGAGAAGAAGAAGACAGCCTCTAGAAAGATCTCCCAGACTGCTCAGGTAGAGTGACTAGCAGTGAATGGTTGTCGTCATGGAAACTACTGAACAGTGTCACGTAAGGATTACTTTCATGGTTGTTTTGTGTGTTCCAGGCGACGTATGACCCCAGCCATGGCTACAGCCCTCAGCCAATTGAGATCTCACACATGGCTCTGTCCAGGGATCTACAGGTATGGCAGTTAATGTTGGCACTTACTTATGTCTTAATGTATTTTATATACATATATTGTTTTTTATCTGAGTTCATGATGTGGCTCTGTCTCCAGTCGATGGCAGAACAACTGGCAGAGAACTACCACAACACGTGGGGACGCAAGAAAAAGATGGAGCTACAGTCCAAAGGTGATGGACTTCACCACCCAGGACACCCTAGCAACGCCATAGCCACCACCTAGAACACCCTAGCAACACCTAGGAATACCATGCAGAATACCATAGCAATGGCATTGCAACACCCTATCAACAACACATAATGCGAAAAGTTTTGTTTTGATCAGTAACTGCTGAGGACATGCCCACACATCACAATGACATATTTTGGTCAGAGAGTGCACCTTCTAGTTTTAACATGTGACACAATAATAAACATTGTAGGATGCGCACTTGAATGCTAAAATGAATGAATAAGATGGTGATTTCTAATTCAACGGAGACCTTAACTGAACTCTGTGTGTTTTTTCTGTGCGTAGGAGGCGGGACTCATCCTCTGCTGGTGCCCTATGACACACTGACAGCCAAGGAGAAGGCCAGAGACAGAGAGAAGGCCCATGAGCTGCTCAAGTTCCTCCAGCTCAACGGATACGCTGTCACCAGGTTACACAATATCTACACCGATTGTTACCTTTCTAATACAGTTGGCTATGCCCTGGACAGGAATACTCAGCAATTGGATCTGTGTCCGGTTTTAGTAGCCATAGTACTATAGGGCTTGTACATTGTAACGTCACATCGCAATGACCGCCTCCATTTCGAAAGTATAGGAGCATAAGAATGTTAATGTTAGTAAAAGTGTTTTGTCATTAATCGTGATATTTTTGGTCATTATGTGGTGTCAGTGTTGTGTTTGAAATTGCCACAGTGTTTATCATGCGAGACGTGGCAAAACAAATGATGATGATGCATTCTGATTTCGCCATTTCATTCGTTTCGATTTTGTGTCGTTTCAGTCTGTTCCAAAAATGAATACGATAAATCTTTAAAATATGTTCTGCGGATCATTAACTCCCTCCAGGGGTTTGAAGGACATGGAGTCGGACATCTCGTCCATAGAGAAGAGGTTTGCGTATGGCTTCCTGCAGAAGCTGCTCAAGTGGATGGAGATCGCCCAGGAGTTCATCGCTCATCTGGGTATAGTGGGGACATAGGGGTGCAACGGATATCCGATGTGAAGATGAGTGTATTAAGGGTTAATCCATCTGGTAAATGTCGGGACCGATTGAGAAAAAATCCAGTCGAATAAGAGATTTATTTGATCAATTTAGTCAATCAACAGAAATTGTATAAATTATTATTGATTCTTGTTTAATTCATTTACAATTTAAATACCAAATATTTACTGCTCATTGCTTCAGAAATGCAAATATTTGGTTGCTTTCCTCGGCTCGAGTGACTTGTGTTGGGAATTTGCCACTAGTAACGACATGTGTTTAATCAATTAATCTAAAGTAAGTTAGTTGTTAGTAAGCAATGGTTAGTTTCATCCCTGTTGTAGTGCTTGACTATTTCCTCCCCACGTGTGTTTGCAGAGGCTGTGGTCAGCAGTGGGCGAGTGGAGAAGTCCCCACATGAACAGGAAATTAAGTTCTTTGCCAAGGTCAGACGATTATTTCTGAAGTGTAACAGTTGATTATGTTGACAAAGACTCTAAGTGTATTTGTGTGTGTGTGTGTGTGTGTGTGTGTATCTCTCTACTTTCTTTCTCTCTCTCAGATCCTGTTGCCTCTGATTAACCAGTACTTCAAAAACCACTGTCTCTACTTCCTGTCTACCCCCGCCAAAGTGCTGGGCAGTGGTGGACACTCCTCCAATAAGGAGAAGGAGATGATAGCCAGGTAATGAGCCTTATTTACCAAGCGGCCATCTTGGTTGTAAACGCTAGCTGGGTGGGAGAACTGAATATAGAGTCAGCAAATGCTTTGCTGACTATCTTACACACATAAATACATCACACACAAATAAAAACAATACACACAATCATTTGTTGAGATGTGTTCATGATTGCCAGTTTTGACCCTTTCATCTGTTGACTATTTTCCATACGTTCCATTTTCTTTGTATTCACAATGTCCTCTAATTTATTTTTCTCTCCTCTGAACTTCTTTCCATTCCCTTTTCCTTCCATTGCTTTCGTTCTTTTTCATGTCTTCTTTATGTCTTCTTCTTCTTCAGTATATTCTGTAAAATGTCTGCTCTGGTGAGACATAGAGTGTCTCTCTTTGGTAAGGCATCTGCACCATTTTCAAAATTTCTCCATTGTTTTCTGCTTTCTTATATTCTTACCGATCCTCCCACTGAAACAATACCAACCAAATAATGAAACCCGTTTTGTAGGAACCGACGCACCAGCCATTGTGAACTGTCTCCACATTCTGGCCCGTTCACTGGACGCAAGGTACAGCCATTTTTATTTTCTTTGTCAAATCGAATGTCAATGTTTCCATTTTGGCTGTTTGGGTTCTGTATGCTACGTCATGTCATGTTTCTCCGAACTGATCCATCTATATTCTGTCTATCATCAGGACTGTGATGAAGTCAGGGCCTGAGATTGTAAAAGCGGGGTTGCGTTCCTTCTTTGAGAGCGCCGCGGATGATATTGAAAAAATGGTGGAAAACCTAAAACTAGGAAAAGTATCAAAAGGCAACCAGGTAGGGGCTAACTCATGTTCAATAATAGCTCACATGTTTCCAACTGTTAATGAAAAGTTCTAAACAGAGTGTGAATGGGTCTTAGTCACCTGGCGGCCGTCTTGGTTCTAAACGCAAGCTAGGTGGTGGAACTGAATGTTGAATTCCGCGTTCAGTTCCCCCCTGCCCAGCTAGCATTTAGAACCAGGATGGAAGCAAGATGGCCGTTCTGCGAATAAGGCCCATGATCTCTGGTTACCTCTTACCTCTGTGCAGCAAGTGAAGGGCGTGTCCCAGAATATCAACTACACCACCATTGCCCTGCTCCCCGTCCTGACCTCCCTGTTCGACCACATCGCTCAGCACCAGTTCGGAGATGACGTCATCTGTGAGTCAACTCTACAACTACACACAATCAATACTCTAACACAGTCATTGATCTTTTTAAATGTTAAATCGTCTTTTTGTTGTTTCTCATCATACAGTGGATGATCTGCAGATGTCCTGCTACCGCATCATGTGTAGTATCTATTCCCTGGGCACCGTCAAGAACCCACACGTTGAGAGGTGAGGATCAAGCATATGGTTTCTTATCATGTTACTTGGCATATAGTGGTTGCTGAGAAAGTTAGGGTGCTTGTCATATAAGGTACTTAGGATGTTTGTGAAATTAGCATGCTACATAGCATACTATGGAATTTACCATGTTAAAGTACAAAGCATGCAATAATACTGAACGTGTTAGGTTGCATAGCATATTAGGTTACTTAGATTGTAAATAAAGGTTAGATTAGAACAGAGGAGCTAAATTGAGCCTCTATTTCCTCCACAGGCAGAGGCCAGCTCTGGGGGAGTGTCTGGCCCATCTGGCGGCTGCCATGCCGGTGGCCTACATGGAGCCCAACCTCAACGAGCACAACGCCTTCTCTGTCTACACCACCAAGACACCCAGGGAGAGGGCCAGTATGTCTGCCTGCCCTCACCACCATCTGTTTGTCTCTCTCTGCCTGACCCCCTGTCCATCAGTCCACCCATCTGTCTGTGTCTCTGTCCCATCATCTGTCTCTGTTTCTGTCTGACCATTTCTGTCTACCTTTATCATATAAGTTCTCTCCCCCTCACTACCCTGTCTCCCTCCCTCAAGTCCTGGGTCTCCCCAGTGAGGTCCATGAGCTGTGTCCGGACATCCCCCAGCTGGACTTCTTGCTGAAAGACATCGGGGACCTGGCGGAGTCGGGGGCCCGCTACACTGAGATGCCCCACGTGATCGAGATCACCCTGCCCATGCTGTGCAACTACCTGCCCCGGTGGTGGGAGAGGGGGCTGGAGAACTTCCCTGAGCTGGAAAACCAGCTCTGCACGGAGGTCACCTCGGAGCACCTCAACCAGCTGCTGGGCAGCATCATGAAGATCGTGGTCAACAACCTGGGCATCGACGAGGCCTCCTGGATGAAGAGGCTGGCGGGTGGGACGCACATACTCAGAGTACTTTACTCAGAGTACTTTACTCAGAGTACTTTACTTTGAGTACTTTACTCTGAGTACTTTACTCTGAGTACTTTACTCTGAGTACTTTATTCAGATTACTTTACTCATTGTACTTTATTCACAGTACTTTATTCAGAGTTCCTTATTCAGAGTACTTTATTCAGATTACTTTACTCATTGTACTTTATTCACAGTACTTTATTCAGAGTTCCTTATTCAGAGTACTTTACTCAGAGTACTTTATTTATCCTGGGTGAAATTGTAAATGCCACAAGTCCATCTGCTCAGAGATAGAAACATAATAGTAAAACTACAGAAAATAAAGTAAGTACTAACTACAAAACACAAAATAAAATGGGGAATATAGAAATAATATGTATACACGCAAAAATGTACATGGTTTAATGGACAAGTAGTGTGGATGGATGTTTAATTAGTAACCAAACCTAAATCAAACCAATGGCAACCCAGAAACCATCATTGCCTCCAATGAGAGAGAGCATGGATCAAGTGGTCACTAGCCATCAGCCAACCGTCTTCGTTAACACCTCTTATAGTCCTCTGCAGGATAGTGTAGTGGCTAGGGTGTAGTCGAGCAGAAAGGTACTGGGTTTGATCCCTACTGTCCACCACCATCCTGTGGGCATCCTTGAGCAAGATGCTGCTCCTCAATGACACATATCTGAATTCACCATGCTTTTGAATAAAAGCATCTCCAAACTATCTAACCAACCAACACACTCCAACACGGATCGAGACTCACCCCTGAAACCTGCGCTCCTCCCCAGTGTTCTCCCAGCCCATCGTGAGCAGGGCCAAGCCAGAGATGCTCAAGTCCCACTTCATCCCCACCATGGAGAAGCTGAAGAAGCGCACGGGCAAGGTGGTGGCGGAGGAGGACCACCTGCGCATGGAGGGCAAGTCCGAGGGGGACGAGGAGGACGGGACCATCCGGGATGAGTTCGCCGTGCTCTGCAGGGACCTGTACGCCCTCTACCCCCTGCTCATCCGCTACGTGGACAACAACAGGTAGGAAGGCGGTGGAGCGTGATGTGAGTTACATTTGGACCCAGTGGGGTTGGGTTGAGTGGGATTGGAGTTTAATTTGAATTGATTTGAATTGAAGATGTATTTCAAAAAATATATATATAATATATTCCGAATGATCGTGTGGTCTCATCTTGAAAACCTCAAAACAGATCTCACTGTTGTCGACATTGTGATCTCAAAACCCATTTCCCCTCCACGTAAACCTTCAAGCTTTACGTTGGATCACATCCATATACTTGAATACGCAGCATTGACTGAGAGTTTGTGTTGAATGTGTGCCCTCAGGGCCAGGTGGTTGACCTGTCCTGACCCCGATGCAGAGGAGCTGTTCAGAATGGTTGGAGAGGTCTTCATATTCTGGTCCAAATCTCACGTGAGTTGGCCTCTTTAGCCGACCCTAGTTCCAGTTCAAGGTCAAACTTTATTATATCCCAGAGAGTAATTGTTTTGCAGTCCAAGTGCATCGTCGTAACAGGCAATGTACAACGAACCATACACAGGTTAAGAACTGTCAGTTCACAAGTCCAGTCAGGTCACGTTTATTTGTTTATATTTGGATAGACATGTATAGATTCATCACAATTACACACACCCTCCCTTAGCCCTAAAGGAAAGGGCAAGGAAAACTCACAGCGGAGGAAAAACCCTTGAGAAGAAACACAACGGTACCAGGGGAGGGCTAGCAGTGGAGGACTGGCAAACATGAAGTGTTAGGGAAATAAAAATCATTTTAACATAACTATATTAAGGCAGAATCACAGATGAAACCAAGTTCTAAAATAAGAAGAAATTAGAGTGCCAATCGTCCTTGTGTAGTTAGCCACACAACTTTGTCTCGCCCCTTGGGGATTCTCTTTGGGGCCCGTGGCCCCGCGACGTCTACCAGTGTGTTTTTGTCTTGTGAAACACATACAGAACTTCAAGCGAGAGGAGCAGAACTTTGTGGTGATGAACGAGATCAACAACATGTCGTTCCTCACTGCCGACAGCAAGAGCAAGATGAGCAAGGTGAGTCCAAGCCAGTTCCAAGATGGCGGAGCCACTGCTTCCCCCATTGCATTGTGGGTATTGTCATAGACACAAATACATTGTTATATCCTCTGCAGTGCACTGCTTAAAACCAGCCATGTCAAGCCTTAAGATTAGTCCATTTCCCATTTGTTGCTCTTATCGCTCTTATACTCTTATCTTATCTTCTTCTTTGATTGTGTTTATTGAGTTGAGACAGACATTGTACGGCTAACCTTGAGCATAGTGAGTCACCCAGCATAGTGACAGAAAGGCACTTACGCCCCTGCCAAACAAGTTCCCCAGGTGTATTATCTTTATGGTGTATTATTAACCTATTCTCCTCCCAAGATGTCAATCATAAACAGATTAACCTCATTTGTTACTGCCTTTTAGACCATGTTTTGTTTGTCTGTTTGTCTTGGTTGCTTACCATTTAAACACAACTCCATAGTGATTTAGTGGAGGAGGTATGTATGTGTGTGGTTGTGTCTGTCTGTCTGTGTGTGTATGTACGTTCAGTATGTGTGTATGTAAGTATGTATGCATATATGTATGTACGTATAGTACGTATGTGTATGTTTGTATGTATATCTATGTTTGTATGTCTGTACAGTATGTATATGTCTACATGTGTTTGTGTTTGCTAACACCATGAGCAAAGCTCCTCCTGGTGCTCCATGCTAATAGTGTCCCATGATATTCTCTCTGGTGCCGTCCCCCCCACCCTGTGCCTTCTCCGTCTGTGTGGGTTGCCGCTGGTTGCGCAGGGCGGAGACTCAGAGGTTAGACGTTGTTTCTGCACGCCTGCTGCTGTGCGCATCGCATGGCACCACACCTCAGGAGAGCTTTTCATCAACCTCTCCTGCACACTGGCACACTCGATCCAAGCCGCGCACACACAGACACATACACAATTAAACACACAGCAATTTAAACACACACACTGGCGAAAACACACACTGACCTGTAGGGATCGGAATCGGTAGGGACGTCACAATATTAAAAAAATGAACACCAAGAGAACATAGTTGATGCCATTCAGCTCTAGGCGAATACGCTGTGGCGCCCTCTATAGGACGGTACCATTCATGTTCACACTAAGATTACGTTGATGTTTCTGGTTACATTCTTTTTCATAAAAAAAAACAAGATTTTTGAGTCAACCTGACGATACAAGTATTGTGGAGGCAAAGAATCCCGATACTCAGATATATTTCTTCCCCCACCCGAACTTAACCGTCCCCAACACCGCCAGCCACATTCCCCACCGTGAGCTAAATCCAAACAGATCTTTCGCCCACGAATACGATCCGTCCAGCTGTTCACAGCGATTGTATTATTGCTATTATTGCTACCACCTTGTAATCCTTCCCCGTTGAAAGGTAGTAGTGCATGTCATGGCTAGGAATATACCGCCCTATCAATCGCTAGGAATAGACGCTAGGTGGGTTCAGAGCAACTGTGGCACGGATCTACTTTCTCTGGCGGCGTTGTTGCATTACACACGTTGAATTACCAGACTTCTACACACATAGCTGGCATGTTTGGATCACACAACAGGGCAGTACCCTTGGTCTTAATCATCTCTGCGCACTATCAATACAGTTTATATATACAGTATATTATCTGATAGAGCTGATGTAAACCATTGGTGTTGATAATCTATTCACGCTATCAATACAGTATATATATACAGTATATAACTGATAGACTTGACATGTTTCTATCACACATCAGACATTAACTATTGGTGTTAATCTATTCACACTATCAATACAGTATCAAAAAAGTGTCAATACAGTATATATATACAGTAGTTATCTGATAGACCTGATATACACCATTGGTGTTAATAATCGTATTCACACTATCAGTACTGTATATATATATATATATATACAGTATCTGATGATGGATCAGTGGACCGCAGTTCAGACTACCACCCTGTCTGTGTGTGGGTCATGAGGCCCGGTCCGGAACAATCCGGTGTGATCCGGTCCGGTCCGGGTCCTGCCAGTGTGTGAAGGAGTGGAGTGGAGGGGCGCTTGATGAAAGAACTCTGCTGTAGAGGGCGGGCCCATGGCGCCTTGCTCTCTCCCCCCCCCCCCTGACAGGAGCCAGGCCAGGGGGCGGGGCGCCATCTACCTGTCAGTTTGCTCTTAGTTGATCCTAGCCGGGTTAGAGTCCTAAGTTCAACGGCTTTCCTTTACCTTCTTTGTCATTGATTTCTTAATTTTGTTTTCTTTTGAGTTGGGTTATTTGATGTTTGTGGTTCTGTAGCATTGGTATTTGTAATGTGTTTGCAACGAATGCAAGTAAGGGACAAACTCCGCCCACCCTTCCCTCCTTTCGCTTTTGTTTTCTTAATTCCATCTTCACGGCCATCTTCTGTAGTCATCACATTCCTTGGTACCCGCTCGCTAACACGCGACCAGTGGTCTAACCCGAACTACAGCTCCCGATTCACATGGATTTTTAAACCCTCCATAACACGTGTGTCCCTGCACTTAACCAATCAGAGAAGCGGCTCAATTGACCTCTGCTTTTTGTTCTCACAACAGTGACATCATCGTTATATTATTTCAAAACCATCAGAGGCTGCCGGAAAATATATGTAGTTACAACATCCAATTTAGCTGTTGTATTACAGTTATAATCACATCTAGAAAGGTAACATGAACTTTATTAAGTAATTATTTAACTGTAGATCTTGTCATTCAACTATATCATCTACATCTTTTTTTATCTGAAATTATTTTAGTTGTGATTTTGTTTTCATTATCTTTTTTTAATCTTGCACATGGCACATGTAATAGATAATCTACATTTGCCTAAACAAAATATGTACATACATTTGCTCTATGCTTCCCTGAGGCCAAGGAGGGCTAATTTGACCGTGATGGGGCAGTTTAGGGACGAAGTCTATCAAAAACAAAAAAACGAGTTTCCTTTCACAGTTTTCGGAAGTTTTGCTAAATCTCAAATAGCTTTCCATTTGTGTGGTGCTAACCTCTAACATCTGTGTGTGTGGAGTCCGTTTGCATTTAGCTCTACTACAGAACGTCACGTAACCTTCTTAATTGTTCCATGCAACACGTTCACCTCACACGTGCAAACCCCGTAATGTGTTCAGGTGTTCGTTGTGTAGAGAATGTAGAGTGGATTGTCCGTTGGATGGATTGCTGCCTAGCATGCGGTATCACTGAAATTCAATTGTTTCCTCCCCTACAGCTGTCAATCATCTGTCCAAAACAT
Organism: Lota lota; assembly: GCA_026745465.1. Lineage (NCBI taxonomy): Eukaryota > Metazoa > Chordata > Actinopteri > Gadiformes > Lotidae > Lota > Lota lota. The sequence continues at coordinate 1,723,357 of JACYXH010000764.1, forward strand.
CACTCCCACTCACCCCACCCATAGCCAGACATTTCACACCCCAATATCTCCCTCACATGTCCACAATACCGTCTCACCCTGAAGAACTTAGACAAGGATCAAATATGTGTATAATATGTGGGGTTAACGGTGACAGCTAGCTTCAGCGATATTTTCATTCATATGCAGCGAGATTTACAAGAGAAAACGAGATATTCCTTAGCCAGGTCTTTATGTTGTGTCTAAGGAACACATCAGACATACCAGAACATTGGGAGCATTACAAGAATCCATGATCTTTGTGTAACATGTTGACACCCTTGTGTTTCATCCACGTCATTTCTTTTGCTCTCTATTTCTTATACAGCAGTCAGACGGACAGGTATTCTTCATGGATTCCTTCATCCAATGATCCTTTGTGTGAATGTAGACTCTTGTAGATGTTGCTTGATGTCGCATTGTTGGACAGGTAGTTGTACTTGAATGAGGGTGTGGGGGGGACTATCAATCGATCGATCTATCTATCAAAGCGACTGTGCCTGCCATTGAATCAGGGCTGCTGCGGGTTCAATGCAAAAACGTGTTCACCGCGGCACCAACATCCACCAAAAATCTCTATTTCTGTCATTCTTCCTTCTGTCATTTGTCCCCATTTTTTTTGTTACTCCAAACCGTAAACACCTTTTCGGTTCCGACCCATGATTTCCCCCTGCTCAGGGAGGGGGTTCGGACGCGGAGCGTACCAAAAAGAAGAAGCGCGGGGACCGCTACTCGGTGCAGACGTCTCTGATCGTGGCGGCGCTGAAGAAGATGCTGCCCATCGGCCTGAACATGTGCTCCCCGGCCGACCAGGAGCTCATCAACCTGGCCAAGATACGATACTCTCTGGTAGTGTTCTCTGAGTCAGCCCGCTTAACTGGTAAACTCGGTGTCTCTCGCTCGCTCTCGCCCTCCCTATGGGAGGTTACCGTAAACTCGGGGTCCTGTGTGGTGACAATGGACACATTGTGTGCTACGAGATCATGATGTCTGTTGGTTTGAAGGTACGATCATATCATGTGACTTGTGTCATGTGAGCGGTCAACGGGCCATGGCTAACTGGAATGCGTTTCTCCCACAGAGAGACACCGATGAGGAAGTCCGAGAGTTTCTGCACAACAACCTCCACTTCCAGGGAAAGGTGAGCTTAGTTGGCACAAGGTATTTTGTGGTCAGAAAGCCATGGGATAAAGGATTGGTACTATTTTCTTTCAGCAGATGCTTTCATTCAAAGCGATTTACAGGGAATTCAGACACATGTCATTCATTAGAAGGTGGGTGTAAGGCATGGCTACAGGTTAGGGAGTGGACATTGGGGTTTGAACCCAGAACCTTTTGGTTGGCAGTCAAACACTTGAACCATCATCCTGTTGGTAATGCTAGTGCTAATACTATTGTACTTCTGATTCGATGACATTATATTAGATAGCCATCTATAAATCCCAATCCGTCAGTAAAAATGTTGGGTCATTAGTGACTGGTTAGCAATACTTTTGCTAGCGTGCATTTATTTTTTAATCTAGACTATACGTTTTGTTCATGGCCTGTGTTTGAACGGCTAGGTGGACAACCCGTCCATGCGCTGGCAGATGACGCTGTACAAAGAGATGGCCGGGAAGGTGGAGGACGCTGACGCCCCCGACAAGGTGGTGAAGAGGGTGCAGGAGGTCTCTGCTGTCCTCTACCATCTGGAGCTGGTGAGCAGCACACTCACACACACACACACACTCACCCACTCACTCTCTCTCTCTCTCTCTCTCTCTCTCTCTCACTCACTCACTCACTCACTCACTCACTCACTCACTCACTCACTCACTCACTCACTCACTCACACACACACACACACACACATGCACACGCAGGGAAAACACAGCTGAACATTCAGAAAAACGATTCTCTCTTTCTCTTTCCCACCTTCCTGTCTGTCTTCACTATCCGGTCCTTCAAGGCACCAAAAGTGCTGTTAAACAGTTCACGTTCAAAGTGCTATCATAACATCCACTGTCTGAGACGCAGCATTCATGATTCCAAGCTGTTTTAGGAAATAGGTCTTTATCCTCATATCTGCCATCGGCTTTTAATGCCTTCTCCTCCACAGACGGAGCACCCGTTAAAGTCCAAGAACATGGTGTGGCACAAGCTCCTGTCCAAGCAGCGCCGCCGGGCCGTGGTGGCCTGCTTCAGGATGACCCCCCTGTACAACCTCCCGAGGTGGGCCCTAGCGCGGCCCCTACCAGCACTACTCAGACATTAGCACCCTGTACAACCTCCCGAGGTGGGCCCTAGCGCGGCCCCTACCAGCACTACTCAGACATTAGCACCCTGTACAACCTCCCGAGGTGGGCCCTAGCGCGGCCCCTACCAGCACTACTCAGACATTAGCGGTTCACAACCAGGGGTCCGCGTACTCTAGGGGGTATGTGAGCAGGTTCCACGGTGCACTTGTAAAGAGTTAGATGTATCTTTGTTATACCTACAAGACACATATGTTTTGTATGTGTTTTATAGTAAATTCAACACAACATAATATAAAATGTTATGTTGTGTTGAATTTGGCAAACATTTTATATATTGATGCTGCTCATCCATTAGGTTAACACCAGAAATAGAAGTATCCCTTTGTTTCTTTCCAATTGATATGCCTTGGCCTCTACAATATTAACACTGACGCTAAATTGTAATAGTGTACGATTAGTTCAAGGGAGGACATTTCTGGTTTGATGGTGTCAATGAAAGGGTACTTGTGCCGTACTGACTTTGAACCCGGAATGAAGTCAGATACATGGATCATTCAGGAGCAGGCAGGGGTTAGGCATCTTGCTCAATGGGATGCCCACATTAAGGCTGTGGAGATCGGGGATCGAACCCAGTACCTTTTTTGCCTGGGAGTCGGCCACCTTAGCCACTACTACACTACCCTGCCCCTATCCCCCACTATCATGTTAAATTGTAATTGCTCACATTATACACACTCTATCCTGTCAAGCATCAGGTATCGTTATATTAGCATCAAGTATTGCATTTATATAGATGATTGTTAATGTTCCCTATGCGACCCCAGGCACCGAGCTTCTAACATGTTCCTGGAAGGCTACAAAAGGAACTGGATCCATACAGAGGGCTACTCCTTTGAAGACCGCATGATTGACGATCTTTCTGTGAGTAGAACCTTTAAGTGTTATCTCTTCGTCTTATGTCCTCTGCTGTCACTCACACTCCTCCTCCTCCTCCTCCTCCTCCTCCTCCCCTGTTTGTATCTCAGAAAGCCATGGAGCAGGAGGAAGGAGAAGAGGAAGAGGAGAAAGAGGCTAAGCCGGATCCGCTTCATCAGCTCATTCTGCATTTCAGTCGAACCGCTCTGACAGAAAAAAGGTTAGGTTGCTCCTGAATCACACTAACAACCAGTTAGCTAAATTAACCCTACCTGGATTTCATTCATTTATCCAATGAGTCCTATCAAGTTATGATACACTTTATTCATCTCCAAGGGAAATTGGGTCGGTCACCCATGCACACAACCTAACAGAGACACATTACATAATATTCCAATAAGGCGTAATCTTTACTCTGTACACAACATACAAGGGTTAAAACACTGTATGTTGTATTGGATCACATGTATTTTTGTTACGATTGAATGTCTCAAGACCCCACTGGCTCATGTTAGACAACACGCCCCTACTGTTAACCCTCAATGATCATATGTGTCTGTTCTCTTCTCTTTAATACAGTAAACTTGATACAGATCACCTCTATATGGCATATGCCGATATCATGGCAAAGGTAAGCCCTAAATGTGTTTTTCCTGCAGAATTATACTCGCATTAGGTTTAACTGCCAGGTTCTTAAAGTGTAGATGAGACGGTGTCCATAGTTCCTGTGCAGAGGTTTTGTCCTGTGTATTTGTATGCTACTGGACTTGCCAAATTGTTAATGTTGGATAGGACAACAACTGGAGACAATCCTAGCCATATGTGGATCCGTCTTAGCAACCCCAGCCTGCAGTCCGTCCTGACCCCCTGCCCTGTGTGTTTTCTCCTCCCTTCTCCGCTTTCCCCCAGAGCTGCCACCTAGAGGAGGAGGACGAGGAGGTGGAGGAGGCAGTGCTCGGCACTGAGGATGAGATGTCCTTTGAGGTGCGACAGTCAGAGCTGGTAATGGGCGGCCAGGGGCTTGGGATCGGGAACACAATGGAGCGGTAGCTCTCGACGCAGCGAGTGACCTCATCACGGAACATTACCTCACATCCACCCCTTCTCTCTTTCTCTCGTTCCATCCCTGCGTCCGTCTCTGTCGCTCGTCCATCACCCCTTCTCCGCATGTGCGTGTGTTTGTGTGTTTGTGTGTTTGTGCGTGTGTTTGTGTGTGCGTGGTGTTTGCTGTGCCGCTTGCCTTTGTGTCGCCTGTGTCCTAATCCGAGGAATTTCTGTCAATTTTTTTTAAATGTTTGAAAAAATGAAATCCTGAAACTAATATTTGCCGCACGATTGATATTTACAGAGAAGACAAAAACTTAAATACAAGACTGATGTCTTAGTTTAAGTAAGCGCATTAGCAAACGTACTCCAAACAAATAGTTTCATAATGAGTCATTCTTATGAAGTGATTCAATAGTGTGAACTTCACGTGAGTTTGCAGCTAAAGTAACTTTGAATGAATCGCTGGCATAAGTACTTCCACTTCAACGCAATCAAGTGCTTGATTCAATCTTCTTCACGTGCACATTTCTATGGCTGAAGATTTGAAGCAATCCCTTGACCGTGATTATTTCTCTGTGACGATATTTGAGGAAAGCAAATATTGTACAAACAGGAATCAGGCTGCATACTTATAAATGATAAATGATTTGAAAAAACATTTATATACTCTTAATCTCTTACAAATTGACTCTCTGTGCCCACTCATACCACTGACTTACTGACTCATCAAAAACTCTCCTCAGTGTTGGTCTATATATCTATGTTCCATCCTTTCCTTGTCACTTTCCTTGTCTCTGTCTCACCGTAACATGTGACCACCTCATAACCCTCTCGTTTGCCATTAAGGGAATGCTACTAATCGATGGTTCTTTCCTGACTCACTTAGATTACTGACAGACTACAGTGAAAGCCAGTGTCCGACACACAACACACACAACATTGAAATGCACCCAAACAATTCTACACACACATTAATTCAGCATTGAAAATTGATGATCATTGACACTCATATTTGGCATACTCTTGTATGATCAAGGCGTAGTAAAGAACCAGTCAGGTACAGTGCTTTTTAATGAATGAGCTGTACTCCCAGAATGAGGTCCTCTGACACCACACATAGCGGGTAGACGACGGTTAGGCATACGCGGGTGGGGGGAGGGGCTATGTGGGTGGGAGGGAGGTGCTATATGGGTGGGAGGGAGGTGCTTGGGGTGGTATGGGGAGGGGGAGGGGATATATATTGGCCTGTACTGTTTTTGGTTAAAAAATGGAATATCCATTCTCTCGGGATATTCATTGCTTTTTATGTTGTCTTTAGAGACAACACGTGTATATGTATTTACAATATGTCAGAATATACTGTTTGCTGGTATATTATAAAACTGGTGAGACCTAAATTGATGCACTGGTAGGTGTGAGAGGTGTGAGATGAAGACATGTTGGTGAGCCAGTACGATACTGCAAGACCTCCAGGCTGTTGGCTGTAGTCTTACTCTTGCTCTAACTGGCAAGCGTGAAAACAGTAGAAAAACTCCGTCATGTAACGCATTAACTGGTGTGAGAGAATGTATGAATGAGATGTATAACTAATATGTAATAGATTTAATATAGAGATTACATTAAGCGTGGCTCACAGAGGCAGAGTTCTGAATGATTAGTATTTGGTGTTGAAGGCAGTTGGGATAGGTAAGTGAGTAAATGAGACTGGAGTGAATGAAGTGTGAGTGCAGGGTGGGTCACACAGAATGTGAATGGATAGAAAAACCTCAAGGTTTAACTAACCTTATTAAATATTAAAAGGCAAAATGTAAAGAAATTATAAAGAACATTCTATCTATTATCCCTCCCCTCCCAAATGTCTGACCCTTTTGGGTTCATGGTTTTGTACCAAAAGACAATTGTCCAAAAGTAATAGCACTAAAAATCTGTAATCTACAAAAAAGGTAGGTTGACCCTCTTTGGTTTTATCTCTATTAATAAAATCCCAAATCCAATGTAGTGTCTGTCATCCGCTGCGAATACAATGACCCAGTCTAAATTTATTATAGAACAGAAAGGGTCCATTCTATCCATTCTAATTCTACGGGTACAACAGCCATTAAAAAACCAAGGAGTGGCTCACGGTGTTTGCGTCCTCCACAGGAAAAGGAAATGGAGAAGCAGAGACTGCTGTATCAACAGTCTCGCCTCCACAACCGCGGCGCTGCCGAGATGGTCCTGCAAATGATCAGTGCCTGTAAAGGTAGCTCCTCCTTCCTGCATCACACAGTAGATCAGAGGGTTGCTGGTTCAAGCCCCAGCTCCTTGAGCAATACACAAACCTCTAACTGTAGTTGTCCAGACACTCTAATATCTAACTATTTGTGTAGGTGTTTATATTTTATGTTTTATTTTATACCATGACTAACTTTGCTACTTTTGCTTTCCCTTGGAAAGGCACTTGTTGTCTGACTTTTATAGTGTATATTGTCAACCAGAGTCAGAGTATGATTGTTAGCTGTGTTAGCTGTATATCACCTAGTAGAGTTATACTTGATTATCCATAGTTGCGAGTGAAGTGCTACTTGATTAGCACTAGTGGCAAATAGAGTGCTACTTGATTAGCCATAGCGGCTATTAAAGTGCTATTTGATTAGCACTAGTGGCAAATAGAGTGCTACTTGATTAGCCATAGCGGCTATTAAAGTGCTATTTGATTAGCACTAGTGGCAAATAGAGTGCTACTTGATTAGCCATAGCGGCTATTAAAGTGCTGTTTGACAAGCACTAGTGGCTAGTTGAACGCTTCTTGTTAAGCCACTGTGGCTAGTAAAGACCTCCATGCAATGCGGTTAATCTAACAATGTGTAACGACATCACTTCCTTGGCCCCTGTCTTATAGGTGAAACCGGCCCCATGGTGTCCTCCACCCTCAAGCTGGGCATTTCAATCCTCAATGGTGGCAACTGTGAGGTCCAGCAGGTACATTACATAATCTGAACAAACCATATGATGACATCACATTCAGTCATTGAAGTCATTCAAGACGTGACACATTATGATGAGTCTATTGTTTCCCTGTTGGCAGAAAATGCTTGAGTATTTGAGGGATAAAAAGGATGTAGGATTCTTCCTAAGCATCCAGGCCCTGATGCAAACATGCAGGTCAGTTTGAAGTTTTCATTATAGTCTACAGCAAACACAACAAACAACACAACAAAAAGTTGGTTGGTATGTATTTGTATTGTGCAAGGTGTGGTCAGTTCAAACCATATATTATGTATAGGGTGGGGAACATGATTATACTATATTGTACACATGGTGTGGTCTGTTTCAGTGTCCTGGATCTGAACGCTTTTGAGAGGCAGAACAAGGCAGAGGGACTGGGCATGGTCTCAGAGGAAGGAACAAGTAAGTATTAAAATACACACAATTAATATATGATCTGAATGCATACAGCCCTGCTCTTCTAGTTATAAAATAATCAACTTTATTAATCCCACAAGATAATACAAATCTTATGGTGTATTTTGTCTTTTTTGTTTGAACCGTTAATCTTTGAAAGAACACAATATGAGATGTCAAGAAAACTAGGCAAACACACGATCTAAGGAGATTCAAATACACCTCAGAGCTCAGCATTGAGTACAGAACATCATATTCTTATTCACATCATACAGCATACAAGATCATAGACAGAATAGGCCAATTGAGTGTAATTCATTAACCCATTCTGATCAAAATAATGGTGATTATTATTTTGATTAATTCTTGAATGAATTGAAAGAGTTTTCATAGTTTTTTCCTTTATTTGATCAAACTTTTATGTTCCAACCATGTTTTTCATGTTAAACAGTGTATGGGTGAACAAGTGAATGAATTCATGGATCAATAATTGAAATCATGAGTGAGTAAATGAATGAATGAACGAACCTTAGCCTTCCCATCTCCCAGTCCTCTTCTCAAGTCTCCACACTGATCCTCTCTCCCTCCCCCCCCCCCTTCCTCTCATGGCCCCAGACATGAACAGAGAACAGGGTAAACCATCTCTCTCTCCATCTGTCTCTCTTTCTCCATCTCTCTCCATCCATCTCTCTCTCTCTATCTTTCTCTTTTTCTCTATATATATGTCTCTCTTTCTCTCCATCTCTTTATATATGTCTCTCTCTATCTCTGTCTCTCTATATGTCGGACTCTGTCTTTCTATCTCAATCTGTCTCTCTCGGTGACTCTCTTCTCTCTCTCTCTCTCTTGCTCTCTCTGTCTCTGTCTCTGTCTCGCTCTGTCTCTCGCACTCCTTGGCTCTCTGTCTGTCTCGGTCCCACTGTAGCTCTGCTCTGCCAAGGCTGCTTCTTATTCTTCCATCTATACTTGCTCTTGATAAGGCACATGGATTATCCCATCCTTATCGTCTTATTAATGTGCAGTAAAAGAGTGAAGTCATCATGTCCTATGTCTGCCTGTCTTCTTCATTGTATATGTGTGTTTTACAATATATGTTTTCAAAAATGGTTTTACCGCTTTTCTTGGTGTTTTGTCTTGTTGCATCTTGTGCATGTGAGTCAATGGTCGGTAGTCGATGCAACAGTCACTAATCATGGCAACAGTCAGTAGTCATGGCAACAGTCAGGCTACAGTTCAACAGTTAGTATTTGCTGCAACAGTCAGTAGTCGTGGCAAAAGACAATAGAGGTTGCGTATGCAGTCCACACTTTAGAAATTCCGGACTATTCTGTATTCTGTACACATCCTTACATAAGAAAATATTAATGTTTACGCAGAACTATTATTTTGTCATTTGAATTAAAACTAGATTTCTTTATTTAGGTGAGAAAGTCATGGCAGACGATGAGTTTACATGCGACCTCTTCCGCTTCCTGCAACTGCTGTGTGAAGGTCACAATAATGGTGAGAATGAAAAGATTAGAAGAAGACAATTACTACCTGAAATATGTGAGTCAAACAAAAGAGCTTTGTGGAATTGCTGGACTGAATCTCTTCTTGGGTGCAGATTTCCAGAACTACTTGCGTACGCAGACAGGAAGCACCACCACCATCAACGTCATTATCTGCACTGTGGATTACCTGCTGCGGCTACAGGTGGGTCAGGGGGCTCTTATTTCGAAACTTCCTTAATCCTTGACCTTTTACTTATTTTCCATGTTCTCTACCGATTTTGACGCTGTTCTATTTCTCCAATGAGACTTGTAAAATGAGTATATTGAGAAGGCTCATGGATATGTCGTTGTTTTTCTGCGTAAAGGAGTCCATCAGCGACTTCTACTGGTACTACTCTGGCAAGGAGATCATCGACGAGCCGGGCAAGAAGAACTTCTCCAAAGCCATGATAGTGGCCAAGCAGATCTTCAACAGTCTCACTGAGTACATCCAGGTACCGGAGAATGTAACATCGATTTGGTTCATCCCACACGAGAAATGTGGCTTTCATAGCAGCAGAATAACAGGACACTCAAAATACTTGACAATGGATAACTTATTGTTTCGTAAATATAATGCCAGAAAATACTATATATATAATACTATATATATATATATACTGTATACCCTACTTTTTCAAATTAAAAGCCTTTTCTCTGGCACTCCTCAACGCTAACTGAGGTGCTAACTGAGTGTTGTTGATGGTCTGGTAGGGTCCGTGCACTGGGAACCAGCAGTCCCTGGCACACAGCAGACTCTGGGACGCCGTGGTGGGCTTCCTCCACGTTTTTGCCCACATGATGATGAAGCTGGCTCAGGTACGCACCTGTCATCCACCCCCTTACCATCACTTAAATGATTAAGAGCCAGGGAAGTATAGGGAAACACACAGACACGTTGCTACTCTACATTGTGCCACATTTATTATAAACAAATAGCTAAAAAGGCACAGGTATGCATATGCTTATTCTATGTTCACAAAGTAATTGCGCTTCTTTCCTGTTAATGCATTTGTAAACAATCGTTTATTTAATGCATGGTGTATGCATACTTTGGATGGATGTATATTTTCTTTTAGGCAATAGGGGCACTATTGCGATTATAATGACCATATCCAATGTTGAGCCAGTAATTTTTGCGCATGTGCCAAATATAATTTAAATTAAGAGCGCCTAATCAAGCACATTTGGGGGAAAAGATATGCAAATATTTATTGAATATTTCATCATAAAGGCTGAACTCCTGAATGTAACTTAACAAATTACAAAGCAGCTTCTAAACAGTTCCTTGCATACAACACAGAGATTCATAGAGTATACAAAACCACAGCCGCTAAAGAGGTTGTGATATATTTAAATAAAGTCCAGAGTGTTATGATAGCGGTTTATTGATAAACACTATCATGACCACTGGTGGCCGTACACACAAAATATGCAAAAAAATATTCTGCTGCCTGCAAGGGAAGTTAATTTATAGAACAAGAACAAGATGCACACTTTTCTTGGGAAATCTTTTGACTTTATTATTCTGACCTTTCCGATTTTGATTTTGATAAATAACTGTTCAATCCATCAATCGTGTTCTTCTTCCTGAAGGCTGAAATTGAATAAATAGTCAAAGTACTACCCGAGGAAATGGTGTGACCTTTTTGCTCTATGGAATATTTTGTGCATCCATCAGAGAACATTGTAATATTTGGTAATAACTGTTTTGTGCTGCCAGCGTGGTTTTAGTGGCATGGTGGCATAGAGACTTGTAGGCCAATAAGATACTATATTAAAACTGCTTGAATAGGACTTTTCTAAGCATTCCTTTTGAAGTGGTAACATCTCGCTGCGATGAGGACTGTCTTTATCCGCATTGAACATATTCACAGAACGTAGCACAGCTGCAAGAATACAATGATAAGAAAAAATATATTTGAATGCAAACGCATATTTATATATCAGTTAGTAGCATTTGTATCCATAAGTACAGAGTCTAGGAAAATATGTTGAGTTTCAACCTTTTCAGCTCACCAAATATCTTGTTTTATTATAGATAACATTGAATACTTCGTACTTGCATACTTGTGTATGAGTATTTGATTGTGTACTGTAAAAGGCTAAAGTAGCGATATCTGATTTAGACTGAACTGCTTTGCAATGTAATCTTTTAATTTTGTATTACTTGTCGTCAATTCCATGGTATATTGATTATTCAAACTGTTTTTCACATGGTCAATGCAGGGTAAAGTATGTATTCATTTAATTCATTTATCTATTGACGTGGTATTGTGATTACTGGTTTGTACTTTATTCAACCCTTGCTTTCCTTTAACAGGGAGTCTTTACAATCACCTGCCTTAGCAATATGATTAAATTCCCCTTCAATTTGTTTATTTATTTGTTAGTATTTATTGGGAGTTTATTGCAGATATAAATTTTGATTTTACCCAAAAATATGAGAAGAGGTCGGGTAGAAAATCCTCCCTGTTTCTAGTTCTTCAAAACGAGAAATTAAATAGTTATTATTAAATACATACAAATGAAATAATAATAGTGATATTATTTATATAGCACCGTTAAATACCTGCTTCACAATAGAAATGTCTGACCAACCAAGCAGCTATTGTCTTCTAGAATTTAATCCTGCTATAGTACATCGTTGACCTTGCTACATCAAACCCTTACAAACAGCTGTATTCTGCTTTTGCTGAAACGCAGGTCATTTTAAAGACTCTCTGAAGAAACGAACATCCTATTAACTTCTGCTGTTTGACATTAACCTCCCGTCTCCCGTGTTGAAATACACACAAGCACCCCCGTGCATGCACACATTTAACATGTCGATCTGGAGTTTGTTGTCTTGCGGTTACAGTTGGCCTGCGGACTGATGCTTTCATGTGTACTGTGGTGCTGTCCTGCTAACTCTACAGTTAACTCTAAGTAGCTAAGAGGCTTAAAGAGTGGCTTCGTAGTAGACAACACATTCGTGTTTTGTGTGTTCATCTTGGGTTTAACTTGAGTTACAAGTAAGTAATTTTGTGTGGTTTATACACATTTTAAAACAACATATAGCATCTCTACCCTGTTTGAGAATTGTCGATTTTACTAGACTAAATAGACTAGAAATTATATATAATAAACTAAAACATGGGAAATCTGCCCTCACACCACCATGACTATTAGTTATCTCTGATGGTTAGGTAGGCTCCTAGGTCTCTGTCTATCTGCCTGTCTGTCTGTCCATCCGCCTGTGTTATTCTGTGATAGACTGGCGTGTGGCATCTTACGCATGCATTCAGCTGGCTTAGGCCACACCTCCACCCCCAACCCTGACAAGCAATACACACACAAAAAAGGGAAATGAGTTGCTGGATAGAGCGGTTGACATTAAGAGACCACTTACTAAACAAATCCAGCCTCGTGTGCATAAATGCTTGTTTCTGGCTTGTTGAGGTGGCATTTAAAAGGCTGTGAACAGTGATCATGTATGTCCCCCATAGTTTCTATGAAGCTTGTTCTCAGGTATAGTGTAAGTGTACAGCACAGTTTACTTGAAGAGTAATACATGTGTTTACTTTTTGTCATTTTGTGAACTATTTGATTTGATGTTCTCAAACTCACTGGGGTCAGACTAGCTTCTTTACGACGTTCAGTTTCTGGGCACCAAAGTAGTAATAATCAGCCTAGGTCCCTGACAGAAATAGAATATTAACATATAGAAACACATTGGTGAGATTTTTAACTAGAAATTATGTTTATTTAGTGCAGTACATCATTTCATGAATTATGACAATGAAATGAAAACAGTGGAATGATGCTCTTGTGTCTTGTTATGTTTATATTCTTGTTTAACATCCCATTAGTTATCAATGCATCACTAATCCCTAACGTCTAAGAGATTGGACCTTTCATATTATAGTGGTATAGAGGTGTGTTTCTCTACTGTAATAGGACTCCAGTCAGATCGGCTTACTGAAGGAGCTCCTGGATCTTCAGAAAGATATGGTTGTCATGCTGCTTTCGTTGTTAGAAGGTACGGCACCATTCCAGGTCTACAAAATTAGAATTTGGTTCAAGTATCCTCCCAGTTGTGCTAATCTGCTTTCCGATGTTTTGTCCAGGAAACATTGTGAACGGCATGATCGCCCGCCAGATGGTGGACATGCTGGTGGAGTCTTCCAGCAATGTGGAGATGATCCTCAAGTTCTTCGACATGTTCCTCAAGCTGAAGGACATCGTGGCGTCGGACGCCTTCCGCGACTACGTCACCGACCCGCGCGGCCTCATCTCCAAGAAGGACTTCCAGAAGTCCATGGACAGCCAGAAGCAGTACGCGCCCTCCGAGATCCAGTTCCTGCTGTCCTGCTCCGAGGCCGACGAGAACGACATGATCAACTACGACGAGTTCGCCAACCGCTTCCAGGAGCCCGCCAAGGACATCGGCTTCAACATCGCCGTGCTGCTCACCAACCTGTCGGAGCACGTGCCGCACGACGCGCGGCTGAAGAACTTCCTGCAGCAGGCCGAGAGCGTGCTCAACTACTTCCGGCCCTTCCTCGGCCGCATCGAGATCATGGGCGCCAGCCGCAAGATCGAGCGCATCTACTTTGAGATCAGCGAGGTGAACCGCAAGCAGTGGGAGATGCCGCAGGTCAGGGAGTCCAAGCGGCAGTTCATCTTCGACGTGGTGAACGAGGGCGGCGAGTCGGAGAAGATGGAGATGTTCGTCAACTTCTGCGAGGACACCATCTTCGAGATGAACATTGCCTCGCAGATCTCGGAGCAGGAGGAGGAGGAGGAGAAGGGGGAGGACGACGACGAGGTGCCGGAGGGAGGCGGGGAGGGGGCGGCGGCGGAGGGAGGGGGAGGAGGCGGCGGCGGCGGCGGTGGGGGAGACGAGGAGCTAAACGGAGAGGAGGAGCCGCCCGAGTCGAGCTCGGCCTTCGGCGACTTCATCAACAGCGTGCTGGGCTTCCTCGCCATCTTCACCTTCCGCAACCTGCGGCGGCAGTACCGCCGCGTGCGGAGGATGACGGTGAAGGAGATCGTGGTGGCGCTGACGGTGTTCTTCTGGACCATCCTGATGAGCATCCTGCACTTCATCTACAGCGTGTGCAAGGGCTTCTTCATGCTCATCTGGCACGCGCTGTTCGGCGGCGGCCTGGTGGAGGGCGCCAAGAACATCACGGTGACGGAGATCCTGGCCAGCATGCCGGACCCCACCCAGGACGACGTGCACGCCGACCTGCCCGGGGAGCCGGGGGGCGGAGAGGAGCAGGACGCGGGCGGGCAGACGGACACGGGAGACGCGGGGACCGGGGATGAGGAGGAGGAGGACTCCCAGGATAAGGAGGGAGGCCGGATGGCGAGTATCGATGCCCCGGGCGGGCTGGGGGACATGGGGGTGGAGGCGGCCGTGGAGCCGCCCACGCCAGAGGGGACCCCCATCACCAGGAGAAAAAAGGTGAGGGGTGGCCGCTGGGAGACATTTCTGTTTGACTAAGAAGCTTATTGGTCAATTGTCCTGTTCTGTATGGATATACTCAGCGAGATATGGTTAAATGAATGTTGTTTATATACAAATATAAGTACTTTTCCCAAAAAAAATCATTGAAGGTTAAATTGGAAAGAAAGCTGAAATGTTTTTATTAAAAGGACAGGACGTAGGAGAGATGACGTACAAATAACCACAGCTTGGATTGAACCCTGCAATTTACAGAAAGGGAGCTTTCTGGCTTTCTAAACTGGGGCTTTCCCTATCAAGTGATATGATTCCATCCATTCATGTTCTCCACGTCTTCTTGTATCTGTAGGCACCAGCGGAGGCTGACGCTGGGCTGGTTCCTCCCAAGCCCCCTGCTGCTCCAGAACCCATCCCGGAGCCCGAAAAAGCAGAGTACGACTTTCATTCAAAATATTTAACCTCTGAACTTTTTTGTTGTCAACCGACCAACTGAACCCAGTCCATGATTCTCTTAATAACTGACCTCTTAATAACTGAATAAACTAAAATCATGTCGAGGTGTGATTTTATGATTTTCTTTTAGTGTTGAAAATGGAGAGAAGGCGGGGATAGAAGGTCAAGCCAAAGAGGAGGAGAAACGCACGCGACCGAGGAAAGCTATGGCCAAGAAAGAGAAGAAACCCAGGAGAGAGGGCGGTTTCCAGATCTGGACGGAACTGGACAATCAGAGGAACAAGTTCATGGTGAATCCATCTTGGTTCTTTGTGCCATACACACTTAGTTCCACTGCACACGTGTCACAGTCATCTTAACTCTTTGTTTGTTCTGATTCGTTGTGTAGAATTACCTCTCCAGGAACTTCTACAACCTCCGCTTCCTGGCGCTATTCATCGCCTTTGCCCTGAACTTCATTCTACTGTTCTACAGAGTAAGGGAAACACTGTTTTAATGTTTTTACTGTGCATCGTGTTTTACAGTGTTCATGCTGGTTCTCACCTAAGGGCGTCATGCTTGATTTATCATTCATTAATATTTAATGCTTTCATATCTTAATACTTTAAGCCCTAAACTGTCATCTCAAACTTATTTGAAATGAATTGATTTGAAAATCAAAACGATGTTGTGGTGGGTCAATTAGATGGACGTTTCTAGTGACTATTCCCATGATGCATTGCTTTCTCCCAGATCCTTTCCCTGACCTAAACCACACCACTGTCACATGTTCTTCCCCATTTCCGTATCCGTCATTTACTTCTAATTATGTTTTTAAGGGTTATCAAGGTGTGCATTAAGCACCAGAAAATGGTCCATGAAATTCATTGCAATCTCACGTAATTTCAGTTGATCTATTTTAGTCACCCTCCTGGCCATGTAGCCGGGTCATCAATTATCACATAACGCCAACGGTACATCTGAAAGAAAGATACAGCATTTTGGGCTTTGAGGAAGAACAAACTACACAAAATAGACCACACCCCTACAATCTTTCCAAGACTGTAAACATGTTGAAATGATTGGCAGGTGTCCGACGGCCCCCTTGGCGCCGAGGATGAGATGGAAGCTTCCGGAATGTTCGAGGGCAGCGGAATGTTCGAGGGTTCCGGGCTGTTCGAGGGTTCCGGGGAGGAGGCAGAGAGTTCCGGGATGGACGAGGGAGCGGAGGAGGAGGAGGAGGAGGAGGCAGGGCCGGTGTACTTCTTCCTGGAGGAGAGCACCGGGTACATGCAGCCCACCATGTCCTTCCTCTCTGTGCTGCATACTGTCATCTCCTTTATCTGCATCATCGGCTACAACTGTCTCAAGGTACTGACAGTAATATCATGATCATATAAAAATAAATATGATCATAATAAATATTATGTTAGCCTGATACAACTATCTCAAGGTACTGACAGTAAAATCATGATCATATAAAAATAATATGTGATCATAATAAATTATACTATACTAGCCTGATACAACTATATCAAGGTAATGATAGTAATATTATGATTATATAATCATAATATTAATATCATCATAATAACTGATGTCATATTAACCTGATACAACTGTCTTAAGGTAATGATAGTAATAATAATAATATATGAATATGATCATACTAACTGATATATATATAACACGTTACTGATGATAACAATATATTGCTAATTTAATAACTGATATTAAGCTGATACAACTATAACTCAAGGAACAACCAGGTGTTTTAAACCTGCACTATGTACGTTTATCCATGAGCAGCCTCTAGTGGCTTGAGTTGTAACTACAGTTACAGCTATATAGTTCTCAGACAACAGTAACCGTCGACAGAGATTCACGACACAGATCTTCCTCGTCCCATCAGACTACCATCACACTGATGTCACCTGACTGTGGTCTCTGTATATAACGTCCTGGTGGGTGTGTTTCCTCCTCAGATCCCCCTGGTGATCTTCAAGAGGGAGAAGGAGCTGGCCAGGAAGCTGGAGTTTGACGGCCTCTACATCACAGAGCAGCCCGAGGACGATGACATCAAGGGCCAATGGGACCGCCTGGTCCTCAATACGCCGTAAGTACTGAGCAGGATGACGAAACAAGTATGAGTTCTCTGTACCTACCGAGTACTATGAAGTATAACAAGGAGAACTAGTATGCAAGTACTGTGAAATATAACACATAAATTCTCCATACTCAAGAACTAAGAACTATGAAGTACAACAAATATTCATACTTGTTATTCATAGTACTCTGTACGTAGAGTATTCTGAAATATAACAAGTATGAATTCTCCATAAGTACTAAGTAATTACTAGAAATTAGAAATACTATGGAAATACTATGACCCTTGGAATGTTTACTTTGAAATACATAATATGCTAATATAATTTATGTGTGTGTGTGTGTAAAACAATTGAATATTATCATCCTCTGAGTTCACTAAAAATCTATAATTGTACTTGAATATTCCTTCTTCTGCAGATCTTTTCCAAACAACTATTGGGACAAGTTTGTCAAGAGAAAGGTGAGCTTGTTCAGCCGGTCTTGCTACTTGATGGTTCATTCTGTGGTGTTTGAAGCTGGACCATGACATGTTGTGTGGCCACGGCACCGTGCAGGTTCTAGATAAGTACGGAGACATCTACGGCAGGGAGCGCATCGCAGAGCTGCTGGGGGTGGACCTGGCCTCGCTGGACGTCAGCCAGCAGCACGAGAAGAAGCAGGAGGAGCCAGACAGCTCTGTGTTCACCTGGTGACCGCGCACACACACACACACACACACACACACACACACACACACACACACACACACACACACACACACACACATAAAAACACACTAATCACAGTGACAGCTC
This sequence comes from Lota lota, assembly GCA_026745465.1. Lineage (NCBI taxonomy): Eukaryota > Metazoa > Chordata > Actinopteri > Gadiformes > Lotidae > Lota > Lota lota. The sequence goes on from JACYXH010000764.1 coordinate 1,741,277, forward strand.
CATGTTCACCTGGTGAAGCACACTGCTACAACTCATGCTCAGTTCAATAAACATGCTCATATTCACAAAAACATGATGATTGTGTTTTGTTTTTCTTCTCAGGGCTACCTCAGCTGACCTCAAGTACCAGATCTGGAAGTTTGGGGTTGTGTTTACTGATGGTGTAAGCACAAAATACCCTTATGAATCATAAAATGTATAAAACAATATACATAATTCTGTGCTTTGTTTAGTTTAAATTCTATATAGTATACTATGAAGGGAGTATACCTTTATCATTTAATGACTGGTTTAAGTATAACAAATAAGGTACAGTATGAGACAGTATCTTTGTTTCTAATGTCAACCCTCTGGCGTGCAGACGTTCCTGTACCTGTGCTGGTACCTCATCATGTCCCTGCTGGGACACTACAACAACTTCTTCTTCGCCTGCCACCTGCTGGACATCGCCATGGGCGTCAAGACCCTGCGCACCATCCTCTCCTCCGTCACCCACAACGGCAAACAGGTGGGGAGCTAGGACCCGGCGGTGCATTCAGTCATCGAGCAGAGACACCTTCGTCTACGCCCACTTACAGCTGAGGCTGTGAACAATGAGGGTCAAAATGCCACGTGCTGCACAACCTAGTTTAAATAGCTGGACAGAGTGCAGAGAAGCCGTAGGAATCACAACGCAAGCTTAGTAGATTAACATCGTTTTTTATAACTAGTGTGTGGGAGTGTGTGCGCCAGTATAGCAATGTGCATGCTACACATTGCTACACTGGCTCCCAATGTGCATGCTACACGCCACCTAGGTGACGTTAACTGGGCTCCTCCAGACAGGGATGCAGGGTGGTGGTGTTGGAAATCCGGTTTATTGTAAAAGTTTGTAGACAGTGATACATGACCTGGTGCTCCATGTTGCCATGCAGAAGATCTCTCCCTGAGTGTGTGTGGTGATGGCTGGTTTAACCTGTTGCACATTGATAGCTCAATGTGCAACAGGTATGCAACCTCACCCAGCCCCAGAGTCCAATCAGTCTCACTCGGGCCAGGTGAGGCTGCTTAAACCAGCCATCATCCACACACACTCCCACATAGTGGTAGTGCAAAATAGTTACAAAGTGCATTCTTAGCTCAGCACTTGAGGTCAAAAGTGACCACAGCATTACATCAGTAGTTGTATGTGTGTTGGTGGCTGATCATGTGATGTGTATTTGTTCACAGCTGATGATGACGGTGGGCCTGCTGGCCGTGGTGGTCTACCTCTACACCGTGGTGGCCTTCAACTTCTTCAGGAAGTTCTACAACAAGGGAGAGGACGGGGACGAGCCAGACATGAAGTGTGACGACATGATGACCGTGAGTACCCCCATCTGTGGACGTAGCGCCATGATGTCACATGATGACATCATACGATGCTGTGCTGTAGTGCTATCGTTCGATAGCACGGAGCAAGAGTACTTTATTAATCCAAAAGGAAACTGCAGCAGACTGTGGCTCGGTCTACGTCGGCCCTGCCGAGTGTTAAAGGGGGCAGAATGGTGTAGTGGCTAGGGTCTAAAAGGACTGAGTTAAATCACCGATGTCTGTAGGCATCCTTGAGCCAGATGTCTCTCTCTCTCTCTCTCTCTCTCTCTTTCTCTCTCTCTCTCTCTCTGTCTCTCTCTCTGTCTCTGTCTCTGTCTCCCCCCCACCCTGTCTGTCCAGTGCTACCTGTTCCACATGTACGTGGGCGTGCGAGCAGGCGGTGGTATCGGGGATGAGATCGAGGACCCCGCTGGGGACGACTACGAGATCTACCGGGTGGTCTTCGACATCACCTTCTTCTTCTTCGTCATCGTCATCCTGCTCGCCATCATTCAAGGTCTGGGGCCGTAACCCTCACTAAACTGGCTCCATTCCCATTCCTACCTTGTAATCACCCACGTTCCATACTGACCTGTTGTCCTGTGCTACTTATCATTCCCTCTCTTTTTCAACCCACGCTCCTGTCTGGCTTCGCTTTAATGTCCATGAAGGCACAAAAGCCCATAAACTGTAAAAAAATAAAAAAACTTCATCGCAGTAGGTCAACCCACTAGTGTGCTAACCAGGCGCTGTGATCAATGCAATTACCATAAATAAATAAAAAACAAATAAAAGTTTGTTTTTCTCGACTCTTTGTCTTCAGGTCTGATCATCGACGCGTTTGGAGAACTCAGGGATCAACAAGAGCAAGTTAAAGAAGACATGGAGGTACATTTGAGTGTTATCTTATTTGATTGGATAGCCAATAGTGGGAAACGTACTGCCTTATTAACTTATGCCTACTGCATATTGTATACGTGCATACTATGAGTAAAGAAACAAGCTGGCAAGGTAAGAGGGGGTGTTAATATGTCGTGTCCCTGCAGACTAAGTGCTTCATCTGCGGGATCGGGAGCGACTACTTCGACACGACGCCGCACGGCTTCGAGACGCACACCTTCGACGAGCACAACCTGGCCAACTACATGTCTGTATATTTATCGCTATTACTATGGCAACTAGAACCTATGTGCAAAATATGTGTAGTGAAATAAACTGCCTGTTTTTGTTGGGTTTTCCGCAGGTTCTTCCTCATGTACCTCATCAACAAGGACGAGACAGAGCACACCGGCCAGGTGGGTCCCCACTTTACATTAGCGTCCGATAGCATTTTAGCTTCAGCTAGCATGGCTATGACTTTGGCTGTTTGTATTGTTGACCTGCTGTGTTCCTCCCCTGTCCATGCCCTGGGCTGGTAGGAGTCGTATGTGTGGAAGATGTACCAGGAGCGAAGCTGGGACTTCTTCCCTGCTGGAGACTGCTTCAGGAAGCAATATGAGGACCTGCTCTCCTAGTGACACCAAACCACAAGATCTCTTTACCAACCGCTTCCTCCGCAGGAAGTCACCGCTGCTGAGTGGGAAAGATTGGTTCCAGATTCATATGTAACTACTTGTAGTTATACAGAACAGTCTGTAGTTATACACAGCTACCTGTTGTTACGTATATACCAGTTAACCAGTGCCTGTTATAGAGGTTGTGCAGATGACCGTGTGATGACGTACTGGCTGACAAAACACTGCTTTTCAACAAAGCATCTCAACAGCTCTCGACCAGCAACAAACTGTTTCCATGCTTCGCATCTGGATGCACTAACAAGAGAAAGTAAAAAAAAAACATGGTCATTTTATCCTTAATGTTGGCCATCTCTTGATATCGTGTCATCTCCGCTGAGTTGCATTGGAGAAGATTGGGAAGTTCTGCCATATCTTTAGAGAAATGGTAAACTGCTACTGTTTGCTTACGATGTTCACTGTCCAGCGGGTAAATTAATTCTTTACTTGACCTGCGCGACCTCTACATACAAATACCGCTAGTTGTGGGTATTAAGATACTCAACCGCCACCCAGTGGGACGCTGCGTTGTTCAAGTCAGTTTTATAAAGAATACTATGTCTGGCCATGGCTGTGTAATAAACTTTATAAACTTTATACAATCTTTAAAGGGTAAAATCTTACAAACACCTAAGTAGCAACATGATGTTACAGTGCAGCTCAGTACCATGTTGTCTTCTTCTTTTACAATATGACAAATATTTCTGTTGTCAATCAAAAAAGCATGCAGTAATTATGTTCTATTGTAATGTTCCTTCTACCAAGGAGCCACATGTTTGATTTTAATTTATTTAATTTTATTTAATCTGTGTTCATTGCTATTTATTGTGAAAGCATAAAATATATCTTTGTCCTAGTAAAAATGTGATTAAAGTGAAATACATCAGAAATGGATCAAAGTGCCTTTGTCCCTTTAATAGTGATGCACAGTACGCTTCAGTTTATTTGAAAACATTTCCTTGCCTGAGAAATTCAGAGAAAGGATCAAATCGTTCTGACCAAACGTGTGTGTGAATGCATATCTGTGCATGAGTGTGTGTTTGTGTGCATGTGATGACGAGTAAGAAATGACAACATGATAAGAGTCTTTCAAAGTAGTTTCTTTGTATACCAGTTAATGCTATATTGTAAACTGGGTGAATATGGATAACCTTTTGTGTGTTGATGCTTTTAACTCGAGTCATTTTGCATAACCAAGACCACCAAGAAATACAATATCTTTTGGAAAAGTGATTTAATGATTTTGTGTTGAAACAAACATAAAAATGTATTAATTAATTGTTACTTTATTAAGGTGGCTAGATATATAAACATAAGTATTGCACTGGTTGTAAAATACATTGTATTAAATAGAAGTAATAGCATGCCATTATTTATATAAAATAAATGTAGGCCTACAGTAAATATTGTGCTCAAGTATGTTTTAACTGTAAATACAGTTGCAGCTGAATCAATCACTATAATTGTGTTATTTTATGCTTTTCATTGTGATTACTCTATCATCGATAGGCCACTAGGTGGCAGTCAAATAGTTGTATCTCCAAATAACTCGGGTTGGCAATTCGGAGAAACCAACCAGAGTAAACTGGATTTTAAGTATCCTACCGTAAAAATCCCACCTCTCCCTTCAGGTCCCCCTCCAAAGCCGCTCCCCCAAAACAGATGATCGCTTAAGCAATAGGTCTGCCTATTGGAAGACTGGTAATGCGCAATAAGTGCACGGGCAGAGTGTGCGCAGGTAGCCGGGTAGATAGGTTGACAGACAGGTAAGCCATCCAGTCATTTCATTTGGGCCGAATTTAATGATTGGAGGGGCATATTACAGGCCTGCAACAGCAAGAAATACCACAGCCACATAGCATTTGATTTATTGATTGCTTTCGGGATGTATAGAGTACTTCATCAAATTCGACCAAAAATGCATCTCAAATAGATTACTTACCTTACCTTTAATTAATTGTTTATACTTTTTTCCAACCATTAAACTTGGCCTATGCAATAATTGTCACGATGGGGTGCTAGTGGGGCAGCAGGAGCAAAGAGGGATAGATCAAAATGCAGACTGGGACTGGGAAAAATGTTTTTAATAATAAACTAAATAACTCTGTTCCGTGAACAGGCAGAAAAAGAAAAACAACTACAATTGGGAAACCACAAGGGACATGACCAAACAACTAACCAACAAGGGAACAAAAGAAGTGAACAGGTATGTATGTGGAGACACTGATGAGGGAATGAGGTGCAGGTGGGAAGGTTAACAAGGACGCACAGGTGAGGGGAATTAAGTGATTGGACAAGTCAAAGGACATCTGGTGGACAGGGGGAGAATGAACACTAAACAAACGGACAAAGTCAGATCATGACAATACTTACATTCCTGACTGCTATATGGTTTGAAGTAGGCTATATCGATATATGTCTATATATAATATGTGGTATGCAGGTGCTGCAGGTGTCCATTTATTCACGTGGACCGCAGGTGAAAGGTCACAGGGGCTCAATCGATGTGCTAGCACGGCCAACCGATTTTACCTCACGTCAAAATAAATGGCAGTAGCCATACTTAGTTTTACCAGTAAAAGAAGAAAAAGAAAAGGCGGCTTCAAACTTGCAAGTAACTGTTAAGGATCAGTTTGTTGAGGTTGTGAAAGCAGCCATCTGTTGGTTCGGTTGTGTTTGAGATTCACCGCTAGCAGATACAAGGTCAGTCGCCACCTGAATGCTTTCCCACCACTGGTTTATTCTGTTTACATCATTCATGAGCTGTGTATTATCAATGCTGCTTGTGCTTATGGCCTTTTCTGAACATCGTTGTCTTCTGCTGAGCAGTTCTATAATTTGAACTGCTAGATACTAGGTCAAAGAGTTATTTTGATATTGAATGAAGGGTCGTCTACAAGTAGTGGTACAGAGAAAAAAAAGCTGCCATTTTAAGGATAACTCGCAGCATAGTTTAATTATGTTTTTTATGAGGCTTTTAAATAGTTTATGTGAGTCTGATTCTCAGAAAATGTTGCTATACAATTTTTTGGTACAGAAGGCCAATGGCTTAATCTGCTCAAAAGCCTCAATGTTTCATTATCAGCCTTTAAGAGCCTACAAAATAGCCACAGCATCTGATTTCAATCTGAAGATAAAAATAAATAATAAACATTTGTCATGTTAACATGACATATGTGAAACACACACACACGTATATGTATACACTGAAAAACACACAGACACATAATCATATGTGTGTGGGACAATTTGAAAGTCATGTTTAATGTATAAGGCTAATGTGTGTGGGACAATTTGAACCTTTATTAGTAAACCCATTCATGGACTCCACTATAAGTTGCCACTCCCTCCATAGAGATACAAAGTGTTGGACGACTAATCAGAAAGTTGCCAGAGATGGCAGATCAGCAACCAGGGTTAGGGGGCCGAAAGGTTAATGTGTAATTTTGGTGGGGCCTCGGGTGACAGTGGATTGGAGGAAGGGATATTTCCATAATATATCCTCACAGCCTGAGCTTTAGTCCTTTTAGCTGCTCTGTTCTCATTCAGTGGGATAGACATTGACCTGTGGAAGACACTCACAGCTTCAGCCGCAGGTAACAAGAAACTAGGCACCCGAAGGTGAACTTATATAGTATAGGAGATACATCTTGCTGTTCCTCCTTCACGTGTACATGTTATTAGCTAGTTAGTGTTTTCCTCAGCATTATGTAATGTATTCTGTAAATTATTGTGTTTAATTTGATGAGGTTATAATTCATATTGATCTGTTTGATTTAAGAAATATTGTTGATGTCCTTATTCTATATTTTTGTATGGCTGAGATCCTTGCTACTGCACAGTGGTTTACCATGGTAAGAACGGAACAGTTCAAATGAAGGACACCGGCCAGTTCTTTTTTTAAACTAATAAACTAAACCATCGTGTGCAGGTGCTGCAGTGCAGTACCCCCCCCCCCCCCCCCCCCCCCCCCCCCCCACCACCATTAGAGGAGATGGTGGTGCTGCTGCTGCTGGTGGTGGTAGTGTTGTGTCCCCCGGGATCAGTAACTGGAATCTGTCCCTGCCGTATGTCGCAGATCGCAGGGTCCGGCTGGTTACTGCACCCCGGGGGGCGCCCTCTCTCTCAATGCAATTCAAAAGAGCTTTATTGACATGGCAAATGTCAAACATTGACATTACCAAAGCAGGAAAGATAACTAGACACACACAGACACACACAATTAGAGGTACTAATAAAGTGAAATACAAAGTACCATGGATGTAGATAAGATCTCTCTCTCTCTCTCTCTCTCTCTCTCTCTCTCTCTCTCTCTCTCTCTCTCTCTCTCTCTCTCTCTCTCTCTCTCTCTCTCTCTCTCTCTCTCTCTCTCTCTCTCTCTCTCTCCGCACGCTGACGTCTATGCGAACCCAGCGGTTTTTAAATGGGGGGAGGGGGTTGTTGGATGATGGGTTTCCCAGAACACTGCGTTGGTTATGGGGTTGAAGGAGGGGAAGCAGAGGGGAAGCAGAGGGGAAGGCCAGGGAGAAGGGTCTGTGGTCTTCCCTGGGAATACCACACGGAACCTTCCGCTCATCATGCACACGGTGCTGGAGTTCAAATGCTCACTTTGAGTTTGTTTGGTTAGAAGAACTTTGGGTTGGTTTAGCTTAAAGACGTTTAGGTAGGAAGTTTGAATGGGTTCAGTTTAAGTTTAATCTTGGGTATAAATGCAGTTTGGTAGGTTTAACAGTTCTGCTAACCAGACTGCAGTGAACCAACTGTTTTAACAAACTAAACTCTGAGATTACTCAAACAGAAATTAACATAATTGGTTAACAAACCTGTTGAGTTGATCATTTATCATTCTCAATCTCAATAAATTCCAATCCCAATTGAAATACCTCTGTGGGATACAGCTCATAATGACGGTAAACAGAATCAAACTATATTATATAACTATAACTATACTCTGTGTGATATCCTTTCACATTGTACTGCTTTGTTATACATGTTAATATAAAGTGGTTGTCTCTTTGTATAATCTGAGTTTTTTGTTCTACATACATTGTTTTCTGAATTGGCCACCTAACGTGGCATGATGGAATAACTTTTGATGCATTGGGTGTGGTTGTACAGCAAACTCTATTAAAGATATTAAAGATATTTTGCAATGTCTATTTACATGAATCGCTGGTAAGGAATGCATATTGTATCTGTTGGTTTCTTAACAACAAGTACATTGAGTAACGACTGAATTTGTTTTAAGGTGTTTTCTTTTAGGAGAACCACAAAAAGATGGTTATGTAACAGTTGTAGATTTGTAATCCAGACAAACAAGAGAAGGGGGAAAATGTACTTGTTTATTTATATTTTATTTTTTTACCAGTGTAGGTCGAACGTAGGCCTAATGACAACAAAAACATTTCAAGAAAAGAGAAGTATTTAAAAGATCCAGAGTGTATTCAGTGTTATGTGGTTATATCGTTGACTCTGACCGACCTTGGCAAACAATCAGAATGCGTTTTTATTAACAGAAATGCTTAACTGAGAGACAACAGCGTTTATCTCACTTACTGAGCGTGATGACACCAGCTCGGCGTGGAAAGGGGGAGGTAGTGTGTACACACACACACACACACACGCACGCACGCACGCGCACGCACACACACACGTTTTGCTGTGTACCCACCCACCCCCTCTCCTGTCACCTATAACCACCACTATACGGGTCACACATTCCCCAGATGTCGCTCCTAATCTATTATAGGACCATCGCTGACCTGCCGCACACATGCACACACATACCACACCGTAATATTAATAGAAAAGCGTTTCTTTATCATCATCATCCCGTCTCTGGCTAGCGGCGCCTGGCTGCCAGAAGGTTGCTGGTTCGATCCCCTGCTCCTCAATGCGAGGTGTCCCTGAGAAAGACAGCTTACCCCAACTGCTCCAGACAAGCTGGCGGTTGCCTTGCATGGTTGACAATAATGAGTGTGTGTATGAACGTGAATGTAAGGCGCTATTGTACTGCGCTTTGAGTAGCCACAGGTTAGAAAAGCGCTATATAAATGCGGTCCATTTACCATTTGTTCTGTCTGACTGAAGCGGTTGTTGTGGACTTTAGTCCGCTAGGATGCACAATACTATGGAACTAAAGTTGGCCATAGTCGCTAATGAACGGGTTCGTTTTTACTTGTTTACTGTTGAAGGGGAAAGCGTGGTAATGCGCCTCTATATTTCTGGAATTTTCTTGCTACGTTTTGACACACCAGAGCAGTAATAGCAAATATACAACCAAAATGTAACACATTTATATAAAGTATTTTTTTTAACTGAAAAGCAGACTCTTTGCCACGTATAAAACACATTCCTGTAAACAGTTACCTTTATTGAAACCAAGGTTTATGAGTATGTTTGCAAAAATACCTTTATACTATATATAGCTTACTGGTTGAAGAGAAAACACACCAAATACATATTTACAGCTAGCTATACCGAACATTAAACGCTATTATTTACTACACAGTTTCATTATGACGATTGACACAACGCTTATGCTTTTATTTTGAAACTGATAAATAATGCCATTTTCGACAACAATAACTAAAAACATTACGAGAGAAAGTAAAGAACAGAAAAAAATAAAAACAATCCTGTACAGTCCGTCAATAAATATTATCTGCAAATCATCCAAGAAGAGTTCCACCACAGCAGCAGCCAATCTCTGTCCAGAAACCTTTTTCACCCAAGCACGGGGGTGTGTGTGTGTGTGTGTGTGTGTGTGTGTGTGTGTGTGTGTGTGTGTGTGTGTGTGTGTGTGTGTGTGTGTGTGTGTGTGCGTGTGCGTGTGTGTGTGTGTGTGTGGGGAGGGGTGTGGGGGGGGGGGGGGGGGTTGTCGTACATAATTCACTCCACATAGTAGCATATTAGTTACCATCTTGATACCCACTATCTAAAATGATACAAAGGACGTAGCTCACCTACAGCGTGGAAAAGCGCATGTTTGTGTGTATGGTGCATTGCTGTGTGTGTGTGTGTGTGTGTGTGTGTGTGTGTGTGTGTGCCTATATACATGTGTGCAATCGTGTTGGTTCAGTACATTCCATCCTCGTATATGTCCGTGCGCATGCAGAACAGGATGCCGCCCCCCAGCATGAAGATGGTGGCGCCCCAGCCCAGGCCGTAGCCCCAGTTGAACTCATGGTACGTCTGCAGGACGGTCCCGTCGATGAACTTGATGGGGTAGAGGACCAGAGCGCAGGCCTGAAGGACCGCTAGAGACCAACACACAGCCGACAACACTGAGGTTAGTTTGGGAGGAAAAGGAAAGCTGTTGCTCCAGGCAATTAGAAAGCGAAATGAAGCCCGGTTAGACTCGCAAGTGTGCTAACCACGTGGGAGATACGCCTTGGGTTTGATTCCCGCCTGTGCTCCCAATGCTACATGTCATTCCCTCTCTCTTTCTACCTTTCAACCCACTTCCTGTTTGACTTCACTCTCTCATGTCTGTAAAAGGCATAACAAAACACACGTTCAAATGTACACATAAATATACATGTAAATGTACTGTACATTATCGCCAGTCCGTCTTCACTGTCATGTTTATAAAGTCACAAAAGCCCATTTAAAAATAAGCGAGAACATTTACTGACTTTCTCAAATGCATAAAAGTGGGTGACCTTGATGCTGTGTGAACAACTGTGTCATTATGGGACGTGATCTGTGCAGCTGTTGCATGGTTACGACCAATGGAAAACATCTGTCCTGTAGGCCAACGGGTTGGACTAAAAGTCGGAATTACATGGAACTGAAATAATGATGCAGAGATCGGTAGCTCTATTAGGGCACTGTTCTCCCTGTGTGTTTATGTGTAACTCGGCCACTGCTCACCCTGTGTGTGTTTATGTGTCACTCTGCCAATGTTTACCCTGTGTGTGTATGTGTAACTCGGTGTCCATTCCACTGTTCTCCCTGTGTGTGTATGTGTAATTCTGTGTCCATTCCACTGCAAATCAAAAATTGTCATCAGACCTCGTGTCGTACCAGACTGATCCAGCTTCAAAGAGTAATAAGATAAGATCTGATCATTATCTGATAAGATCAGATAATGTTTCCAAAAAGATGCTGCCCACATCTCACTGCCAACCCATTGCAGTACTACATCACATCACACTAGCGACAGTATTCTTCTTTCTTTTCTTTCTTTTTTACAGTGGAACGTGTGCAGAGTAATATGTGAGCCCCATATGAGCCAAGTGAGCCAAATGTTCCATTTGGCTCACTTATTCCCTCATTCGCTATTCCATATACAGAGAACACTATAAAGTACACTTTTTAGGGAACAAGTATAGCAGAAATCTCCCTATTGGATGAATCTGATGATAATGAAAACGACTATGCATCTTGGGATTGCAGAAATAAGTGTATATCAGTTCAGTGGCATACTTTGTTATTAAGTAGTAGTATTAAGTAGTCCACTATATAGGGAACCAGAATTGTTAACTCAAATTTCGGCCAACACTTCACAATGGTGAAGCCTTTAGTAAAATAAATGCATCCTCTACTCGACTCTTCAGAATTAATTCATTTATTTTGTGTCTCTGTCAATTGAGAAACATAACAATCTATCATCTCAGGGCCAAATCTAACGTCACGCCACAGGCATTTGTATCCTACTTCTTGGAAACAGCATTTCCTCTGTAACAATGAATGTGAGAGTGTTGACTTAGCAGTAGCATTGTGGTAGCACGTGGTGTGTGAGTAAATGTGTGTGTGTGTGTGTGTGTGTGTGTGTGTGTGTGTGTGTGTGTGTGTGTGTGTGTGTGGGTGGGTGGGTGGGTGGGTGGGTGGGTGGGTGGGTGGGTGGGTGTAGGTGTAAGTGTGTGTGAGAGGAAATGTGTCTGTGTGTGATCAAAGTAACACTGCGGTCCATTCTTACACACACATTCACACACACACACACACACACACACACACACACACACACACACACACAGTGTGTGAATGAATGTGTTGACTTAAGTTCCAATTTGGTCGTTGGAGGTGCACTCCCAGACTGGAGCCCTTGTGACACACACGGGCCCCACCTTTCCTCCTTCCTCCAGGGGACCAGGCAACAGGGGGAAGGGGGTGGTGGTGGTGGAGCTAGTTGGGCCGGAGGTGGTTCGGGGGGAAGGGGGGGGGGGGGGGGGGGGGGGGGGGTTGCTACTGGTGTGCGTAAGAGTTGAACAACATGGTATTGTGTCCACGCAGCCCAGAGGAACACAGTGTGCTACAGCTTACTGCTGAGGTCCTATTCTTGGTCACCTAATAAGACCGACACTCTAAAGCCACACTAACCGCGGGGCACCAGGACCCTGGGGAGACCCCCCCCCCCCCTTCCCATCTGGCTCACTGTGGAAGCTATAGGAAATCTGGGTCCCGGAAAAGAGCCCCTCGAAGGCCTCTTAAAGCTGCTCCCGCCGCGCCAACGAACGAAAACCGCCACATTTTTCACATTTCTGAGTCAATGATCCGCAGCCAAGCCGGGGGAGTACGGTTGCCTCACGGACGGGACTACTGGCGTTCTCTTCTTCATTTTCGAAAGTCATGACAAAAGCTATAATGATCCAACTGGGTTCTCTAAATACATGTGGTCGTTTTCTTCATGCTGGTTGTGAAAACGAGCTGAAATGTGCCTTATGGAAAAGGTAACATGAGGTCATTGATTGTTTGCTAGCTAATTTTCATGGATATGGAAGTCAGTGTTAGGAGGAAGGGGGAGAGGGAGAGAGGGCTATTTATTAGCAACTAACTACCAAACCGGATGTCTGGACATTATAATGTCATTACACTTTGGGAACCTGGCAGAGACGGAGGTTTAGTGAGGTTTTCGGTAATGTATTACCATCTGTGTTTCCTCGGTAATGACATCATTAGACCCAAACAGAGCCTGCCTCTGTCCCGCATGGAGCAACTGAACTGTTGTAATAACAATATGTCTCTGGGAGCAGATATCAGATCAGTTTCAGTCCCTCTCCTCACAGGGCCTGCTCGGGAACCCAAGGGCGAGGATGGGTGGGGAAGAAGGGGTGAAAAAGAGGTGGTGAGTTTAGAGGGGTGAGGAGGGGTGTTTTTAGTGAGTGTGTGAGAAACTGTTTTGATGGATCCTTCCTCTATGGGGAAACAGCTGCTGGGTCTGGGCCAGCTGTGTAACGTCAGACCACATGATACTGGAGTCAGAGCCAGCCACACTTTCTAACTATTGTACTGGTTAGTAAGTGAGTAATTATTCAGTCATATTTATTGACTTTCGTGTGGGTGTGTGTGTGTGTGTGATTAGTTTACTGTATTTGTTTATGTGTCAGAGTTTAATGGTCTCAATTAGAAGAGAGTGTGTGCCTGTGTGTGTGTTTGTATGAGAGCGAGAGAGATTGTGTGTGTTTGTGTGTGTGCGAGAGAGAGAGAGAGAGATAGAGAGAGAGAGAGAGAGAGAGAGAGAGAGAGAGAGAGAGAGAGAGAGAGAGAGAGAGAGAGAGAGAGAGAGAGAGAGAGAGAGAGAGAGAGAGAGAGAGAGAGAGGGGGGGAGAGAGAGAGAGAGAGAGAGAGAGAGAGAGAGGGAGAGAGAGAGAGAGAGAGAGAGAGAGAGAGAGAGAGAGAGAGAGAGAGAGAGAGAGAGAGAGAGAGAGAGAGAGAGAGAGAGAGAGAGAAGAGGGGGCGAGAGAAAGAGAGAAAGAGAGAGGGAAAGAGAGACTCTATCACTGACCTGAGGTAAAGAGCAGGACGGACACGGTGCGGTACTGTCTCCTCTGGGTGCCCAGACACAGAGAGATGAATGCCACCAGGAAGCTCACCAGGGTGCCCAACGCCCCGCTCAGCAGCAGCACCAGGGTGGCTATCTGCCAGTCTGTCTCACACACAAACACACAAACACACACACACACACACACACACACTGGTTACCACGGAATACGCAGCAGGAGTAGGGCTGCGACGATGAGTTGATTATGGAGCGGGACTGTCGTTTTAGATCGGGTAACCTGTGACGGGTATATATACTCTGATATTAAGAGAAATTCAACGTTGCTATTGATTGGGATATTAAACATTGAAAACGGGATGCAATGCACACCCTGTGAACATGTACTGACCAATCCAAAACAAGCATTCAATAATGATGTGATTGGTCATCTGTAACAGTAGAGAAAAGGTAACGCCCTTGGTTCTTTGCTTTGTATATATAGTAATTACATTCTGACTGATGGCGGTCCAGATCAAATTGCTGTTTTCAGTCAGTCAAATCCCTGCCATACCTTAAGGATTAAGGTTATTTTCAACATATCCATTCGAAGAAGAGGAATGAGCTTCTTAGGACAATAATGATATAAATTATTCACATAATCTCAGTAGCCTGATAATAAACTTGTTATAAGCCCCCTGTGTTTAACGTCAATGTATATTTTACCCTCTAGAGGTGTCCCTTCTATAATCCTATTCTTATAATGTATCGCGATATTTAACGGTTTTTACGCTGACCCCCAAAATCAGATCACTTCGCTTCAGAGGACCTAAACAATTTATGTGCACAACAGGCTCTTTGACGAATACGAGTGGGCGGAGCCGCATAATGGCCATGTTTTGTTCACTTTCTCTTGAACTAAGTGTACCCCGCCCCTCCGTCGGGGTGTTAGTAAAGCAGTGACACACTCTTTCACTGACACCCACCCCCGTTCATTCGGCACATTCCTCAGTAGACAGCCATCAATCACACGATGACACTTTTTACTCCCGCCGGTATATATAGGAGTGTGTGTGTGACGCGCGCGCGCGCAAAAACTGTGTGCGTGTGTGTGTGTGTGTGTGTGTGTTTTCGAATTTAGAAAGGTGAATAGTGAATGACGAATAGACGGACAAATTTGGTTATTCAAACATCTCATTTAAATATAAGGCGTGAGCCGCAGAATTAACATGCATTTTGTTTGGAAACGTCCAGGGTATCATAAACCTGCCGAGAGCATGTCAAAGCTTATTTAATCCATTCCCCAGAATGTGTCGTGTTATCGTTCTTAATAAAACGGTTTACAGTGGGTCTCCATGCCCCCCCCCCCCCCCCCCCCCCCCCCCCCCCAACGCCTCCTCCACTACACCGGTACTTGACTAGAAAAAGAAGAGCACAACAAAGACTGCTTTGGAAATTAATGCCATAGTAACCAGTTCAGAGTTATCTTTAGACATAACTAAGCCAAGAATAGTCCGTTTGATCCGGTCACTGCTAGCATTAATAATTCGGATAGAGCGTCGATTTGAGAAGCACGCACGGTGCACATGCACTGACCGCAGAGCCACGAGAGGATATACCGTGATTTACAAAAATAACACATTTGCAGAAGTAGTTATATAGAGAATGACACATTTTAATTGTTGGTTACGTGTTGGATATCAACGTCACGTAAATCAGAGTCTTGATGTAGACAACAACTTTAGGCTAACGTTAGTGCATGTGTCGGAATGTCGCCTACTTTGAAAATGGATCAAATATTTGCGTACTTCGTTTGTCCTAGGGAAATGAGGCTACAAAAAAAAAGCCTGATTCAAGCTTCGGCTAAAAAAAATATGAAAACAGGCTTCTCACCAGACGATAGGGTGGAAAAACAACTCCACTCGGACTCCGTCTCGGTCAGATGTTGCGTAGCAGACTTCGTGCAGGACTCCCATAGGGACAAAGAGAAGTGGTCCGCGGTGACCCAAGATGGGCTCACCAGAGCGACCACGTCCAGACACAGAGCCAGGAAGATACACAGCAGTGCGATCAACTTGAACGGTCGACACACATACACTTCGTTTACAGACATCTTCTCATACCACGCCACGACCCTGTGCTGCTATTTAAACCACCGTCCACTCGGGTCTGATACCCGCGTCTACGCGCTGAAGATCAGCACCCCTCTGTCCACCTTTGTTAAGTTGCGTCACTTAAAAACAGGTTCCGGTTTCTTTTTACGTAAAAAAAAAAAAAGGTACAAGTAAAAGTCCGCCTGGTTAGGGGGATGTGGGTGGGCTTTGCTTGCTCAGTAAGATATTTGAGATGAATAGAACGATAACGGAAACAATCAATTTATTTAGATAGATTATACCAAAACAATACAAACAGGAATAAAACGTGTTCATTTTTATATTTTGATGAATTATTTATACACATTATAGTACATTGTTAAATATAATTAAATAATTTTAACATTTGAATTATTGGTTGTTTTAGCTATTTATTTGTTGTTGTGGTTTTTTGGGAGGGGGGGGGGGGGGGGGGGGCTCTTAATTTGGAGGACGTTTCACAGGAACCAGTACTACTGCTTACGCAGGTTAGCTTGGTGCAGTGGCTTCTATTCAGAGAGCGGCCAGAAAGTTCAGTAAGCAAAATAGTTTTCAAGAATGTTAAACCAAACCACTGATGTCATCCATTTTCCGCTACCGCAGAGCCCGGGGATTGGTCAAATCCCCCAATAGAAAGAACATTACTGTTGGTGCAGTAACAAAAAAGCAGGCATATACTGAATTATACTTTCATTTTACTTCCAGTATGTTACATTTGTAGTAAGCCTATGTGAAGTAAAAAAAAAAAAAAATAGGTATACTGTGATGTGCAGTGCATGTAAAACTATGTAGAGCAATATTTGTATTGTAGGATAAGATTGATTACCATAACGATTTACATAGATTTATAAACGAGTAGTCGTCCGTTTCTTAAATAGTGTAATAATTTGGGTAACCTGCAGATGGCGGCAACGCAACACGTTGAGTGTCAAAATCGCAGCTATATTTTGTACCGATTTAATACACCAGTAAAAATGTGTACTATTCTTTTGTATTACTACAGTAGGGTAATGACTCACAGAAGCACATCAATTAAGTATATCAATGACCTTTATGCTGGGTATATGTATAATGCTTCTTAAAGACACAAATCAAAATATATAAAGAGTAGGCCTATGTTATAATATTTTATAATAATAATCTTTTAATTTAATATCCATTAAATTGCACACATGATTCATTTGCACATTGCCTCAGGGATGCAAGGAGATTTTGGTTAAATCCTCAGCGAGCACTTATGGACCACCTGCTGTCCTCTTCCTGTGTCTCGCGCCCGTAGATAGAATCAGTAGTGACAGATCCCGCGAGGGTGCGCGTGGACCGCCGTGACCACGTGGATTGGATTGAAGAAAAACATTGAAAGAGGCTTAAGGCTCTTTGTGGGCCCTAAAAGGCCTACTTCTGGTGTATCTTTCAATGACATTAGGATTAAAGGATTACATTGACAAAATAAACACATAAGAACACCAGGATGTACCATAACAAAGTGACAGTATCATTTATTTAAGGACTGATTTATAACAGCAAAGGCCTGCATTTAAAATGAACACATTCTCATTTGATCTCTCTTAATTTTACAGGGTAGGCCCCTATATAGGGTCCTTAAAGATCTGATGAATGTCCTTAAAGATCTCCACTTAGTCCTAAACATTCCACATTCATCGCTCGTCATAACATAACGCATTTTGTAGGTGCAGTCTCTATCTCTCTTTAGGTTTATCCTGACAGAAGAATAAACCAACAAGTAACTTTGACCAAATAACACTTTCTGCCAGTAGGACTATTTGCTTTGCCTCTATTGGATTCATGGCGGGCTTAATTCTAGCCCCGATCAGTTTCAGAGTCTCTAAGATTAGAGGTTTTCACCGTGTTCCGCATAATAAGTGTATCAGACTCCACTGCCACCCGTTCCTTCGCTGTCTAAATGCTACTGCCACACAACCCGCAGGTTCCCTGTGGAGAGAGGGTGCTCTGGTATTAGCTTCACCGTGGACGTCTTAATGGCGGTCTCCTTAAAAAAAATGTTTCCTCCCACCCCGGTTGAGCAGGCGGCGCTATCCGTCACCCCCTCCTCACCCCCAGTGTCCCCCAAAAAGCCCCTCATTAGAGAATCCGTCTCCAGCGTAGACAAAGCTACTTGAGTCTCGGTGCGGTTCATAGGACTTTTAGTCCTTCTACACAACCCAGCACTTCATCCTAAAACCAGCTGTTCGGCTTCAGCTGTTTTATTTAAGGGTTTTATTTGGGGGGATGAAACGTGAGGTTGCATGCCAATTCAGAAATATATCCACCATGTCTGAAACGTTTAGTTGTTTTCTTCATAATGAAATCAAACTGTGAAGTGAAACATGTTGCTTGAGTAATGTCATTCATCAGCAAAGTTTAACATATTTCACTCACATACTTTTTCCAATTCATCATTCATTGGGAGGAGAAAGAGCGGAAGAGAGAGGAAAAAGATAAAGACCAAAAGGGTAAAAGGTGAAAAATATCTGGAAATGAATCACACGGCTCCATTGTCCACTTGTATGTGTGTGTGTGCATGTGTGTGTACGTGTGTGTGTAACCTGCATGTGTGTGTGCGTGTGCAACTTGCATGTGTGTGTGTGTGTGTGAGTGTGTGCGAAACACCACTCTAACATTCCTAAGGTTTCTACAGCTCTGGATTGAGGTCTCATTGTGTTGGACCTGACTAATGATGACTCGGCTATGATGTCATCACTGCAGATATTCACTGTTTCTTCCAGGAAACACTCTTTTACCTTGTCGGATAGCATGAGCAACATATATTCAGACAGGAAGCAAACTTAATGGACTGTGGATGCAACTGTTGATGTTTTAAACACAAATCACCTAATGGGAAAGAGATAGAGAGAGGGAGAGAGAGGGAAAGAGAGAGGGAGAGAGAGAGGGAAAGAGCGATACAAAGGGAGAGAGGGTTTGGAGAGAGAGGGAAGGAGAGAGAGACTTTATGTGTTCCTGGGGAAAGCAAAATGCCTGCATGTCTCATGAGTATCAGCACCACCACGTCCAGATGAGTCATGACAAGACACTCACCTCCATACAGAAGGTCTTTAAGACACCTTCCTGGGCTTGTAGAGTTTGACCACTGCATCAGAGGGCTTGACTTGTGGACTCAGCCTCTTCTGTTTGTAAAACTCAAAAACCTGACGTACAGGAGAGATATGGATTAATTCAGATTGATTTGTAATATCTGATCATATGTTAGATTAGAAGTTTTCACAAAATCACCGTCTTTCCCTCATCACTTATTTTATTACCTTTTTTTAATTTAATTATTTCTGTATATTGCTGACATGTTAGTCCACTCTGATATCATTCCAGTTTGTCATCCCTGACAATATTTTGGTCTCTCCCTAAATATTGATACTCTATTCTCTCTCTCTCTCTCTCTCTCTCTCTCTCTCTCTCTCTCTCTCTCTCTCTCTCTCTCTCTCTCTCTCTCTCTCTCTCTCTCTCTCTCTCTCTCTCTCTCTCTCTCTCTCTCTCTCTCTCTCTCTCTCTCTCTCTCTCTCTCTCTCTCTCGCTCGCTTGGTCTGACTGCCTGTAGACATCTGTTTACTTCCTCTTGTATCAGTCACCATGGCAGCAGCCCCCTGGCATCCCCGTCTCTCACACACACACACACACACACACACACACACACACACACACACACACACACACACACACACACACACACACCATATATACATACCATACAGACACACACACACATACACACACAAACAGACACACCATAGATACATATCATACAGACACACACACACACACACACACACACACACACACACACACACACACACACACACACACACACACACACACACACACACACACACACAGAACCTCTCCAGTCTGTGATCAAGTTTCCTTTTCAGACCAGCTGCTAGCCATACACACTATTTGAAAGTAATTAAATACATACAAACCAAAACTAAACATATTGGTCAGGAGGAGTCAACATATAGTACTTATAATACGTGTGGCTTTGTCTGTGATATTTGTGAGTGCCAACCCTTGATAATCAAGATTGTTTTTGGGGATGTGTTAAAATATGACTTGAAGTGAGGGAGTGAAGTGAGCGAGAATACTGTGTTTGACTCGTTTCCGTGGAAACAGAGTGGAGCCTGACCGTAGGTGAACTCTGGTGTTTTAAATCCATCTCACCCCCGCATGGCAAGAATCCAGCTCTCTCTCTCTCACTCTCTCGCTTTATTTTAGAGATATACACACAACCCAGCATGCAGTCACTGATCGATCTAAACGGGTAAATGTAGGGCAGGATAGTCTAGTGTTTAGGGTGTTAAACTACGGTGTGTAGGGTGCTAAACTACGCATCCTTGAGCAAGATGCCCTACCTGTTCCTTTATGACCCTGAATTTACTGTAAGTACGGAGCTAAAATACAAAATAAGAAAACACACCATTTTTAATAATTACATTTTCGTAGGATAATATTTGCCCATTTTAGTATTCAACCATTAACTGGGTTATTGGGTTGACCAATACATGTATTAAAAGCTACATAAAAAGATAAACTTAGAAAATCCTTGAACGTGTGTGGTAAACCCCATACAATGAGGAGGAGGGAAGCATAATCAGTGGTGGCTTGCTGTCATCCTGGGCACAAGGAACACGACGCAACAGATCTTAAGATGAAGTCAGCGTGGGATGGGGTTGGCACGGTGACCGTGTGGGACAAACAGCCTCCCTGCTGAGGAAGCAGGACTCAAATCTGTCTCTCTTTGTCTTCCCCCCCCTGACCCACTCCAGTCAAATCAAGTCTATTCATCTACACCCAATTTGTCACAGTTACATCTCTCACAGTGAGACAGCACTTTCTAACCCTTAAACTCGGAGAAGCACATTAAACAACTCCCTTAAAATACAAGACGTTGTGGTGGGGGTGGTAGTGGTGGTGGTGGGGGTGGTGATGATAGTGGGGGTAATGGTGGTGGAGGTGGTGGGGGTGGGTGATGATGTTGTTGTGGTGGTGGTTGGGTTGGTGGTGAGGGTGGGGTTGGTGGTAGAAAAGGCAGTGATGATGGTGGGGCTAATGGTGGTGGAGGTGGTGGGGGTGGGTGGTGGTGGTAATGGTGGTACTAGTGTTGATGGGATTTGGGTTTGGTGTGAGGTTATTACTGGTGGAGGGTGGTGGGGTTAGGACTGGTGAGGGTGGTGGGATTAGGGGTGGTGCTGGTTGGGTGGTGGTTTGTTGGGAATGAGTTATGTATGAAATGCTAAGGAGAGGCACCAGATCGTAGGAACAGCTGAGGACTGAAGAGAAGACTTCACGCCCGAGCGGAGAGCAAGAGCGTAGGGATGGAGGGAGAGAACCGTCTGGAATGATAAGAGACAATCCCAGTGTTTTGGATGTCAGCATATTCGTGCCCATATATAAACTTATATATATAGAGCAACAGTGGAATTATATTATTATTATTAGTATTATTATTATCATAAAGGAACAGCAATACGTTGATGTTTTTGTTTAACATAATGAAGAAAAATATCTCACTCAAATCCAGACCATTGGAACATTTGTTAAATCAGGCTATTCAACTATAAATTGAGATACTTCCACATATATGTAACACATAAACACATCAATCAAAGACAAAGACATCAAGTAATTTAATTTAACTTAATATCATGCTGGGAGCAAGCTTTGGAGACATTATACAGTTACAAAGTCAGTTACAAAGCACAAAGAACAACATGATCCCTTCCTCTTGGCTATGAACCCATGTCATCTGATTATTTTGGGGAAACGGGATACCTTTTCTAACTTAGTATTTTTTTTCACAGGTCCATATCCTGTATCTCCTGCAACATAAAGTGGGGAATGTTCTGTTCAGCATAATTCTCTCCCGTAAAAAAACAATTGACTTCAAACCAAAACTTGCTTGGTGGGTATGTCACTTTCAAGTGTTATCTGGACTGTTAAAAAGTCCAACATTCACTTGTATCTAATTCTCATCTCTCTCTCTTAAACCTTTAAATGCACTAAATAACTAAATAACAAAATTATCAATTACAAATATGACCCAGACTTAATTATCAAATCGATCTTTTGTTTCCTTTTTTGTTGATCTGTGAAGAATGTAATTTTCGAAATTTGCACTGAATGTGCATATCCAGCAGACAAATTCAATTGAAAATCATTTGAGCTGAACTAACATAATTGCAACTTTTCCCCCAAAGTAAAATATCCCTCTTAAAACACTATGTTGCCAAAGGCAACGATAATAGCCTGACATATGCACTTGTATCTCTGCTCTGCAACCAGATTCAAACATATCAACTGTATTTGTCTCAAAGGGAGACTTGGGCTGCCCTCTCGTCTCAGTTGACTAACACACACACACACACACACACACACACACACACACATACACACACACACATGCATGCACCCCCCCCCCCCCCCCCCCCCCACACACACACACACACCCTCCCTCAGTTACACACAAACACTCACTCCCACCCATCCACAGACACACACACGCACACACACACACACACACACACACACACACACACACACACACACACACACACACACACACACACACACACACACACACACACACACATACATGAATTTAACCATTTAAACCATTAAATAATAGCCATTTGGAGACAGGAAAGGTTTACATTTGCGTTTATCACTCAAGTAAAACCACTTCTTCCACCCCCTGACCACCATGTCGTTAGGCCTATTTGCCGTGATGGGGAGGGTTCGTTTGTATCCGACGCCTTTAGGACCCAGCAGCGCCGCCCGAGAGGTGGCGGCACTCCTCTCAGACAAAGGCAAAGGCAGAGACCGCGTGCCGCTACCTTGCTGCATCGACACCCATTCCGTCCACTCCGAGAGCAGCACCGCAGGTGAGTCCAATTACTTTGTTGGAAATACGCGTAGTTTGCTTCGTAGGCAAAACACATGTGTATGTTTATTACTAAATAAAAAAAACAGACCTTCTCAGAGGTGTCATCGCTGTGAAGGTAGTATTCGTGAGTGTTAAACGTTTCTTCTTCTTCCACGGCACATCAGTAGTCTTTGAAGGCAGGTGGCCAGATAGACCCGCACACACCCATCTCCAGTCATTCAACTTGAATTAAATCCGCCGCCGGCTTAAGACGTGTCGTAGTTGGATGGGAAAAAAATAGAAATGCGGCACTAAAACTTTCCATTTTCTTTGAAAGAACCCATTTAAACGTTCTTAGGATTTCGCCTGGCTTCTGATTTAAGTTGAATTATGGGATCAGCGTAACGAGGGCGTTAAACGTCTTGGGAGTGTTGATTTCAGTGGGCGGATCTGTCAGAAGCAGAACCCAGTTCTCCATGAACCCCTCAATGTTGCTGCAATGCCAGCTTGATAGGTTGCTCAGGTGACGGATTTCTTCGGATGTATGCTCTGTTTAAGATTCATTCATTCATTCATTCATTCATTCATTCATTCATTCATTCGTTTGTTAGTTAAACTACGCTAGTACTATTGATTTATCAACCACAGAAAGATATTGTCTTCACAACTCCACATTTTATGGGATATTGTTGGCTTAACACTGCGTACGAATTCCTTACCCTTACCATATTAGGGTATATTAACTCTGCCCCGCTATATACTGTCATTGTGTGGAGCAAAACGGTACTGCTCCCGCTGGAGTCAGCGATGGGTGATGTCACTTTGACGGACCCACTCGGAGACAATGGGCCGTCCTAGTCGATGCTCCGGTGGGGAAGGGTCACTTCCAGGACTGCCCATTATCAGAGCAGATGGGCTTTAACGCTTGTCTTTGTCAGCTGATGCACTGCCAGGCCACAGCAGGCCCTACCTCGGGGCCTCTGCTGTCATAAAGCCCCACTAACATCCATTTTATGATGCTCCCAAGGGGAGGCATCTTTTAAGTGACAGCTAAAATGTTTTTCTTGCCTATTGTTGTATTTCTGTTGTTGCTGTAAAGGTGTGTCTGTTTTGTATTGATCACTGATTGTTTTATAGGCTAAATGTGTTATTTGATGTTTTGAGTGGCTGCCCTTTTAGGTTTAATTATTCATATAGATGGGCTTTTAGTTGTATATGTTTGTTTAAATGGTCATCAGTTAAGTATACTTTAAGTTGTATTAAGATGCAATGCAGAAACCTCTGGTCAGTTAGTTAATAAACCAGTTGGAATTGTTCTCGTACTAAATTACCTCGTCACCTTAATGTAAACATTCATGCAAAACAAGAAGAGTGTCTTTCTTGTTTTAATGTAGGGCCTATTGGATGAACCAAAAACAAAATGGCTTTACATATGCATGTCTGTTTATTTTAGAACAAGGCGATAGTATAATTTGATATTTGGGTCAGTGGAGCAGGCCACTTCTTGAGTTTAGATTTCACTGCTCGTTTTGTGTCGACCTGCTTTGTTTTTCAGTGAGGTGGGAGTGTGTCACTGTTTATGTTAAAAGTGTTAGTTCATTTTCTCTAAAAGTGTGGCAATCAGCTGTTCATTGATCACTAGTGGTAGCCATTCACAGGAACGATTTGACCTTTGAAAAAACACATCTGTTGCCAATTCCAATCATTAGCTTGTAGCACCTAACCCAGAGGGTCCAACCAGTACCTTTCAAAACCATTGATAAGCAACATGATCATAATATGTAAGTGGCAATCACCACAAGAGGTTTGATTGACCTTAAAGCTCAGATGTCACATATATCAATTTTCACCATTGTTGATATCTGTTTTCTTCTCCTGATAAGCTGTTCTTTCTTGAGCTTGTGACATTTCGTGATTCAGTCTGTTGGCAGTGTGTGAGCAAGAGGAGGGAGCTTTATATAATACAATCACATGCGCTGATCCCACCACTGGGAATCTCATTGAGAGGCTATGTATAGAGTGGATGGCTTGGTGGCTTGCGTGTGCTTGTACTGTATGAACCCCATGGCTTAATGGCCTTTTGACACCCAAATATAGCTTCTAGTCTTTTATTCAATATGTAAATATGTGTGTGTGTGTGTGTGTGTATATGTGCATTATCAGATATATGCACATAATAAATATAAAAAAAATAAAGAAATAGTCAAATATTGAAAGTCGAAACCCCACTCTTCCACACTTGACAACCTGTTAATGCCAGCCAGAATAGTTATATTTTCAACGTTAAATCTTCAACGACAAAATTGGTTTGCTGAAATGTGGTCATCACTAAGCGGTCAATAATTGGATAGACTAAAGCAATTAACTGCTTGAAATGTAAATCGCTAATGGTAGCCATCTTACTCTGTCTGTCTTCCTCTCTCTAAATCGGTTGTTGTGTCTAAATGTACCTCTATCGCATAGGGAATCTTATTCGACTGATTGGCGATGACTCACCACTTTTACTATCATAGAGTTACAGATAAAACTTCACTGTAATGGTCTTCTGGTCGACTTCCAGTCTCCTACCATTTACTTGCTGTTTGAGATTTTACCGTATGACAATGGTGCTTTGATTGTCTTATGGTCCAAATATATAAGATAACCCTTAATGGGCAACACCAATTATAATAACTAATCCTCCTTTCTGTTTCCAGACACCCCGGACCTATTCACTACCATCACACCTCTGCCAGAACCCCTAACAAACAAGCGTCAACATGGAGCTGGACTTCGGACATTTTGACGAGCGCGACAAGGCCTCCCGCACCCCCCGCGGTGGACGTCTCAACGGACTGCCCAGCCCCACCCACAGCGCCCACTGCAGCTTCTACCGCACGCGCACGCTGCAGGCCCTGTCCAACGAGAAGAAGGCCAAGAAGGTACGCTTCTACCGCAACGGCGACCGCTATTTCAAAGGCATCGTGTACGCCGTGGCCCTCGACCGCTTTCGCACCTTCGACGCCCTCCTGGCGGACCTCACGCGCTCGCTCTCCGACCACATCAACCTACCGCAGGGCGTGCGCTTCATCTTCAGCATCGACGGCATGCGCAAGATAGCCACCATAGACGACCTCGAGGAAGGTACGTTTGTCAGTTGGCCGAAGTTTGGCCGAATATTTTATGCTTGCTTCCATGGCTATTATTGGAGGTTTGTAGAGGTTTTGAACCATGGTTGTCTTCTCTACCCATACTTTGACTATGTTAATATTGGGTGGTATGGTAGGTAAAAATAGCCATATCGTAATTCAAAAAGTTGGGGTTTAACAATGTGAGTGGTATGTAGTTGTGATTGTGTCAGTTGACGGTTTGACATGCATCGTAATACTGTTTGAACTCCATGGCATGGTAGGTATTCCATTAAGATGAAACGTTAAAGGTCAATGTCATTCTTAGCTGTGGGGAGATTTAAACCCTGGAATTTCAGCACCCAGAGATTAGGAGTTATCTGTGCGGTCTAGACTTCTCTAATCTCTCCCAATCACGTATGAAATTTACATCTGATGGAAGACTTTGGAATTTTGCAATTCATGAGCCAATTCTTACAATTCAGCAGGTTTAAAATATCAAGTAATGCTAGTTTGCAATCCAAGCCATGAGGTCATTCTTGATAAGAAACACATGTACAGCCTTAGGGCCCTGGCTTCGTTGTAGGCTTTTTCATCAAGACAAATGTGCCACCTTAATTTAAGTGTTTTCTGAAGGAGAAAGTGAATCAGCTAGTATACTGTATTTGAGAAGACAGAAAGAGAGAGGGTTCTGCTTATCTTTATTTCTGTACAGAGTTTAAGCCAGCATCCTTTGTGGACTGGCAGATGTGGAGGGTTCTGCCTCTCGTTTCACCCGAAGGGATTCAATGACTTAGTCCTGTTTCCGCTGCAACGTGTAATTTTATTAAATCAGTTTTAATTGGGGCCGTAATTTGTCTGTTAAGGCCCAGCTCTCATCGGCCTCTCCTATTATTAACCTTTGTCTTGGTTACCTTTTTATATACCTGATTGTCTTTCTCTCTGTTGCTCTCTCTCCCTCTGTCACTCCCTTTTTGGGCAAGTTCAATCAAAATTTGTGTGTCTCTCTCTCTGTCTCTGGGTGCAACCCAATATTGAGAGCTGGATGGGGGGTTACAACATACAGATTTGAGGAATGGGGAAAAGCAAGGCTGGACAAGAGACTTTCTCATTCTGACTAAAGGTAGCTTTGACCCGCCATCAGTGAATCCGATACCACTTAAGATTATCTTGATCCTTGCAGTCTTAACCAATGGCCTTCACAACTTATAAATATACTCTTAAGAGAAATCCCTTTTCGATGTCTGGATTAGACTAGACTAGTAGACGGCTTATTGGAGGTTTCTAGCCTGAGGACGTGTAGATTTATCTTCAAATGGTATTCTGGGAATACCATTTACATTTAACACTTAAATACTGTTGCTAAAAATGGCAATGGAAATAATGTAGAAATATGCTTCCATTTATGTAATTTTCAGATTCAGACCTGTTAATCTTGTTTGATGTATTTCCTTGTTGTAAATCTGCTGGTACTGAATGCCCTACTTTTTAACCTACACATCAGACAGATGTATGGCACATGGTTACAACGGAAGTGGTTGTCAACATGGGTGAATGAATCCAGAGTTCCAAGCGATATTTAATGTTCCACACATCATTGAAATCAATATAGGAAATGGCCTTCAAACCACTTAATGAATAAAGCCATTGTTAATCTTGGGTCTCTTCTTCCGCCAACAACTCTCAAGTACATACCAAATACTCCCCCATGGCATTTGAAATGGCTGATACCCTAGAACTCCAAGTCACTCTACACAGAGGTTATGAAATCGTAGAAACCATCTCTCCCATCGGGGCCTTTAGTTGCTTTCATCGAACAAAGGAAAATGGCATTCTGTTGTCCATCCGTCGTCTCATGACGTGTGTGTGTGTGTGTGTGTGTGTGTGTGTGTGTGTGTGTGTGTGTGTGTGTGTGTGTGTGTGTGTGTGTGTGTGTGTGTGTGTGTGTGTGTGTGTGTGTGTGTGTGTGTGTGTGTGTGTGTGTGTGTGTGTGTGTGTGTGTGTGTGTGTGTGTGTCCCCAATCTCAGGGGAGAGCTACGTGTGCGCCTCTGAGAACTTCTACAAGAAGGTGGACTACACCAAGAACGTCAACCCCAACTGGTCGGTGAACGTCAAGGCCTCGGCCAGCCAGAAGAACATGCAGTCGCTGGCCGCCAAGGCCACGCTGGGCGGGCCGGAGGGCAAAGACTTTGTGCGGCCCAAGCTGGTGACGGTGATGCGCAGCGGCGTGAAGCCGCGCAAGGCGGTGCGCGTGCTGCTCAACAAGAAGACGGCGCACTCCTTCGAGCAGGTGCTCACCGACATCACGGAGGCCATAAAGCTGGAGAGCGGCGCCGTCAAGAGGATCTACACGCTGGACGGGAAGCAGGTCGGTGGAAACGCCGTGTACCCTTTTTCAATCCATACCGGTACTCGGGAGGGGTCCAAGGGAGGTGTCCTTTTTATAGAATTTCGTCTTTCCGCCTGCCAGAGTGGGAGAATCTACTGGCGAGTCAGTTGTTTCAGTGCGTGACCCTGATTGTTGTACATTTTCAGTACTTGGTCTGAGAATACAGGTATTGACATCCTCACGTCATCAAAGGGATTAATGACTGAAGTACATTACAATTGTACAGTACAATAACTGAGTTTACGAGAAAGACCACAGGGTACTTTGATGCCTTCCTATACCAAGCCAAACACACAGAGAAAAAGACCCAAGGGTTTCTAAGGGTTTTCAAATGTTCACAATTGTGATGTGACCTTGCTGACTCGTAGATGAACAGTATGAAAACCACGTCCTATAAAAGTCAGCTGACTCCATTGTAGGGATTCTTGCTCTCTTTCATGCAACCTATTTATTTTGCTTTCTTCCCTGTAATTACTCTGCTGTCTATCAGCCTTTTGAGTTTAATGTGTTTCGAGGACTATTGTAATACTCTGCGATTCTATTCACTTAAAAAAAAAAAAAGGTCCACTGCTTTTCCTCTCCTCTATGGCATTGTCTATGGCATCTAAAACAGTGTACATACTATTGTGTTAAGCCTCATGCCTTGTGTTTGATCCTTGTCTGTCATTGTTCATCAGAGTTGGCCAGTTGTTATAAAGCTCATAAAAGAACTCATCGAGTGTGAGATACAAAATATCCTGTGCTGTTTCCCAGGACCATGTGGGTTTCTGTGGTCTGTAAATTTATTACTTTTCAACCATTGATGTTTCAACTGGCACGCAGTTCAAGCTATACTGACAGTAGACCATGGTCAACCGCACCTTATTACTGCCATTCAACATCAAAGGGAGTTATAAATCAAACCATTCTTCCTGTGAACATCTCTCTGGTTGATTGTTACAAATAGTTTGTAACAATACTCCTTGCGCCTCTGCTATTTAGTATCATATTAGTAATTTAGCAAACGCTTTTTTTCAAAATGACCCACAGTGAATTCCGATAACATGTTATTTATCAGCATGTAGAGGTTGGTGCATCTTGCTCAAGGATGCCTACATGCACACTGTGGACATTGGGGACCAAACCCAGTATCTTTTTGGGCTGGTAACCGAATACCCAAACCACAGGACTATCCTGCCCCACCTTAATGACATGCATCACAATTCACTCCAAGTCGCCTTGGACAAAAGAGACACTGAATGGTATCTCCACCATGTTAATGTGTTTTGTAAAGTAGGGCGGGCTGCGTTCCCTCCAGCGTAGGCCAGAACACAAATTAACGAGCGTCCTGGTTAACCTTGACCAGTCCTTCATGCGGTAAGTCCAGGCAGTTTAACCACACAGTGAAATATAGGACGTATTTACCCCCATAGGAGCACCCAGCAGGGGCTTGGAAGGCAAACATGCCACATCAGCGGTCTCTCTTTCACTAGATGGGCATTTCGTCATGAAAATAAAGCGTTGTATTTTAAACGGCACGTCCAGAATTGTAAAATCCAGTTTACAAAAAGGTTTATTGACCAACCAAGACTGTTTTAAACATGTTGGTTTGGGTTTCACCTGGAAGAACCTGGACCTGGATACAGCCAGAATAACAACCTCTACTCCAGAGAGGGCTATCGGTGTCAGACTGGGAAAACACTCACGTAAGGGTCAGATGGCTCGGCAGAAGCCTCCAAGCAGGGGGTAAAAGCCAACAAAGTAGTTTGTATAAGCGACGGCTCCAGGCTTTGCACTGTACCCAAAAAGACCGTCCCCAAGGGGAATGGCATGGTGTTGTTTTTTTGCCACACAGTTAAAAGGGCGACGCTAAAGGACAGCATGTTTTATTCATGACGGTGTCTCTAAAGAGTGGTCTTCTGGGAGAAGACCAGGGCTTCCACCTGGAAGGCTGTCGAGGAGGTGGGGGGGATAACATATGCATGAAGAGCCTTATAATTAGGAATGATTGAATGATTATGTAGAACAACCTTATCCAAAGAAGGGGAACTATAAATTTGGCTTGGGGAATCATAGCTTGGGTTTCCCAGTGGCATCTTGAATGACCTTTTTTTTTATTAAAGGTTTATTGATGTCAATGATCTGAAGGTGTGTCTTCAGACAGAATAACCTTGCTTTTCTTCTCCTTTTTTAATGATTTGAACCTATTATGATGTGAATCATAGAATGTTGTCTTTTGCCATTCAACCAAAGATTTGACATCTAAAATGTTTTTAATTTACTAGTACTTTTTATAAACCACGTATTGGTGGTGGCATTGTCCTCTCTGGCTTCCTGAATCACGGCAGACGGCTGTCATACACGGTGTTCACACAAGCCTGTTACACTTCCTCCGCTCATAGTTCATGCAATGTTTGAAGTGGAAGATGTGCTTCCTCATGCCATTAATAAGTTATGTACTTGTGGAATAGAATTTAGAAGTGAGTTATAATGGGATGGATGGTTGAACCACCTGTATGACTTCATGATCAGGTGAATATCCTTTGTGGGTGTGGGTGGGATTGGTTGACTGTGATTTGGCTACCCCTCTTTTATATCTCTCTTGTATATATGTTTGTCACTTTCCCAGTGAGCTATGCTGCAGTTGTTGTTGGAATGTTATGTTTTTAAAACACCCTTTAATTTAGTTTTCCAATTGTTTGTTTGTGATGGGTGGGTTCAAGCTTTAGTAATTGTAATTAGGTATTTTTAGATTGTGTCTCATTCACTCAGATTCACTTGTGTTTCCACTGGATTCAGTTGTATCTTAACTAGTCTGTGTGGCTGTATCTCTAGTTGTGTGTGTGTGTGTGTGTGTGTGTGTGTGTGTGTGTGTGTGTGTGTGTGTGTGTGTGTTGGGGCGTGCAGGGGTCTGCAGACTGCAGCTGCTCTGTGGTGGAGGTAATATTGATGCAGTGGCCCCCGCCCCTCCCTGACTCTGCACCGGTTCTCCTCCTCCTCCTTCCCCATTTCATAGCGATGGCTGCTCGGGCTGGTTGCTAGGAAACCACATCCCAGGCACAAAGAGAGCCCAGCTGGTGTGGACCGGTCTGTCAGTCACCACATCCTGTACTTTAGTCCCTGTGATCGTCTGCAAATCAATTGTATCTGTCTACGTGTGTGTGTGTGTGTGTGTGTGTGTGTGTGTGTGTGTGTGTGTGTGTGTGTGTGTGTGTGTGTGTGTGTGTGTGTGTGTGTGTGTGTGTGTGTGTGTGTGTGTGTGTGTGTGTGTGTGTGTGTGTGTGTGTGTGTGTGTGTGTGTGTGGCAAGCAAGTGTTAAGTTTGTTCAGGCGCTGACCGATATTGGGCTACTTGAAGGGCGTTTCTAAGAGCGCAAAATGGCTGCTTTTCTCTAGCTTGTTTCTAGGAACATTTAACCCACTACCTTCAGCAGTGTTCAGACTGGCTGTGCCGTCTACGGAGGACCCTCCCTCTCCTTTTGTTAGCTGGAAACATCTAACGCCCTTTTTTTCCCTTTACAACCCAGTGTTTGGAAAGGGCGGAGCGATCCACCAGGCCTTTCCTACTCTCGTGGCAAATTAGGATAATTTTAACGTCCGCTGATGAGGAATAATTATTCTTTCAAATAAATTCCCCTCGCTGGCTCAAAATGGGGCTCCACAATGTCAGCAGCGTGTGTGTGTGCGTATGTGTCTATTGGCTTCTGGACACCCTTTTTTTTTTTTTTTTTTTGCACTCGTAAGTCAAATGCCAGGTCCTTCGACTAATTGAATGCAAATTCATTTCAGGCGTCCCTCTCATTTTGTACAGAAATCATACAGTGATGGAGGATTTATGATTGGAGTAGGGTATCAGGCTAAAGACCCTCTCGTGCATTGTACACTGAAATTATGTAGAATTGTGGTTGGTATTTTTGCATTAATTGTTTCCTAAACCGATACGCTGTTGTCAACACAGCAACACACAGCGTGGGGAATAAGACTCTATTCTCTAATTCTATACCTGCTTCAGGCAAGGTCATCACAATGACGAGAACAAAAGATTTATAATGGGAGTGACTGTTCAATAGACTGCAGTTCAGTGAATAGAACAGGGAAACATGGGTCTTGGGGCTTCTTCATGTACGAATGTAATCTGGAGATGGGTGGTGGTGGGTAGGGGAGGGTGGGAGGTGCAACGCCTTCTTCATCTCTCCCTTGCAGTGGAGGCGGTCGTCATGGCAATAAGCGGAGCTGTAATGAATTCGGTCTGTGACAAAGACTGAAACGCTGAGTGCGCTCTTTACCTGGCTGCTCCCTCATCATCACCCTTCAAGCATGTGCATTTTCGCACATGCACGGATCACATGCATGCACGCACGGACACACATTCACATATAGGGATACTCTTGACATAGTTCGCAATTCTTCTAAATTCAAGCCAACACACCCACAAGACAACGTGTCAACATGATTCATGCGGACATGCGTACTACGCTGTGTGTGTGTGTGTGTGTGTGTGTGTGTGTGTGTGTGTGTGTGTGTGTGTGTGTGTGTGTGTGTGTGTGTGTGTGTGTGTGTGTGTGTGTGTGTGTGTGTGTGTGTGTGTGTGTGTGTGTGTGTGTGTGTGTGTGTGTGAGATACATGGGGGGTTGGGTGGGGCTGACCAGGCCAGGCACCAGCTGGTCTCCATGACTGTGCAGATATTAGTGTCTGTCTAGCTGGTGTGTTCCCTGTGCGTTAACACACACACCAACGCCGCGGTGATCCTCGGGGTGCAGAAACGGGAAGCGGGGGTCATGGTTGAACATCGAGGGGTCATAGGTCGACTCTGGTTTAAAAACAAAGATTTCGAGTGGTCTTCCTTCAGTAAAGGAGGCAACACCATACTGACCTGTTTGTTGGTGTGAGGGTTGGTTAGTTAGCTGGTGCTCATTTTCCGTCCATTGCTTTACTGTTTGACGTCGTTTACATATTTAGTCATTAAGTAGATGCGTTTATCAATGGCAACTTAGAAGTAAGGATGAGACCCATCAAAAACATGATCAAAATGTAACCACCTACAGAAAAATGGGGTGGGGGGGAGATGTTCGTGTTCTAGGAAGCCTATTACTATGGGATTTTGTGTGGAGGCCAAGCTATCGATCCTGGTTGTGTGTGTGTGTTCAGAGTAGAGAAAGATAGAGTGGGAGTTTGCTCAGGGACAAAGGAGAATTAAAAGGGTTGTGGCTCCCATGGAAAAGCCGCCATTTTCTCTCTCGCTGTGCTGGTAGATTGGATAGCATGAATCAAATGGCTGGAAGAATTAAATTAAATGAGGGAACTAGCACTTAAAAGCAGTTGCTTTGCTTATTTTGTGAATTGTTTATGTACTTAAATTATTCTTGCACTTTTTGGGCTATATCTTCATTGTTGAATGCACTTACTGTAAGTCTCTCTGGACAAGCGTCTGCTAAATCAATTTAAGGTGACTGGGGAGGGATGGTACAGGGGGGGAGGGATGGTACAGGGAGGGAGGGATGGTACAGGGAGGGAGGGATGGTACAGGGAGAGAAGGAAGCGGAGTGGGATTCACAGCTCAGCAGCTCATTGTCAGAATGGTTTTAATATTTTACATGGTGGTTTGTATTTCAGACCCCGATATGGCATCCCTACCATCTCCCTGTCTCAACTTTGAAAATCAACATGACACTGTATTATACCATCGTACCTTTTTGAGAACGTCATCCAGCCCAATCCTTCATCAAAAGTGTGTGTGTGTGTGTGTGTGTGTGTGTGTGTGTGTGTGTGTGTGTGTGTGTGTGTGTGTGTGTGTGTGTGTGTGTGTGTGTGTGTGTGTGTGTGTGTGTGTGTGTGTGTGTGACAGTTATATGAGGATTTGACACCACTTTTAATGCTGTAAAGTCAGTTATTATCGAATTCATTGCCATGCTCTTGAGCGATCCATTCAATAATGCATTTAATTTTCCATGTGTGTTGGGGTGTGGGGTGTTCTCCATTCCACGGGTAATCGCCTAATGATGCCTATTGCCTACCAGGATGTGGGTCTTGAGACTGGGAAGCCAGGAGGGAACGGGGGTGGGGGAAACTTTGTGAATAATTCAGCTGGCTGGTTGTGGTCTAAGGTTTGGGTCACTGCCCGGCTAGTGGAGGTGGTGGTGGTGGTGGTGGTGGTGGTGTGGCTGGGGGTCATGTGGTCCTGACAGCTGGTGAGGCAGAGATTAGGGATGGGCTTGGTGGTGAGTGGGGGTGGGACTGGTACACACACGCGCACACGAAGAAATAAGGGGGAGAGAATGATCCTAAGTGAAGGAGACATGAAAGAAGAGGGAAAACGAAGGAGGAAGACGTTGAGATGTGGACAGTGGTGGTTTAATCACGGGAGTGTAGAGATAAAAGCCCTCATTAAAGACCTAGCCACGAGACGTTCAGGCGCCTTAAAGATAAACGTCCCTTGGGGGTGCGAAGGAGTTTCATATTTTTGCCTCTATTAGATCCATTCCAGGGGATGTTGTGAACATGATGGACTGACCCACTGAGACAGAGTGAGAGAGGAGAGGATGTTTGTTTTGAATCGTCTTCTCACACTGCCTGGTGCTTCCCTTTGGGCAGTCATCTTGTTATAAGAATGATGGAAGAAATGGCGACCTTTCACATTTGACCCCCACTTACCCGACAGGGATGTTAACAAGGTCACAGCATGTCGGCCCGGCTTGGGCATTTTTCCAGAGAAAGCGCATTATGTGATGTTACACAGTGTGCTAGGATACGTTGTTGAGACATAGTGTTTAGGCCAAAGACAAATGGCTGGACATTTTAGAGGGACACCCAGGCAAAATATTAGTTTTAGGGGGGTCAAGGTACCTTGAGGTGCTTAAAGGGTATCCCCTAAAACTGTTGGTTAGTAATATTTTTGCCAAAAGGGGGACACCCCTCTTAAACACCCTTAAAGTACATTACATTTATTTAGCAAACGCTTTTGTCCAAACACTTTTGTTGATTGCACAGTAAGTGCAATCAGCGATGAAGATAAACCCCAAACAGGGCAAGAATCCTTTAAGTGCATACAACTTCAAAAAATAAGCAAAGCAACTGCTTTTAAGCTTTTCTAGCTAGAGAGAAAGTACCTTGATGATCTCCCTCTAAAACGGATGGCTGTGTGTCTTTGTCTGAAACATGACATGTCAACAGTAGGATAACCGGACACCGGGAGTCTCCGGTCTCCCCTCCCCTGGCCTCGCAGAGCAGCAGAGAGCGGGTACAGAGAGGGTGCGGGCAGGGTACAGCTGTTGAATGCCTCGCCAGCCAGTCACCAACGCACTTTTGGCATGTCCAGACGTCTACCCAGAACCCCAACAAGGCAGCTGCCAGGGTGGGGTAGCTCCAGAATTATCGGCAGCTCATAGTTTGGATGTGTGTCACAAAAGGAAGCTACTGCACTTGATGGCAGTGGTCCTAAGACCTTCCCGACCAACCAACTGCAACTGGTCTCCAATATATATGACAGTGGTGGGCACTAATTCGAAGTGGCATATAATACCTTGAGTGCATACATTGTTAGTATGGGCGGCCCCAGTGGGAATCGAACCCCTAACCCTAGCAGAGTGAATGCTATGCCCCCCTGCGTTCTTCCCTTCAACAGTTGTGCTAATACTTATTACTCAGTCGATCTTTAGGACGAAAGCAGACATGGCAGGAAAAGGGGAAGAAACGGGCAGAGTGTAGATCAGTTATAATGTATCTGGGCTTGGGTATTCCAACAGGAAGTGGAACTATGCCAACAGGAAGTATAACTACAATTGCTGGTTTAAAAACTGGAATGACAGTTTCTGTAGTGTCGAATAAGAGAACAGCAAACGGGGTGAATCTCTTTGTTTTGAAGGGATGTAATTGGCCTGTTTAAGCTTGCCAACAGGGCCAGACCATTGGAGCGCTGAGGGGAAGGTGTGGCTAGGGGCATCTGTCCACTAAAGAGGCCATATTGTGGGAACAGCTGCTGTGGTGAGGGGGCGAGAGAGAGAGAGAGAGAGAGATCAATCACTTGGGCCTAACTGGGAAGGGTGTAACATTATACTGTCTTTGTGTGTACTCGTCATTGTGTTTTTGCGGGCTTTCTGTAATGAGGTGGGTTGTTGTGTGTGTGTTTGGCCCACTCAAAGCTATGTTGGCATGTGAGGTTTCACACAGAGTTGACCTACTTCCGGCTGGCTGGGTTTAACCCCAGGTCACAGGGAGAAAGGCAACACTGTGTTTACCTGTGTTCAATTGCTCCCAGGGGCTAGCACGCCGGACAAGATTAGATTGTTCGTGGTCTGATATTAAGCTAAATCAGGATGTATTATAGCTGCTTTGCTATTGGCTACATCAGGATGTCCAAACTCTCAGGCAGGATACAGGGTACTATAGCTGCTACGCTATTAAGCTAAATCAGGATGAATGATGGATGCTACGCTATTAGCTACATCAGTATGTCCAAACTATCTCCTGGGCGCTTTTACAACAAACAATGTTAGATCTGTGTGAAAGCCAAGCTGACTTTTACATAGTTCCTGACCCTAAGCACAAGTACCATGTACAAGTATAATCAGCCTTGACAATTTCACATTATTTTGATGTAACAATAAGGTTCTGGTTTCAGAAATGTCAAATTTTCTATCATTTGAATTAAAAGTAATATCACTGTGATATTGCGACGGTATGTCTCCATGAGATGTTTATGAGGGTATCCATTTTGTAACCAGTGTTCCGTGTGACTCCTCAGGTGACCTGTCTCCAGGACTTCTTCGGTGAGGACGACGTGTTCATCGCATGTGGACCGGAGAAGTTTCGCTACGCTCAGGACGACTTCTCTCTCGACCAGAACGGTAAGCATGTGCTCTCTAGAATGCTGAACTTGTGTTTATGACATCTGCTGATTTACTGCTTAGTCCTTTTAGCGTACACCTTTTATCCAAAGTGACTTGCAGTGAATTCAGGAGCAGGTAGGGGTTAGGAAGGGTTGGCTTGCTGAAAGATGCCAACAGGTAGGCTGACCCCATCTCGCATACGAACTTAAGCCTAATTAATACTTCTGCCTCAAATAGCGTGGGTCTCTAACGTCACTGTGGTAGCCAAATGCAGCTGCCAACCTAGCTTAAGCACCAGTGTAGAGACCCGTAGAATATCCGCGGCGGCTGTTCTAAGCAGAAGTAGACTTCAAGCTTTACAAGCGAATCATTACATTACCGTTACCTAGCCGTCCCTGGGATGAGGGATCACTCCTGTGTCCCATTTCAAGGTTTCTTCCCTCTTGCTGCTGGTGGAGTTTTTCTTTGCCTTTCAGAAGGCTTGCGTGTTTAAGGGCGATACTAATACAGTTGATAACGCTTTTACTGGTCCGCATAATGGATACATGGAAATGTTAGTGTATGTTACACTGAACATTTTGGATGAACCTATATGTGTATCGGCAGATTTGTCAGCGCTATGCCAAGCGTATATTTATACAGTTTGGCTCAAATGAGCATTTGACAATCGCCATTTTGTTACAGCCCTATCTGAAATCTGTTTTCTAACGTTTCACTTTTTGTCAAATGGCTGTGTTTTCCAACTGAACAATACGCACCTCACAGGATTTATTTGAATATAAGCCCTCTTTTGGTCTCTCCTACGCCTGGGAATATCTGGAAGACATCAAATGAGAAACATTCCTGACAGGAAGGGTATTTATGTCCAGGAGAAAAAATATGTATGTGACGGAGAGAGGGAGAGGAGGAGTGGGAGGAAGAGGAGAAAGGAGCTGGCGTTATCTGCTGCCAGCAGCAGCCAGAGGTAGAGCCCGAGCCATTAATCCTCCTCCTGATAGGTTTAGGCCGCGATGATGTCGTGGCGCCCATGACGCGAGAAGCGGGTAAACACGCCAAATCCAGCGCTGCCATACAACGGATATTAATATGGTATTCAGGATATGAAGTCGTTTTGGAGCCGCGTTTATCCAAAGCCACTTGCAGAGAATTCATTTTTAAATGCATGTCCTCAAAGGAGCAGGTAAGGATAAGGCATCTTGCTCAAGGACACCTACCTTGAACTAAGCTCCCAACCTTTTGGTAAAACACCCTAGCCACTAGCCTAGCCGCCCTGCCTCTTCTTTTGTTTTTAACCATGCATCATTTCACAGCTCAACTTCTGTTTCCTGTTGTTGTTGCTCTGCTATCCCTCTCTGGATTCCATAGATAGGAATGTCTCTGAACCCAAACATCGTTTCAAAATAAAAGCCTAATTTATCATGCATGTCATGTCATCCCTACCTCTCCGGGGGAGGCGTCCTGTTGACCCTCGTCCTTGTCCCCAGCCTTTATAAGTGGGTCTCTGATGGAGTCGCCAGTAGCGTGCTTTATAACGGTGCGGCTCTTCATGTGACCTCGTGACCTCCACTGAAGCCGGGCTGTGATTGGTATGTTTGGCCGACAAGGGAGCCGAGGTCAGCGGTGGCCAAGTGGCCCAAACAGGCGAGCTTCAAGACCGTTGTGGGTGGGTGGGTCACAGAAAGGTAGGGAGTTTTGAGACCCTCAAATTGGAGAGAATCTGACAGTGTCTACACAGCCGTGTTTGTGGTCTAAGGAGGGTACTTCAGAGTGGTGGTGGTTGTGTTTAGCAGAGCCAGTACTGAGCAGATGAGACAGTCTGTCAGCCTGGGGTCTATTTAAAAGCCTGGTGGCACACCCGCGCGCGCGCACTCACGCACACTAACTGTCAGCATCCACTAGTGTGTGAAGGTTAGGGCGAGAGAGGAGGAAAGACGCAGTGGGAGCGTGAGAGAGAGAGAGAGCAGGGGGGAAGGGAGGGAGGGAGGGGAAGGGAAGGGAGGGAGGGCCTATCATTGTGTCTGGGGCATGGCTATCCTGATTATAACTGACCCAGAATAAAAGACAATGACTGCAAACATTTATATTTGCAGCAAACAATAGCTGATATGAACAGAAAGCTTAAAGTAAACAAGTTGCTGATTATGTTCTTTTAACAAGCATAATATGCCTGGAAATGACGTTTAAAAAAATGTCAGTCAAAAATGGGACTAA
Organism: Lota lota; assembly: GCA_026745465.1. Lineage (NCBI taxonomy): Eukaryota > Metazoa > Chordata > Actinopteri > Gadiformes > Lotidae > Lota > Lota lota. Next base: position 1,780,399 of record JACYXH010000764.1, read on the forward strand.
TTAAAACCAAATAAGAAAAGCTGCATGCATACTCCCATACTAAGACATGTAATCGTTACATGCATATCTGAGTCAATACAAATGTGTTTGTAGTCCTTAGCGGTGTTAATATTTGACTTGAGGGTTAGTCAAAAATGTGAAATCCCACATTTTCTCTTCATGTTTTCGTTGGAGCCAAGCTGATTATCCTGACCATCAGTACTATAGTTCTTGTTCATGCTGGGGTATACTGCATCTCATTGGATGAACAAATCCCAAATCTTTTCTACATTTTCAACAGTTTGAACAGAAGTTAACTAGGCATTCAGTCTTGCATTATGGTAGTTTAAAGATGGAGGAAATCCCAGTGAATGATGCAAATCACTGATGAATGAAACAACAGTGGTCCTTTTTGAATCAATGTTGCATGCTTCCTTCACATCTTTCTGTTCTGTAATAAATTAGTCAAATAATTAGCATATTAATAGGCGTTTATGAATGTGTGGCTTTGAATTAGGCTTGCTAGGGATTATAGTTCACAATACACTATGAGGATATCAATTCAATTATGAGGATTTATTAATAAACAAATTGTGCTTATTTAGCATCATTAGCTAATTTATTATGTTTCCTTGTAAGAGACAAAACTTTACCATTCGTCATCTTGCACTGCTCTGAACTTGGTTCTTTGGCTTGAAGCCAAATGACGTCATCGGCTTCATCGCATGGTGAACATAACTGGTTTGTAACCATACTCCATCTGTCTCGGTCTATGTGTGTGTCTCTCTCTTTCTCTGTCTCTCTCCAGAATGCCGAGTGATGAAGACCCCAAAGCCTCAGAAGGGTCTCACCAAGAGTCCCGGTCCTATCCGGCGCTGCAAGTCTCCCACCGAATCGAGTGAGCCCATATTTATCAGACCCGCCCCCAATGTCTATGCTTGTGTTAGCCCAAACTGTCTTACCCCTGACCAGCCTAGCTCAGCCCACTTTAGCTCCGTAGCTCAGCTCAGCTAAGCTCCAAAAAATGACAGTTGGCAAAGTAAAAACACCAGTCCAGACAGTCCACAATGGTGGGACGTCTTTTATTTTGTAATGGTGAAGTTAAGAAATCTAAATATATCAATACAGTAAAATAATAAATATAATATTTAAGAATAAATCCAATATAAATATTTGAGAAGAAAATAAACTGCAGGGGGAATCTGTTACAAAAAAGGTGTGTGGGAGGAGTGTGTTCTGGGTGTGACGCTAGCGTTAGCATGTTAGCCGTGTTGAGTGTGGGCTGAAGAAGAACTAATATCAGCTGATACTGCTAGTGCGAAGACAAATGCACATAGATAACCATGCTACACTACACGCATGTAGCCAAACAACCTCAGGAGTAGAGTAGGCCTACATGTGTAAGTTAGAATTAGTTTGTTTATTTTTCCCTCATATCCCAAAACAACTCAACACAATCAAATCACTGCATCTTTCTGCTCCATTTTAATTGTTGCAATTGTGAAAAAAGAATGTTGTTTGGTTTCTTTGAATTTCATATTTGTTTTATGACAAGCTTTTTACAAGCTGAATTCAAACAAGTCAGAATGTAGGTACTATAGCTCATCTTTTGGTCGTGAGTTGAATAGGAGTTTGTGGCATTTATTGGTAAAGGGAATTCATTAATGAAGACATAATTGATTAAGACATGATTCATGAATAGATCAATTTAGAGCAAATGAACAGAATCAACCCGTTTATGTTAGGGTCATACAAAGTGACTGAAGACAATGGTGAAGAAGTTTTAATGTGCTTAGATGTGGCAATGTTTCAGGATAGCATAGCAGCTGTCTAACAGTGCTGTGTTTAACATAAAAGGCAGGATGAATTTAGCAAAAGCACAAAGTGATGAGTCAATCCCCAGGCGATTACTCACACAATAATCTATTTTAATACAAAACAGAACAAACATGGATTTCACCTAGCAGATGGTTGCTACAATCAGGATTTTGAGGAGAGGAGGATGCTAGTTACCAGTTAATTTAGGTCTTCTTTGGAGCTTGTCAGCCATTTTGTCTGGTCAACTCACTTCTGGTGTTCTCTCTATTGTAAACAAGTAGGACAGCAGAGTGTAAACACAGAAGAGAATTGCACTGCTCATCAGTCTGCTCTGATGACTCTCTCCAGGTCTCTTTATATCTCTGTCTTTCTCTCTTCTTCATTCCTGATGTGTCTTTTTAACCAGACACACTGGTCTGACTGTTGCAACCTTTTGTCCTCTGACTTTTGTCCCTCTGCCTCCCCTCTCTCTCTCCCCTCTCTCGCACTCTCACTCTCACTCTCCCTTCTTGTTAATGTCAGTGAATAGTTGGGATTGGGAGAGGTCTAGGGAGGGGGTGACCTGGTCTTAAGGCAGCAGATGGAGGGGTGGTAGCGGATGGGGGTGTAATGTGTTAAACATTAACTAAACCAATACACTGCTTAGGGCTGGTGCAGCTGGAGGGGCGAGCGGGGCGAAGAACCCCTAGTCCAAACAGATCAGGTTCTGTTTTGGTTTGGAGTCTCTCTTAACATCCCTGTTCTCCTCCACCACCACCTCTATAACCCCCATCAGAATGCAGCAGAGCGCTATTGAAAAGCGGAATCTCTGTTTTTATAACTTTATTACTTTGATTGTTTTGTGTGTTTTAATGCATTTCATAAAGATTTTTTTTCTCCTTTTTTCAAATACAATCCATCGCTGAAGATCTGTTATGTTTGCATGTGGACATATATTTGTTTGTTATAATTTCTTATGTTACTTTGTTTTTTAATAAAAATCCATCATACTTCATTGCATGTTTTGATTATCCTTTGGCACCTGTTTAAAAGATTTAACTGTCTTAAAATGGTTGAATCGGCTCTAAATTAACTCAAAGATTTCATGTGATTTATTTCATATGAAATAAATCAATAAAATGGAGTATGAAAACAGGAGGTGCAACCATTGCACCTAGGGGGTATTATTGGTATGTCTGTTGAAGACACTAGATTCCCACCTGTGTATCTAGAGGTACATTAGAGGTTAAAGGAATAGTTTGGATGCTGGCCTGCTAACTCTATAGCGTGTATGAGCTCTCTGCCAGGGTCCTGCTTTATTTCCATTCAATGCTTGGCTTTTAAAGAGCAGGGGATTAACTAAGCACCTTGGTGCCTGGTGTCTTTAAAGTCTTTAGAGAACGACCATTAGACAGGAACATTTCATTTAGAAACAAAGTACAACCCCCAGACAGTTGAATTAAATGGTTTTTGGTCCATTCAATTTCTACAAAAGTTAAACGATTCACTATAAATTCACAAAATGAGGGAGTGAGTTTATAAAAACAAAACCTAGAAAATCAGCGAAAAATGTGGGTGATCACTCAAAGATTCCTGATGAATCGACCAAGTAAGTGATGTAAGCAGTTAACATTTGAGCAATATGGGTTGAGATTATGATTTTTGACTTTGGAGAAATCTATTATATCGAACACCCTTACTAACTGCATAACTCTAAATGTGTGTCACTGTCAGTTGGCCTGAGTGCTAAGACGAACCTGTTAGCTCCTGGCTAACAATCAAAGCCTTAGCCACACCGTGTTTTTAAACCCCCCCTCTGGCACAAAGTTAACAGCGGCCATCTGGCTTAAAGAAATCTTTTAATCTGTTACACACACACAAAAAGGGCCTTTTAAAGCATGTACCACATAATGCACCACACCAACACACTCTTGGAGTCCAACACAATGTGCCACACAGGAGAGAAGTCCTAGCAACCTGGCGGGCACTCAGAATTGAGATAAAATGTTGTTTAGGTAGAGCGAGAGAGAGGAGGGAAACAGAGTCTTGGTTCCTCTGCTGCCAAGTGGGACGAGAGAGTGAGGGGGGTATTTTACTCTGTGCCAGAGGAGCACTTTAGACTTCTCCTAACTACGCCTTATTCACACTTGTTTATCTGTTATCCTCTTGTCTGTCGGTCTGTCTGTGTCTATTTTCTGTCTATCTCTCTCTCCCTCCTCTCCTGCGTAATGGAGCAGTCAATGGAACCGGTTCCAGCAGCCAGATCTCCACCCCTGTCTCCAAGCACTCCCCCACCTCCACCCCCACTAGTCCGGGCCTCGGACGCAAGCAGAAGGTACATCATCCACCCACCCTCTGAAACCTGTAAACAGCATGCCTTTAATAAAGGGGAACCTAGTATAGGAGAGAACTGCTTCATACGCATGTTGTGAACAAATCACTGTCGGCAACGTCAACTCCGTTTCCACAAAAACATTGCGGAGAAATTGGACCATTGATTTTCTTCCCGACCAATGGAGAATGCAGATCCTGGACCAACGATGTCAATGATCCACCTTTGCCATGTTTTATTCCCAACAGAGTTGATGTTGCACATGCTGTTAGTAACATGCTGTACTTTCTTACAGCCAACCGTGATGGTTCCCCTTTAACAATTCATGGGCCCATTTTAGCTGATTGGTGTTGGACGTCTGAATGGGATGTTGGTGAACCTTTATCTCTTTCTCCCAGGACCTGTACCTTCCCCTGTCCCAGGAGGATGAGGACTCCCTGGGAGAGTCTATGTAGGACTCTGGGCCCCAGAGTTCCTCGTGTTTCTGACCACGACCCTACTTTCCTCCTCCTCTGCGCTCCCAACAGGACAGTCGATATAGCTCCTGTTTTGGCACCACCACAACAACAACAACAACAACAACAACCAGGGTTGCGCTACCATTTGCTGCTTGAGAATGCACACAAATGGACTCTTTATTTTATTTTATTCATTTTAACCTGTTTTTTTTCAGTTACAAGAACCTGTACATACAGCTGTGCTGTAGGAGTTGTTTCTATATACATACATTTCAATAACGTGCAACGGTATTTTGTTTGCGTAGAATGGTAGTTTTCCTGTAGTCATAAACACAATTCAATAACACGTAGAAACCTGATTCACTTTTAACTGAATGTTTTGTTATCAAGTGGACTTCTTTTGTTTTGTTTAGCTTTTGCTTCAGATACGATTCCGGGCAGCAAGATGGAACTTTTTCTAGAGGTGTTTTTCTCGAGATTTGATTGGGGCTTTTGTAGCGCTTATATTTCATCACTTTTTCTCTGCGTCCTCCTATCTCTCCGCGAGAAAGTAACGGTACTTTTTGAAGAGAGAACGATATTCTCACTGGCTGTAAATAATGTGTATAGCTTTCATAACGTGCTCGCTCTGTGTCCCTAAATGTGCTTCCATAACGTCAGTTACACCGCCTCTTTAATGCTCCCCCTCGCCAGAATACGATCAAAGAAAACATGCCACCAATTCACCACCCATTACATTTTCCCCCCATATGTGAATTTGTTGGAATCATGGTAAATTATGACTCTCAATATCCTTATTTATACTCTGCGTATCTCAAATGAATGGTGACAGGTTGTTGGTGGTTTTGTTTTGACCCAACACACACACACACACACACACACACACACACACACACACACACACACACACACACACACACACACACACACACACACTATGCACATGTAACCTGTAAAATATTTGAAAAGCGTCTTTTTTTTTAACACGGCACCAAACTGGGAGATGTTAAAGTGCAAAATAATTCCCTTCTAGAATGTTCTCTCTTGACTCAATTTAAGAAATTATTTGGCCCTGTAATATAATTAATGTCGCCTCATACGTTTACAGTAAATTGACACCATATTTGACACCAGGCTTATGTTCTGGTAAAAATATCAGGAGTTCAGATTCAGTGATTGAAAGAGTCAAAGCCAAAGTATACTGAACATGAGAAATTGAAGATGGAACCTGTATGTAGCTTTACTGTCTGCTGTGCATCCCCCCTCATCCATTCCCCGGGAGAAAACCTAATGCATGACTAATTTAAATGCTCATCGAAGTCAGATACTCGCAGATACTCACAATATATCGGTTGAGGGATTTTCATCATTTGCATGGCTTAAAATAATGCGTAATTATTACAATTCTCTAAATAGGAGAAATAAAACATTGACATATAAGAGGATGTTTTGGGATCCAACTTTGGGTTGTAAAATCACGTCAAAAGTTTATATCCTGGTCAGACAAACTGGCTATAACCGAGGGGCCGATAGTTCCAGAACCACTTGACTCTATTATCGGCCGCTGGTACTTTGGCAGCTTCTGTTCGCGGTTTGCACTGTTTGTCCTGTTTGGCTACTGGTGCGTCCTCATGAGGGCTTTCATTGGACAAATGGTTCGAGAGGAAAGCACACTGAGACACAAGCTCTTTTACAGATGTAGATGGATCTTAAACGTCATTACGATATGTTTCACCCTAACTGTAAAGATATGACAATTGCACGTGTAGGATATTTTATGGTTGCGTCTATGCATTAGGGGAATAAGACATTGAATTGTTGGGGAGGGAAAAAAAGGGGTAACGTTTCATGTAAAATATTTAATATCTGATACTTCAGTAGTCGACTAAAAGGTCCAGTTTAGTGAGTTGAATACATTTCTCACCATAGCAATGACACACAACTGAAAGGTACAATTCACCAGCTACGTTTGACCAAAACCCAACAAAACGGACTAATGAGCCCACTGCACTGCCGTGCAGATACACGGTTACCATGGGAACAGCCAACAGCTTGTACACTGGCAATCAGCGTTTTGTAAAAAAAAAAATGCTATTTAGTCTGGTGATCCCCCAATTTTGTACACTTTTACAGCATATGGAAACATTACCGATAAATGTCTGGTTGTTTGGTGTAAATCTGCCGATAAATTCAACACCTATACAGTGGTGCCTTTTTTCCTAAAGATTATTGTCTTTTGATAAAAAATGAAATGGAAACTAACCACGGCAGTCCTTTTGTTAACAACCTGTTTGTAAAACATTTTTTTAAAGTGTATTTTCTTTTGAATGAGGAGAGCTTGGACCCACTACGCTGTGTAGAGTAAATACAGGACACTTTCTTTCTGTTTGCTTCCCATTGAATGAATGACTTTGAACGTCTTTTAGGTGGTATTTGCGATGTCACAGTGGCTTGTTTCAGTGCTTCATCCAATGTATTAACCTGGTATCCTTTTACAATTAAAACTGTTGTATTACAACCCCTTGGTCGTTTGTGTCTCTGTCAGGAATGGGCCTGGTATATTAGGAAACTCAATCTATTCCTTATTCAGCTGTTCATCCGAAATATATTATCTTTAGGCATACATAGTAGGATTGTTGTTTATGTTTTATCAATATGTGTGTACATGAATGATAGTTGGCTATTAGATAACTCAAACAAAAAACTGAACTACAGGGTTCTCATCTCTATGGGAACCAGAAATACTGATAGTAATACTGGTAGTCCTAGTCAAATGTAAAACATCCAAGTAAGACACTTGAGTGAGTCCTACTCATTACAATCTGTTAAAGATCACCAACATTCATGTTTTATTTATTGTTCTCAGAGATTATCCTCTACCGTCACGTTAATTAAAAGGTGTATTGTAATCTCTTCAGTCAGCGCAAGCCACCTTGTTTACAGCATCTCCTGTTTCTTATGAAGCTGAACACAATAGGAAGAATATAGGCCTACCTTGACTCTCACAAAAGGCAACTAGAATTTAATGAAGAAGGAGCCCATTGAGCTCAAACTTTTCAATAATATACATTTATTTTGAAACATATGCCTGTGAAATAATTCGGTAGATGGATGTCCAAATAAAAACGTCTAAAATAATGATATATATTCGACTTTGGCGACATCTACTGTACGTCGTGGATACTTTAAAGGGAACTACAAAATTGGAATTAAAACGTTACCAAATAGTTAATGTTTTATCTCACGCTGCCACCTGGTGGCATTATGAGATAACTGCATCACTTGATGAGCGCCTACATGTAATATTCACACGCAGCAGTGTAAATCACTCTTGACTGTATTTTCACGAAACTCACACAGAACAGCTTTTCACATTATAAATTCGTTATTCATTAATAATGATGATAAATGTGTCATTCTTTTCAACTTAATTGTTCCTAAAAGTTAATAATAGAATAAGACCAATATAAGAATTAAGAAAAACATACAAATATAAGCATTACATAAAACAATTTAAAAAGTTCCGATTTGATTCAAGGAGAACATCCATCTGTCACCATTCTCTTTCAGTAGATTAAAAGTGTTGTAGAAGAGAGAAGTACAAAGAGAGCGCAGAAAATAGTGGAAGAGAGCAAGTTTTTAAAACTAAACAGCCAACAAACGTCCCCTCCCTCTTTACTCCACCTCCGTATCTCCGTCATTGAGAAGTGTTGCATTTCACGTAGGCCTACCTGTCATTGACAAGCAAGATTAATTGTCCGAACCAATCACTGAAAAGATGCCCTTATTGGTCAGAAATGAGCCGGGAGCAGTCTAAAAATAAAATAGTCTCATACCAAATCAAGCGCAAGCAACTGAAAACAGATATTATCACAAAGCAGTTCCCTCACGAATTACTGACAGATGCCTACCCAATTTCTAACAATTTACACTCAAATAACTCTTAAATCTTACCTACAACACCTTTAACAATGATGAATTGATTATGCAAATGACTAATGATTCAATTAGCATGCTTGGTAACATATTCATCATTGCGGAACAGGTCAGCGGAACACAATCTATTTATGGATTCATGAATCAAAATGACATTTACTGGAAGATGTCATAACCTCACATGACTTCATAGTATTATGTATCTGACATTAACCGTTCATTTATGTGATTGCTGTAGATAAAGAATCCAACCACTATTTTGTAACACAAGCCTTGATCCTTCAACTTTAAAGGAGTCTGTGTTTTGTTTAATGTTTGGAAAAGGACACAGATACTCCTTATACTGTACTTCAACTAGATGTACACTTTAGGTATAAGGTTAGGGATGGTTAAGTTTAGGTATTGCTAGAGATGGTTAAGTTTAGACATTAGGTTAGAGATGGTTTAGTTAAGGTCAGGGTAAGAATCTAAGGTAAAGTAATGCATCATAGGAAGAGTCTGTAATAGTTGCCTATAATACTACATAATATAATATAATACTATAATGCTATAATCCTACAGGTAAGAAAGACTGACAGGTAGAGGAATGTCAGAAGGTTTTATTACGCATTTGAGAAATGTTATCGCTGACCAATGAAGTACATTTACTTCTGTGAAGAATCTCCTTTACCCCTCAGAGCCTAGTAGTCACCAACAGACAGACAGACAGACAGACAGACAGACAGACAGACAGACAGACAGACAGACAGACAGACAGGAAAACAGGAGAACAGACAGTCAGACACACAGCCATTCATCCTGTTCCTTTTGTATCACATAGCAAACTGTAACCTAATGGATGAATGAATGTGATAATTGGATTACTGAGTCAGAGAACAATAGGCTAACTTTATTATAAAGCTAGTCATGTACTTCCTTGCCTTCCTGGATCCCAGGAACCAGATTGTCTGGCATCTACAAAATACAATTATTGTATTATTTTAATGTGCAAATGATGAGGGCTCTGTTCCAAGTCTGAGCTACATCCTAAATGTGCATTACATCACTGTAAAACCAGTTCAGTTTATGAATGGTTTGAACCAACATAAGTAAGCACATTGTAATAGTTACAACTTGCTGTTATGAATCACATAACTTTCTTAAAGGGCCCCTGTTTTACCACCAGGTGTGAGTGTGATTAGCCACTACCAGCCGTTCTAGAAATCGGACCTGCCCTGTGACTTGGTGACATCACAAGTGTGAGTGTCCACCTAGTGTTGTCATGATCTGACTTTGTCCGTTTGTTTAGTGTTCATTCTCCCCCTGTCCACCAGATGTCCTTTGACTTGTCCAATCACTTAATTCCCCTCACCTGTACGTCCTTGTTAACCTTCCCACCTGCACCTCATTCCCTCATCAGTGTCTCCACATTTATACTTGTTCACTTATTTTATTCCCTTGTTGGTTTGTTGTTTTGTCATGTCCCTTGGTCCTTGTGGTTTCCCAATTGTAGTGTTATTTGTTTTCTTTTTCTGCCTGTTCACGGAATAGAGTTATTTAGTTTCTTTATAAAAAAAAAATGTTGTTACTTTTCCTGAGTCCCAGTCTGCATTTGGATCTATCACTCTTTGCTCCTGCAAAGTGTATGTGTATCCTGGATAGATCAGTCTGCCAGCCTACCCAGTGGACTGTAGCAACTGGTAGGTTGCTATCTTTACATCATATACAAAAAAAACATTTATTAAATGGGGGATAACTTTTTTCCAAATATTGTTTTGACCAGTGCTTGGAAGATGTCAAAGTATGGATCTAGTATTAGTTATAATTCAAAACAGATGGAGCCGTAGGATTAATGTATATCCACAGGAAGTCCCATTCAGAACACACACACACACACACACACACACACACACACACACACACACACACACACACACACACACACACACACACACACACACCTCTACCTACCTATTTGGCAGAATATAAATTTGTCACGAGTGAAGATTAATTGTTAAATTTACATTATAATCACATCAACAAGACATGCGTTGCCTAAACGAAATATTGCACTATAATAAAAATTAACCATGATTAACTGACATGCTGACATAAACTAATATAGTTTCAGTAAAAGCGATACCATTGTGTAGTTCCTGGAAGACATACCGGAGCTAGAACGGGAGAGTCGGGGCAAGTTGTGGCTGGTTCCACCTGTTTTATTTTGTTTGTTTTGTTTTACAACTGAGACTGCAGGCTTTCAGTTTCACCCTGCCCACCTACCCTTCTTTACTCCTATCTGCTAGTATTGTTGCTTTGTACTGCCTCTGCAGCTGTAGGGGAGGAGGAACCCGAGGTGTACCGGTAGGACCGGTTCCAGAGGCTTCGGTCTTGCGCTGGAGGCTGTGCTTGTGGAAGTGGAATCCATTCACAGGTAGACCGTGATAAGACTGTTTTGTCTTGTAGAATGGTTGTTCTATGCCCTGTCCAATCTTATGCTGGAGGGCTACGAGACAGATTTACTTTTTGAACGATTCATATTTTTCTGCGTAAAGCAAACTAAACAGGTGAGTTGAGTGTGCTTGCCGTAATGGGGGTGGTTTTTACATGTGTGGGTAATCCTTTCAGCCCTGAATCTCAATAACAACAATAACTATACCTCACCCGCTGTTCCCAGTAAAACGGAATGCTTTTTAATTCATTTGAAATTGTTATGCTTGCTTTGTGTGATATTTTGGTATTTCAAGGCATGTATTACTTTAAGTATGAATAACAACTTTAACACTTTAATTTTAAATGGCAATTTATAACTCTTAGGGAAGTTTATCAGTATTAAATAATCTGCACAGATGATTACATATTGTATAGATTATAGCTTGGGGAAGACATTGTTGTGTATACTGGTGGTGTTACCTTTAACCTCACGTCACATTCTCTGCGACATGCATGTCAGGGAATTTTGGAATGTCAACCATTTATCTGTTTATCTTTACACATCACAACACCGCATGCAATACAATTATAAAAATGAACGTGTTATCGGAGGAAACAGCAGTAGGCTATATACTATAAATGCAAAGCAATATCACTACTACTACTACTATTACTACTAATATCAACAAAAATAATGCAATAATAACCCCCAATAAAACACGGGTATAAATAAATACTATACTTATAAATATTACTAATACATGGCTAAGTAATAATACTCCTAAAATTAACTATTGCATATCTTTGGTAGCATCTCCACATTTAAACATTCCAGTCACAAGGACGTGGGCATGGCGTCTTAGTGTATGATGTCATAGACAGGTAAACTGACCTGGAAACACCCGCACCTTATTCCCGACAAGAAGGAAATAACTTTATATCCCTCCCCAATGTTGTCCATAAGAGAAACTAGATACTGATTTACTTATCTCAGATTGTAGTTTTCCAGGCTACTGTTTATCAGTGTTGTTTAATGACTTAACACCTTTTGGTTTTGAACCCTGTAAACTGTATTAACAGTACATTATAAAATACTGTACCAGTTGCTCTTCAGCAATCCATTCTAATCTTGTGTGTGTGTGTGTGTGTGTGTGTGTGTGTGTGTGTGTGTGTGTGTGTGTGTGTGTGTGTGTGTGTGTGTGTGTGTGTGTGTCTAATTTCCCTCCTATAAAATCCTCAAATTATTTGCTCAAAGATTAAACATTAACTTTCGCCACACACACACACACACACACACACACACACACACACACACACACACACACACACACACACACACACACACACACACACACACACACACACACACACACACACACACACAAACGTATGTGTTCAAACTTACAGAGAACACGGACACAATATAAATAGGTTATTTTAAGAACATACAGTGTAGTCACAAAAAATGATATTGTTTTACCGTTGCAATGTACTTACTTTTTTTTTTACAAAGCATTTACATTTTCTTTCATGTATCACCAATTACATTTCTACCTGAGAGGGAGGGTCTCAGAAACTGTTATAATCACGGTGTATGGTGTTGACCCTCATCAATCAGGGGGATGGAAAGTAGTCTGAATGCCAGTACTCTCCAAGCGTTACCAGATGTGTTTCCCTATTTTTCCTTCTCCATCTTTCAACCGTGGCCTGACAGAAGTTCATAAGGGCAGGCTAGAGTTGTGGTTTGACTTGCAGCAGAAAGGTACTGGGTTCAATCCCCAGTGTCTGCAGACTACCTGAGTGAACCCCAGAGCAAGATGATATCCATCCCCTACCTGCTCCTTAATGACCAGTCTCCCTACCTGCTCCTTAATGACCTGTCTCTGTATTCACAGTCTACCTATTGTAAGATGCTTTGGATGAAAGCCAAATGCACTTATTAACTAGTAAAGTTAATATATGTGAGCTATTAGAATAGATGTTGACAGGTGGTAGGTTGATTTAGTTTGGACTTTTTAAACAACTTTGTCTACTGTATCTATGTGCTCTATCGAGTACTAATCGGCAGAAGTCTTAGGAAAATTAACTTTTTATTGTAGTATACAATCATCTGGACAACTCTGGGAGTTAGGGTTAGACACATGAAAACATTATTTATATAAGTGGGTTATTAGGTTATGTTATTTCTGTTTCTTTTTAAACATAATATTTCACAGGAGAGTGGAAAGAGGAGGGCAAGGATTTGACGGAATCAAAATTTATCATCTTTGATCGAGACAGTGGATAAAAGAAAAATCATGTACGCAATCCAATTTGGACACATTAAATCTCAGCAAGCATGACATGCTGTTATAGAGTTACTAAATAAACAGTTTACTCCCCTATGACCCTCGAGTTTGGGAGTTTGGGAGAGTCTCAGTCGGGTTCCAAAATGTCCATTCTGGAATGTTCCCTCAGGGTAAAGCATGGATTATACCAAGAGGACAGGGAAAGAGGGGCGGGGAGGGGGAGACATTTGCATTTCAAAAGGCCTCGGTCATTCTCCCTCAGAAAGACAAGGACAGAGGTCAGCACCTTGATGAGGGAGTCTATGAAAAGTCGGACACGATATCCCCCTCGCTAACCATCTTGTTCCGGACTGTTCCACAGACCGCTCCGCTGGCTGCACCATGTTCTCCTCCTCCGCGCCCTACAAGAACCAGCACTACAACAAGCTGAAGAGGAGCTGCCTCACAGACAAAACCCTGTTCGAGGACCCAGAGTTCCCCACCACCAACAAGTCCCTGTTCTTCCGGAAACCCCCGCCCGGTCGGGTGGAGTGGAAGAGACCCGGGGTGAGTGTGGTCGCTGAGGTGGTGGTGGTGGTGGCAGGGCTGAGAAATATGGGGGGAGACAGGATAGTATATATCGGTTGGGGTGTTTGACTCCTGAAACGAAAGGTTCTGGGTTCGAAACCCCAGCTTAAGCAGGCTACCTGTATGCATCCTTGAGCAAGATGCCCTGACCCAATACCTGCTTGTTAATAATATACAAATAAATACTGTAAATTGTTTTGGATGAAAGTATCTGCTAAATAGTAAATATAGAACTAAAATATATCATAATAATAATAATGGGGAATCTTATGCATATATAGAATAGTTTAATTTATGAGCATACACTATTTCCTGTAAGTAACTAGGCCTAATAAGGTTTCAGACTCAAGCTAGTTTGTCCTTTGTCTTTATTGTTTGGATCATTGTAAGGCCTTATCTTCTCATCATAAATCATGCAGACAGTGGGTGGGAAAAATTGATCATGACAATATAATTCTCCTGCCAATAAGAAATGAAAATGGTGTCTGAGAGCTGTCTTAGAGCTAAAATATTGTGAATGTTACTCCCGAGGTATTTCCATTTGAGCCAGAAGGCCAGGTCACACATTTTTTGGCAGTTACAATGAGTAAGGATATGTTGTTTATACGTTTCCCTGGAGTAATTAAGTAATTAAATCTTCTCACGGTGATAGCGCTAGCATGGCCTGTGTGATATCATTGCTGTTATGACAAGCTGAATATAACCGGCTAAACGTTAGAAGAGAACAACACTTTTATTGTCACCCTAGCCTATATAAATAAAGCTTAAAATATTTGTACATTTGATCTATTACTCATTCATTTTCCCTATTAATCATAATCATACCATGCTAAAACAAATGTGTATTTGTTAATGAAACAACAAACAATGTAATTGAAACAATAAAAGATAGAATAGAATCCCTGGCTGCTTCTATATTAGGTCTACTTCACGTTTTGAAGCGTTCCGTTACTTGTATATCAACTAAGTAACACCAACCTAAACTTTTTCACTTTTTAATGATTGGGTAAGGTGAGTAACCTTTTTGACACGCATCATATTGTTCTACCAGGAGATCAGCAGTGAGCCACACCTGTTCGTAGAAGGCATCAGCTCGCACGACCTGTACCAGGGGGCTGTGGGTAACTGCTGGTTCGTCGCAGCATGCTCCTGCCTGGCTCTGAAACCGCATCTGTGGAAGAAGGTATGATGCAGCCATGGACACAGCCGCTGCTGTTTGCTTTCCTTTCGAGCAAGTTAATTACATGCAGGCTTACACTCACTTAAGCTAGGCAAAAACCAGATCTTGAGAAAGACAATTTGTGCCTGTAGCATATTGTTGACCAGCCCCTAGCTCTATGTTGAACTGACAGTATTTGTGTTGCTTACATGCAAAATGCTGTCAGTTCTATACAGTTAGTTTTAGTCCTATAGGGCTAACTAGCCAGAAACTAGCTATATGGGACCTAAAACTCTTCATATGAATGGTTGGGCACATACTTGACCCCCAACATACTTTGGCAAGCTTTATGTTGAACAAAAACAGTACTTGGGCATCTAGTCAAATAGTAAGTTTGCTGTACTCTTTGTGTGTGTGTGTGTGTGTGTGTGTGTGTGTGTGTGTGTGTGTGTGTGTGTGTGTGTGTGTGTGTGTGTGTGTGTGTGTGTGTGTGTGTGTGTGTGTGTGTGTGTGTGTGTGTGTGTGTGTGTGTGTGTGTGTGTGCTTGCAGGTAATACCCGACTCCGACGAGCAAGAGTGGGACCACAAACGGCCCGAGAACTATGCCGGGATCTTCCACTTTCAGTTCTGGATCTTCGGGGAATGGCTGGACGTGGTCGTGGATGACAGACTGCCGACCATCAACGGGGAACTCATCTACTGCCACTCCAAACCAAAGAACGAGTACTGGAGCGCTCTGCTGGAGAAAGCCTACGCCAAGTCAGTAGCCTCAACTCCAAACTGAAATACATAGGTTCAGGTAGACCACTTTCATTTAGAGTAAATATGTATTAGCCAGGGCCACACATTTGTATTGGGCGGTATGGCTCTGTTCTAGGAAACTCCCCGTCCGTATGAACAGCAATGCTCAGGAGAGGGGCCCGCAGCAAGTAACCCCTCACGGGAGAACAGAACTGGCAGCAACATGGTATTCACATCAAGCCAGTTTGATAATAAACCCCTTAATCACACAGTTCCAAGGGCTTTACGGGCCGCATCATGTGAACCCCCCCCCCAACTATAGCCCCCCAAAGGGCCAGGAAAATCTCTGCTAATCTCAGGGAAGAAACCCTGGGAAGGAACCCAGAAAGAGGGGGTGGTCAGGAGGGCAATAGGTGCCATAATGGGTAGAATGGTAGCAAAACAAGCAACTTGTTTTTAAATAAAGATTGAACTGGTAACAGTCAGCGGGATATCAGGGTTGTAGCATATATAATGTACGTAACAACTTTACAGCTTCATCTTAATGTATTGTGAACAATGCACGGTTGACGATATGGTGGACTTGGGGAGGTGGTGGGTTTTGCAAGATTGATCTGTGCAGTGAGCAGCTGTCAGATGAATGATTGCGTAGGTTTTCTACACGATACAAATGAGCCTGTAGCTTAGATTAGCCAATTTCGCAGTCAGCTGAACTATCGCCGGTTGGCAATTGGTTAGCATGGGGTGGCCGTTTCCAACGGCAGTTTCACTCAAAAACTGTGAATGGTTGTGTGTGAGTCATGACTGACCGCATAGTTTTCCCTACTTGACCAAGTGATGTTCAGTAATTAATCAACATCTCAAATTAGTATTAATCAACTTCATAAATCGTGTATCATAATATAAATAGTCATGAGTGCCAAGCCATCATTCCAGTAGCCCCCTTATCCAACGCAAAGCTTTCTTTGTGCTTAATGGGGAATGATTCACTGTATTAAGTTGCAATAATTGAACGTCCCCTGCCAAAAGGTACAACGGTACTAGGTACAATGTTCGCAGCCTTACCATAACTGAGCGTGGGACCAAGTGGATAGTGGGAGGACCACAATATATAATTGATAACGGAATACAGTATTGATGAACAACATACAGAGATCAATGTATGACATCGATTGCTTATTTTACGGCACATATTATTTGGTGGGGTCCTCAGCCATAAGTACCTCCACAGGTGTGTCACAGTTGATGGTATAGGAACAAGTTTGGGAACACCCGGTCCTATGTGACCATAGCAATCCCTGTCGGTTTCCGTTTGTGATGTCACTGCCTGTGTGTCTCCAGGCTGTCTGGGTGCTACGAGTCCCTGGAGGGCGGGAACACGGGGGACGCGATTGTGGACTTCAGCGGCGCCGTGGTGGAGAGCATCAACCTGGAGGCGGAGGCCTACTACAAGGAGACGGAGAAGGAGGGGCGTCTGTTTGAGGACCTGCTAAACGTGTTCGACAGTGGAGGTCTCATCAGCTGCTCCATCAAGGTCTGTTCTGCTGGCAAATCCACCCGTTACCACTTTGGATCCATGACTCGATGGATTGATTTATCGATTAGTTGATTGGTCGACTGGTTCGTCTATTGGGCGATCGGTTGGTCAATAAGGCGATTGGATGTTCAATTAGGCGATTGATTGATCGATAGTAGTTGCTTTTCGAGAAAGCAAGGTTAAGACTCAAAGTCTTTGTAAGACAAAGGACCATTTTTGGCCATTTTTTATTCTTAATGACACTTTGTAAAGTGATGAGACATCCAAAATATGATTAACTGAACGACATTGCTGACTGGCTAATTTTATCCAGGCGTCGTCCAATGAAATTGAGATGAAGATGGCCAATGGGCTGGTGAAGGGCCATGCGTACTCTGTGACGGCTGTGAAGAGGGTACGTGTGGGCCACGGGCTGATCGCCTACTTCAAGAATGAGACCATCCCTCTGATCCGCATGAGGAACCCCTGGGGCAAGATCGAGTGGAAGGGAGCCTGGAGTGACAGGTGAGGTTGACCACTCCTGGAGAGACAGGGGGGCGGGGCTGATAAGTCAATAGTATTGTTCCTCAAGATATAAGAAACATTGAGAAAACAGAAAGAAATGTGGTTTACGATTATAATTCTTATGTACTGACATAAAATCAATGGAATAGCCCTCATTTTGACTTGAAACCATGCTATCATGATGTATAAGTCAATATGATATATGATTGTTTGATTAACTTTTATTTTGCCATGTAGTTCTGACGAGTGGAAGACAGTGGGGGATATGGAGCGAGCAAACCTGGGCATCACGGTGGAGGACGACGGAGAGTTCTGGTAAGCTCCCTCTACTTTGTATTTAAGTCATGCTTTTATTATGAAATGTACCAAGTAGGATAGGGAATTCGACTCCCAGCTGAAAGGTAATGGATTTGATCCTCAGTGTAGAGCAAGTTGCTCTAACTCTTACCTGCTCCTTAATGACATGTATCTGAATGATTTAATAGTACAATATTATGTATCTGAAGTAAATAATAAGCACAGTTTAATTAAATACATTTGTGATTAAACCTTCGAAAAAGTGCTATGATTTGGTTATTGATTATGATATTGCTGTGGTTGTCATTTGATCATTGGCTGTGATTGGTCAGTGGTTGTGATTCAGTTGTTGTTGGTTGTGATTCAGTTAGTGATTGTGATTCTGTCAGTGGTTGTGACTTTGGAAGTATTTGTCATTGGGTCAGTGTTTGTGATTCGGTTAGTGGTTGTGATCGGGTCAGTGATTGTGATCGGGTCAGTGATTGTGATCGGGTCAGTGATTCTGGTTCGGTCAGGTAGATCCTTGTAGACCGACCCAGTGTCTCTTGTGTGTTTCCTTCACACCTGCGTCCCGTCTCCCCCCCCCCCCGCAGGATGGCCTTCACAGACTGGTGTAAGTACTTCACGGACACCGACGTCTGCCGCCTCATCAACACCTCGGTGGTGAGCATGCACAAGACCTGGAACGAAGTGATGTATCGTGGGAGCTGGACCAAACACGCGGAGCCGCTGAGGAACCGCTGCGGCGGCTGCTCCAACCACAAATCGACCTTCCTGCAGAACCCGCAGGTGTGTGTGTGTGTGTGTGTGTGTGTGTGTGTGTGTGTGTGTGTGTGTGTGTGTGTGTGTGTGTGTGTGTGTGTGTGTGTGTGTGTGTGTGTGTGTGTGTGTGTGTGTGTGTGTGTGTGTGTGTGTGTGTGTGTGTGTGTGTGTGTGTGTACGAAGTGCAGACATGAGATGTATTGGCTGATATCAGTATTCATGCAGCTGCTCTAGACCCAAGCAGATATATTTTTTTTTTTTGGTGGTGGAACCAATAGAACCACATGGGATAATAATGATTAGTGGAAACTCTTAGCTGTTATTATATGTGATTGCAAAACGGGAAGATTACCATATAAATAAATAAATAAATATATACCAGCTTGGCTCATAGTGTTGTGTTTTTGACCGTATTTAAATGTGTTTGTCATTCAGTACCTGTTTGACGTGACGAGGGACGAGGAGACGGTCCTGATCTCGTTGCAACAGAGAGACATGAAGATCCACCGACAGATCGGCCAGGGGGAGAACCTCTATATCGGCTTCTGTGTGTTCAAGGTAGGGCAGACGTGTCATGTAATCCCCCAGTGGGGAAACTTAACGCTTGATTACGAAACGGAAAGATTGCCAAACATGAAGTCTAACATGGGGTCGGGAAAGGTTGTGATATCTTTACAAATACTCACTACTACAGTAAAAGAAAATGCTGCTCATCAAGAAGCAAATCTGCGACCTCGCTGTCCAATACCAATTCTTTAGCGTCTTTCAGTGCTCTCCATCAGGATATTTCCTTGTCACTTTGTATCTCCAGGACAAAGAACACGATTCTTTGCCTTTACATGAGTCAGCGCAGACGCTGTTTGCTTCGATCTGGAGTCCGCCCATTGTTTTTTTTTTTAAAGATGCACTGCGAGCAAGACCTGTAGCTATTTATTATGTTTGTTAATTTTCTCTGCGTCATAGACGTGGGTCTTCAGGGCCGGCTGCCTTAAACAACATCAACAATGGAGAATAAACTCGAAACCGGCTATATAAACAGTGTTGGTGAAAGATGTTGACGAGTGACACACTCTTTTCATAGAAAATGGTTATACAAACTTTCTAGGATGTAGATTTGTTGGTTAATGCAGCTTTAAAGCAAGCAAACAAATGTATTTAGTTAGACTTTTTTTTTCATTAATATACTAGTGTTTTTTGCTAATATCGCAAGCACCATTAGAAAGTTATTAGTAAGTGAAAGAAAGTTGGAACATTTTAAATTGGACATGGACAACAATCGACAATGGTCTAGACATGTTGGGACTAGTCCAGTAAAAGCGTGTAGAAGGTAATTTTAATAAACATTTCCAAAATAAGCGTTTGAGTGCTACAATGTTTGTCTGGGCTTTGGGCCATTTGTCCAATATTCATTTATTTATTTAGGATGGATGCGTTTTGCTTGCTTCTCCCAGAAGACATGGATTTGGCAGCATTTCTTGTTCCCAAACTGTTTGCTGAACAAACACAGAGCACTGGCCAGTGTTTAGAATCACACTCATACAGATGCAACTTGATAGTTTTTTAGCAGAAAAGGAAACCTCATATTCCTAAAGTCCTAAATGATTAAATACAAACAATGCCCTTGGCATTTAAAATTAAATACTGTTTGACCATTTATATAAAAAGACGTGGATGTATCTCACGTTATTATACTTTTATCTCTGAATGTCTTGAGATTTTGACTTAGTACTTGGTACAGCTCAGAAAAAAAAACATTTATTAAATGGGGGATCACTTTTATCCAAATATTGTTTTGACCAGTGCTTGGAAGATGTCAAAGTATGGATCTAGTGTTAGTTATAATTCAAAACAGATGGAGCCGTAGGATTAATGTATATCCACAGGAAGTCCCATTCAGAACACACACACACACACACACACACACACACACACACACACACACACACACACACACACACACACACACACACACACACACACACACATTTGAATCAATGTCCTTACAATATGAATCCCCTCTTTGTCAGGGAAGGTCATTGGTTATTCTTTTTAAAACGACACTACAACAAGAACAGGACTTCAATAGTCTTCATAGTGTTAAAGGCTCAGCAGGTCCCTATGTGACTGATTTCTTTGTTTTGAGATATGGGATCTGGCTGTCATGGACCTGGTTATGTTCAGTAACACCCGCTGGGGTGTTATCAGCTCTGAGGAGGTTGTATGGGTGCTGCCAAGTCCAGTTAAGAGAGTTGGTAAAGCTGGGCAGTGACCCTATCTGCATGGAACCCTGGAAGAGATGTTGTGAAATGTCAATGTTCACAAACATCATATACTTCTGCAATGTCTCCCATCCTATGTGGTTACGGAGTATAGGGGTTGTGCATCGTGACATCACAGTGCAATAACTCCCGCCATTTTGGGGATATAGGAGCATTGTAAATGTAGTTATGTTGGTAGTAATGTTTAGCTAAATTATTTTTATTATGGGAAGACATTGTTGTGTTTGAAAGTGCCACAATGTTTCTCATACAAGACTTGGCAAAACAACGTTTTCATTTGCCTAGGTTAGGGTATATTTACGTTGAATCCCTTACTCCTTAAAATGACCTGAATATGAGATGGGAAAAATATAGGTTGTATCTCCCTAAGAACCCTCAGTACTCCTCAGCCCCGGGCTGAATTACCCAGGGCATTCCAGCATTTTCTCTCTTGCTGTCGTCTGCGTCTCACATTCATTATATGCGAGTCAAATCTGACAAGTGTGAACAGATCACTCTAGCAAACGGCCCAACAGCCACACATTTCAACACTAAGGCAACACCAGGCTAATTCATATTTATGAAATAGTGTTGTAATGGGGGTTCATATCTGGGGTGATGTGCTGGTCAGAGGAGAGTTCCTCGACTGTTTAGACTGGAGAGAAGGTGAAAAAAAAGAGAGGAAAATAACTGGCACTGGGAGCCGTCTGCAGCTATTTCTGGCCAGAGAGAGCAAGAGAGATGTGTTGCTGTGGAAAAGGACTGGGTCACTGAGGTCACAGGACCAGACTTATATCGAACCTAGCACCACATATAAAAGTGCCCCCCCCCCCCCCCCCAACCCCAATCTGATTTGGAAAGATCTGATTCCATGTGCAGTGTGCTGTTCACATTTGCTCAGGAGAAAATAAAATTAGCAAGATCAGATGTAGCCAGAATAATGAAATGGATTTGGGCTTATCAAGCTTAAACACATTATATCGCCAACACGAGGCTTCCCTCAACAGCATCGAAGTGGTGTTCCCTTTCCTGCCACTGGGGGGCACTCCAGTGAGGTGTATAGAACTACGTTTATGGTTACAACATCACTTCACTTCCATTCACTGCCTGAATGTAACCCTAACCAGAATGTGTTGGAGAATCCAATGTAATTTCCAGGCTAAGGGAATTCAATTTTGAAAGCTTGAATGAAATTATTATTCTAGGTTTATGACACAAAGGCTATAAAACGTTATGAATAATGAACCGTGCCCGTCATAAGTGACCAGAGACCAAAGTTGTAGAGAAAAGCAAACAGTTAGATCTCAAATCAAAATACTGTCAGTTCTATGAAGACTTTCTTTAAGTTTTAATGAGCAGAAAATGTGTATTATTTTATTAAATAAATGAATATCGATTATTTAAATTATCAAAAGGATTTGATGTTGACTATACAATTTATTTAAGCACTGAAGCCAAATTAAGGCATCAGAAAAGCACTTTTACAATTCCTTCTGAATTAACCATTTCCCTCTATCATATTTGACCCATATTGACTCCACTGTATGTGTATTGTTCTTTTTTTCCCTCTAAAAAGGTGGAAGAAAACAGGAAATATCGCATGCATGACATCCTTACCCAGAAATGCGTGGAGACGTCCGCTTATATAAACGCGCGCACCGTGTTCAAGCGCTGCGTGCTCACCAGGGGGCGCTATATACTCTTCCCCACCACCTTTAAACCACTGATTCTGGGCGATTACATGATCCGCGTTTTCACCGACGTGGACTCGAGTTGCAGGTAAATGTACACCAGATGACTTAACTAAAGGTCTCTAAGTCAATCTATCTAGTTAGCAGTATGTGTTGTGAAATGAATGACTTCAGGATTGGGTTGATATCGAAATTATAGATAAGATACACTTCTTAGCTACTGGTTTAGAATTAATGGAATTTGACAACTACTGATGGAAAGGAGATCTGGAAAGGAGGAGACCAAATGGTAAATTTGGTGTTTGAAACATTTTAACAAAAGGGATGGCGACAGTGTGAAAAGTAAGGGACGGAATACAATACTAACATTATATATTTTTTTTTAAGTATGTGAAGGAATAGTTATTCCTGCCAATTATTTAGGCCTTTACCTACCCTTAATTATACCTTAGCGTGGCAGCATTCACCGTTCTCTGTGTGACCCTCAGGGAGCTGACGGAAGACAAGCCCAGGACCAGCTGCTGGAGTGTGTTTGTGGGCTACCCTCTGCTGGTCACCCACGTCTACGTGCACGGAGCCGAGGGCCTGGAGAACCAGGACAACCCCGGAGGTCAAGGGTCATTCTGGAGAACTTCTCTGTTACAGTGCATGCAACGTGGAGTAGATCAGTGTTTCCCAGCCTTGGGGGCGGACCCCACATATACGGATGGGGCGGACCCCACATATACAGATGGGGAGGACCCCACATATACGGATGGGGAGGACCCCACATATACGGATGGGGCGGACCCCACATATACGGATGGGGCGGACCCCACATATACGGATGGGGCGGACCCCACATATACGGATGGGGCATATCCCATATATGCAGATTGCTGACTTATTATAAGCTTTAGATAGTTGATGATACGTTTTTGATCAAATTGATGAAAATAAAGTTCTGAAGGTCTCTTAAAGATCCTGTTTAAACGAACAGATCGTATGAGTCATAGCCATGAGCAAACCACGTTCACCGGTCACAATGATATTACTGACGTACGCGGATAGGGTTAAAACAACAATGTGTGGGGGAATAAGATGCACGTTTTGGTCGCAAGAATTTCCTGACCTACAAAAGCAGGTCACCGGCCTAAACAGGTTGGGAACCACTGGTGTAGATCGTTGTTGCCACCTGACATGATTTTGTAGCACGGTTCTGTTCAGTAAGGTTCTGTCTGTGGGTACTTCCTATGTAGGTGCCGACCCGTACGTCGTCATCTACTGTGAAGGCCACTCTGTGAAGTCCGTCATCCGCAGGGATACGCTGTCGCCAGTGTTTGAAACAATGGCCATCTTCTACCGGAAGAATCCAAGGAAACACCTCACTATACAGGTGAGATGGGGGCGGGCGGGGTAGTGTAGTGGTTGAGCTGGTGGACTCCCAGCTGAAAGGTACTGGGTTGGAGTAGGCATCCTACAGCAAAATGCCATAACTCCTACCTGCTCCTTTATATCATGAAGCTGAATGAATCTGTAATTCACTGCTCATGAATGCATTACTAAATAGTAAATAAGATTATGGATCTCTCTTACAGTTTTTCTCAGTCGCTTTGGTGCATTTTTCACATCATCCCTAGCATGTGCAAAATAATAAGTGCATTTCTCAGAACAATTTGTACAAACTGCAATATACAATAGATATGTTTCTAAAGCTAGTCAGTCACTAAAAATCCTTAGTACATCTCTCAAAAGTAAATATTCATGCCAATGATCATGTCAGTGTCATCAGAATGATAAGTCATTGAGTCATTGTTCACGAACAAGGTTGTCAAAATGTTTAGGCATGTTGTCAATGGAACTGTGTACTTTGACAGTATTACCTGATGTAAACTTAGGCTACAGTTTGGATGACAGTTACTGTATTGAAAATGCACAAGGCTGCACTTCTGTGGCATATATCAATTTCAACAGTACTATTTACATATTACTGTATGTGGGTTATTGATTGAAAGAGACTGGACAACCCAAGGGGCACAAAGGAAAAAAAACTAAATTAGAAAGAAACACAGGAAACCACCCCTAAGGCACAACTTTGCCCACAGCACTGTTCTAGTGCTGTCTCTACACATCCAGACGTTCCTGTCTGTCAGCCCACATATTCTCATCCACATCACACCGGATATTTTCCCTTCCAATGCAACGTGGAAAGAATCTTTTGGAATGCCTTATCCATCCTCTGCAGGCGTCTACTGTGGTGTCCTCACATGCTGCATCCATTGCAGCCAGCAGGGTCATCTGTGTGTGTGGCTGACGATCGTACACCTTCCACCTCCATGCTGAAAAGAACTCCTCAATTGGGTTAAGGAATGGTGAATAAGGTGGGAGGAATTCTATGAGCATCCTCGGGTGGGTCACAAACCATTGCCTTATGATGTTTGATCGATGGAAACTCACATTATCACAAATGACCACATACTTTGGCAAATCCTCTCTAAACAGACCCCTCTCATCATCAGGGATGAGAGCCCTGTAGAGAGTCTCTAAAAAGTTGAGTAGATGCTGGGTGTTGTATGGCCCTAAAAGGGGGATATGGGTTAGGACACCATGCTCCGAAATAGCAGCACACATGGTGATATTTCCTCCCCGTTGGCCTGGCAAATCCACAGTAGCTCTGTGACCGATGATATTCCGACCCCGCCTTCTGCATTTGGTCAGGTTGAAGCCAGCCTCATCCACGTATACAAAGTTGTGAGAGGGTTCACTTGATTCCAACTCCATTATACGCTATATCCCAGAACACACAGTTGAATTTGTTTTGGTAAGGAAGAGTGACATAAAATGTACATATATTGCATGTTCCTTCCACAGCAATGGAAATGTGTGCAGTTTATGCTTACTGTACTATGTAACACTATAAAATGTTGCTGTAAAGTAGTTACATAGATATATGTTTTACCTGTACATACTGGTACCGTAGCTCCTTAACTCTGTCCTCATTCCTTTGGAATGGTACACGGTACAGCTGTTTCATACTCATCTGGTTTCTATGCAGCACCCTGTCGATGGTTGAGATGCTAACCGTATGGATGTTTTCAAAGACATCGTTGTCTTCTATAATGGTCCTTTGTATTTCCCTGAGTCTCATGGCATTGTTTGCTCGGACCATGGTGCAAATAGCCTCCTCCTGTTGAGGTGTGAAAAGGCGTCCTCTGCCACCGGTTTGAGGTAATCTTGCAGTCCTATGTGTGGAAAAATGCATTGATGCATCGCACACTTTCACATAGACAAAAACTATGCGAACACACATTTTACTGTAAAACATACAGGTGGGTGCATGTAAGGTGCAGTATGTATCTGTATAGAGTATATTTCTGTATGCTGTGAAATACAAGTGGACTACTGTAATATGAAGCATTGTAGGAAGTATACAGTATACTGCTTATATACAGTAACAGTGCACTGTACATTGGTGGACATACCTGTTCTCTCTTCGAAACGTTTGTACTATTGAGGACACGGTTGATCTCCCAATATTCGGCTGCACCCTTCGACCCGCCTCAGCCATTGTAAGGCCATGATTGACAACATGGTCTACAATAGTGGCCCTTATGTCATCAGATATGCGCCTATGTCCTCTTCTGCCTCTTCCTCTGTTTTGCCTTCCACCACGCATCCTTGCTCCTCTTCTTCCTCCTCTTGGCTGTTGACCCTGTTCGTTTCCTGGTCCATCCATTACTGTATTGGAAAATTGCAACTCTGTGTTGTGGTCTGTCTATATATGCTTGCCAATTGATTCTTCATGAGATGCACCTTTGAGCAATTTAGACAACTGGTTGATTGTTGGTTGAACTAACACTTTACATTCCTTCATGAGTGAGGGTTAATTTCACCTGCACGATTCAGCAATTTACGTTTTTGTACAAAAGGTCTAATAGAAATGTGTAAAACTATGCTTGACAGTTTATGACAAATAGTTCAACAATTTTGCATGTAATGGCTTATGCAAGGAACTAATGCCTAGATGTTTTGAGGGGTAAGACTATTCAACAGAGAACCATCTACTATATTTTGATCAACATGACATGAGCAATTGAAAATGTGGAAAAAGCTGACACTTGTACATTATCAATTGCAATATGTACAAAAGCAATTGCAATTTGTTCAAAGGAATAAGAAATTGCTTTAATGATGTGCACAAGTGACTAGATGATTTGGAATTTGTACAAGTAGTATCAAGAATTGCACTTTTGATCTAAGAAATGCACCAAAGCGACTGAGAAAAACTGTAAGCTGTACCTTTGGGTTTGGTCACAAGAAGAAATTATAATTGATTGCATTCTTATGCCTTTGTATCATGATTCTCAACTGTCTGTTAAATCTACTCTGGTTGGAAAACCCATTTGCCATATTGGCATCATTAAATGCTAGTTTGTTAATGCAAACAGGTGGCTGGGATTGAAATGAAATAATGAATAATTTGTAACAGATTGACACACTTTATCTGAGCCCAAAGAAAAAACTCAGAAAAGATGAGGCTGCCTAAACCATTTTGAATGAATGTGGTTCCACCCAAATCCTCTTGACGACGTCCCAACTGTATGTTTTGTGTTGGTTCTCCTCTGTGCGGTGAAGGTGTGGAACAGCAACGCGGTGAAGGATGAGTTCCTGGGCCAGGTGGTTCTGGCGGGCTCCGTCAAGGACCCGTCGGAGCCCCAGAGGCTCAAGCTGAGGCAGAGGGGCCACAACATGGCCGACGAGATGCCCGGCACCATCAGCCTGCGAATCGTCACCTCCACCCAGCTCACCGACATGTAACCACGGCAACTGCCGACGCCCAGCCAATCGGATCGCATCATGACCATGACAGGGATACTTAGTGAGTATTTAAGCGTGTTTAAGGAGAGCAAAAGCAGTACAGCAGAACAGGTACAGTGCTGGACTAAATAGGGGTGTTGAAAACAGGGCCAATGGTCTTTGATGCTTTTCTGAAGTCTTCAGCCACTTACACAGGACAATTCTGTGCTTTAACCAAGTCTTACACAACGAGTTAACCAAAGTCGTGATTAAGTAGGAACAAAGAAACTAATATTAAACCCCAGAAACACATGATGTTTCTGATTAGCTCACACACGTGTGTCCTGTTTGCGGTGTATATTGAGTTGGATTATTATGGGTAGCAAACTAGAGCTAGCTCTATGATGATGAGATAGCCATTTAATGTGTAGCAGTTTGACCAAAGGGCTCCTTTTGGATTGGCTGTTTTGTAATACATTTGACAAAAGTAGGCTATATGCTGAACCATCTAACAATCTGAATGTCGATAACTTTACATCAATATTACCAGACAAAGATTAATAACCATAGATATTACTCATACTCATACTATACGCCTATTCAATTACATATCAAGCTGCTTGTAAATGACTTTATAATAATGCCACAGTATATGTATACTTTATTATGTATCACTGTCT
Organism: Lota lota; assembly: GCA_026745465.1. Lineage (NCBI taxonomy): Eukaryota > Metazoa > Chordata > Actinopteri > Gadiformes > Lotidae > Lota > Lota lota. The sequence goes on from JACYXH010000764.1 coordinate 1,808,573, forward strand.
ATGGCACAACACAAACGTCTGTAATAGAATGTGAATAAAGCCAATATTTTCTATCTATTTTACAAGAGCTGCCTTTTTTTCCAAATTAAAATACAAATTCCTGAACAGCAAAAAGCCCAATAACCACACCAGCCTACACAGGATAGCCAACAAGTAACACCTTTCCTCTTTTTTATTTCGGTCCAGTCCCAAACTGCAATATTTTGTTTGATTTACACTCAAGACACAGTCATGCACAATTCAAAGTTCAAAAAGTCTATTGCTTCAACCACAATTAAAAATAGTTTATCCAAAACCCCACTTTCCTGCCATTTTCTTCTTAAAGGGGAGGGGAAAAGGCCTGCTGAACAACGCCGATGAATCATCAGTTTTAACAAAGCTAGACAATATCCGAGTAGTAATGATAATAATAATTTAAAAAGAAACATTTTTTTTTGTTTTGTTTTCGTTGATACACATTAATAGAGGAGTTGTCACACCACGTGTACTGGTTTACACATTCAGAAGATAGGAATGTACAGGAGCCACCACGGTAACTAGATGCACAAGTCCGTCCGTTGGCTCAATTAAAGTTCATCCTTTGTGCTCATCGTTGAGACCTGTACATGGGTAGAGGGTCCAGATGTCCCAAGACAAGCTACGTAGCATGTAGCTTCCTGTTGGGCAGACTTTACCCAACGCTAGCATACATACACATATGCAAACACTCCCAGGGGAAAGACCGCGTGACGAAACAATGAAAGTTTTTGATTCCGACGAGAAGAGACGGCTCGTGTCCCCTTTCCTTTTCCTATTTTTTTCAGTTTCCAGGGTGCAAAACATTGAAAGATACATACCATATAGCAACCTGAATATTGTCAATTTAAGTTACATAATTCTGAAAAAAAAGGGATTTCCCTTGTCATATTTACATACATACATACATATCCTAACAATCTTTACCCTATTGGAAGATGAAATATAATTTACAGTTGGTTGTTTTCTTCCTCATGCATGTCCGCCACTTCCTGTCTGGACTTGCTCCTGCGTTTCGAGAGGGAGTCGTGTTCTAGTGCAGGTTGAGGTAGCCCCCCACCCCTCTCACACACGTGCACACGCACAAACACACACTCACACATTCCCATTCACACCGAAAATGCCCAACTAAGCTAATCGTAATATTGACACAGTTTATAGTTGACTTATATACATAGAGGAGTTACCACATATTATTGGGGTTCAGTTATACTAATAAAGTTTTGCTTCCATTCGCTCGTTAAGACTAGTACCTGTTTTAACCACAGGGGACCATGCCCCCTGCAGGCGAGATCCGACAGTACACCATGTATGTACGAAAGTCTGGCTACGCATGACTACTTTAAAGACAGGACTACAATCATAAAAAACATGGCACTCACAATTTCAACAACCTCCTCTTGCGGGGGGGGGACGGGGGGGGGGGGACGACAACAACGAGCGACACACCACTGACTTCCTCTCATGGTCACTGCCAAATGTCCAGACGATTTTACAGAAACACACACACACAGGAACAGACATTAAACTACGTCCAAGCTACAACTCACACACAACAAACCAAGAGACGATAGGGCACCGAAGCACAAGAGGCAACGTAGTAAACTCTGAGAGGTCATTGGATGAATACGTTGTCTTTGTAGGCCATATGATCCTAGCCACAGAAACAGATGTGTGATAAGGTTCTCTCGAACCTCATGACTGGCATCCAGAGCTTTTCAGCCGAACAAGATTTTTTGGAAATGTTTGGACCACCGCAGGATAGTAAATTGTAATGAAGGGTGACCGCATTTGACTTTACCCCATATCTTTAAAGTCGGCTTGTGGGGGCCGAGTATCCTGTTGCATTTAACGCCCTCATGCCAGGGGGATGCAGATAACTCTTAGTTTCTTACCCTTAGTAGAGAAAAACAGGAATTATCTGGCGGGAAAAACACAGCTTTGTGTATACTTTGGGGATGGGTTTGAAATGCTTGCACGTCCAGGTCCAATAGGAGTCCAAACCATGCCGACCCATATCTAATGTATACTTCCAATTTACAAACCCGCAAGTCATTTCTAGATGGAATTCCTTGATTCCCATTCCACTTTCAATAGTATACAAGATTATATTGACCAAATAAATAGGTTGTTTCAGTTGTCTGAATGTCTTAATTGATAAAAAAAAGCTATCTAGAGAATCTAGGTCAACGTCCGTGAACTCAGTGACCTCGATCTTTGTCTCGCCCATAATAAACCAGAGGATGACTCAAAGGAGGAAATAGTCATCTTCAAGAGATACTCGTCTTCCTAAACAACAAACCCCCGCTAACACACACGCGCGTCACACACGAATACCGCACACATTCAAACACATGCACACGCCCCTGGGATGATAAGGGTTTCTAGAGGATGAACACTCTTGATCCAGAGTCATGCAGGCAAACACTGCGTTCAGAGTCTCTCGTGTTCTCTCTCTTTCTCTCTCTTCAAAATGTCATTGTACCAGTAGATGCAGATGTGGCTCGCCCACTTCTCCCGGGCCAGCAGAAAGAGCACTTAGCCGAGAGCCGGCAACACTGTGAAGGATTCCTCAACGCTATTGGTTCCTGCGATTCCTCCTCCCCTCCAAAAAAAACACAAAAGAAAATGGAACACACCCATTTTGGTTTGTAGGGCAAACTCTATTCTCCCGAGAAGAGCATGTAGGACACAAGCAAGGGCATGTGTGGTACGTTCTGCACATACAACATAACACGCGGGAGAACACGCGCACACACACACTTGAGATGGACCGCTGTACATGTACAGAGCACAGGAAGCCATGAACCAGGAAGCAGTGTCTCTCAGCAGCAGCTGATTGCCTACAAGGCCATGCGTCCGTCCTTCCTCATTGGAGGGGGGGGGGGGGGGGGGGGGGGGAGCCGGTGATGGACGGCCAATCCTTGTGCTGTCTCTTTAAAGTCTGATAACCCATCTCTTTGGGCTCTGTCACGTCAACCAAGCACACACACATTACCCCCCCCCCCCCCCCCCCCCCCCCCCCCCCCATACACACAAACACACACACACACACTAGAGGCAAGGTTCCAGCTTTGGGTGAGGACTATGCGGCCCACTAGCGGCTGCTGTTCTTTATGGCTTCCTTGGCAGCTACAATCAGGGGCGTCAGGCTGGATAGAGGCTTGGCTAACTTCAGGAAGGAATGCTGAAAAGGAAAGAAGGGTTAGGATTAATATAAATATATAACATTATCATTTCATTCAACGGTTGTGTGTTTGTGCTACAGCTAGCTGGCTGTTAGATAGGTGTCATACATAGCTATACTATTTCCTAATAGTTACTATTTAGCGAGCTCTTTTTAATGACATCCAAATTCACAGTAAGTCACTTTAAGCTAATTTGGATGTCATTGTGCCTTGTGCAAGGTAGTTGCTGCTTTTGGGGCTCGAACCCAGATCTTTTGAGTTGGGTGTGAAACACCCCTATCCACAAGATTATCCTTACTAACCAGATTGACTCTTACACAGAACCATCTTTGAAGTCATCCTTAAAGTGTTTGGAAAACGGCAGGCACTTTGAAAAAATACTTGGCAGGTGATTGGATGAACCATCTGTCTAACCATCCATCACTGTCTATCACGTATCACGTAGATCAGGTCGTTTCTCATAGGACGCTGATTGGTTCGAGCCACTGTGGTTCCACCACAAGCGCAAAGCGGATTCTCACGTGAACCTGATCTTGCGAATCCAGCTGCCTTGCAGGGTAAAGATAATCCTTATCAAGATATTTCTGTGATAATGGCTAATACGTGAAAAGTACATTTAAAAAAGCAAGATGCTGATTCTTCAACCGCTAACTGACCACACGTTGAAGGAGTGATGTTGGAAGATGCCGTTACCTGGAGCAGGTCCTTGGCCGACCCCCTGCGGTCCACGTCCATCTCCAGGCAGCGGTTGAGGAAGTCCCTGAACACAGACGTTAACCTCTCGGGGTTCTGCAGCTCTGGCGTCCCATTGGTGGCGATCAGGTACAGAGCCTGAGCCAATCAGAAAGCCGCAAGAAAAGAATGTGTCATGTGGGGTGGATTTGAAGTCCATGCCATGGCGGTCCGGCAAGGAGCATGGAAAGCCCCATTAAGGAATATCTGTGCTGCATCCGTGGACCTACCCTGAGCGGGTTCTCATTTAGGTAAGGTGGCTCCCCCTCCACCATCTCTATGGCCATGATGCCCAGAGACCAGATGTCCACCTTGGGCCCGTAGGCTTTGCGGGTCACCACCTCTGGAGCCATCCAGTAGGGAGTGCCCACCATTGTACTACGCTTGTTCTGCTCCGGAGTGATCTGGGCACAGAAGCCAAAGTCGGCTAGGGGGAGAGAGAGGGGGAGAGAGAGGGGGAGAGAGAGGGAGAGAGAGGTTATGGTTTACCATGTTGCTCTAGAAAATGTATTGAGTGAAGGATGGAAGGAAAGAAAAGTAGGTATAATGTTCAGGTGGCCAGAATCATAGCTACCTGCCTCTGACCTATCTTATATTCATATATTCCCATTGTCCCGGGATGGAGACCGGGACTGCCGTCTCCGTCGCATGTGCAACAGCACCGTCTTTCGGACGAGACGTTAAACCAAGGTCATGACTCCCTGTGGACACTAAAGATCCCTCGTTCGCAAGAGTAGGGGCGCTAATCCCGGTGTCCTGGCCCAGTTCCCAACCTGGCTCTTGTACCAACATGGCCACGTAATCATCCTCATGTCTAGTATGGGGACGATTAGGTCCAGTATAGTTTCCCACTTCACCTCTCAACAGGAATCTACCTCCACCCGTTCAGATGCCATCTCAGCATCGTTCCACATGACCAATTAAAACAAGACATCCTTACTTAGAGCTGTGAATTGAAGTCAGTGTGCTTGTGATCATGGTTCGTGGGTTGACTTACTGAGCTTGACGGAGCCATCCATGCCCAGCAGGATGTTGTCGCTCTTTATATCTCTGTGGATCACCTGGTTGGAGTGCAGGAAGTCCAGCGCTTGAAGACACTACCCAGGGGAAACACATACAGGAACAAGGCATTGTTAAGAGCTAACCAGTAAAGACCCGCTCAATCTCTAGGGGGGAAACCTCTAACACACACCGCCACCTTTCACACTTAAAGTTTGGTTCAGGTGTGAAGTTGATATTTTGTTGCATTTTCACTTGATTTGGTTAACGTTCATAATGGTCTTTGTTACGCGAACCAAATATTGTAAACAAATGCCTGGCGGTCAAGCCGGTAGCTCATCTATTGAAGATCAAATCTGAGGGAAACTCACAACCCTTCCTTGTTCCTTGTCATATGACAATAATAATGGAGCAACAACAACTTTGTGCGGTCTTGGATTTCTTCATTTTGCTGTGGTGTCATGGTGGAAATGGGGTTATTTTTCATTTGGATGTCACTGAATAATTTAAATATGTTTTTGCGAGTGACCACAAACAATTGCAAAGATAATGAGAGGCTGCTCACTGCAGAGCCAATGGGTGGAGCTTGGCCTAGTCCAGCTCCACCTCTATGTCCAGCCGCACCCCCGGCTCAGGTCCAGCCCCACCCCATCTCACTCATACAACTTGGTAGCACAAGTTTGAGTAGCATCTAGCTGCAGCCCTGGAGAAGCCCCTGGCATGCCACACCTCTGGCATGATGGAAAAACGCATGTTGCACCTAACATCACCAGCAAAAGTGTACATTCAACCCACAATGCATACTTGAGCTGGGTCGGCTCACGCTCACACCTTAAGCGAACCGAACCAGAGTTCACTTGGAAGCGGACCGAGAACACTGTATTCAAGTGGATCAGAGTTTGTTTGTTTGGTCCGCACCAGAGTCCAAATGAGCGTTCACACCACCCCAAATAACCGTACTATCGAGGGAAACGCTCCGATTAAAACAAACATAACAGCTCAGTTGTGAAAGCACCCATACTATATAGTCATTTAGCAGAAGTGTCTTCCAGTGAATTTTAGATACAACTCGTTAATGAGCAGGCAGGTAGGGTGCTCACGGAGGCCTACAGAGTAATGCGATTAGAACCCAGAACCTTTCGCCTGGGGAGTCAAACACACTAACCACTAGAGACTAGACTATCCCTGGTCCTGGACAGAGCTGAGGCAAACGGCTGGAATGACATACACCTATTTGTATGCATGCAAAGCTACGGTTAGTTGGGGCCTTGGACTTGAAGGGTGACCGATGGTGGCGATGGGTGATGTAGTATGCTGATCTTGGCCCTCTTACCTCCCGGCAGACGGCGGCGATCTGGCCTTCGTCCATGCAGGTTTCTGTGACAACATCTGTCAACGAGCCTCCCGCGAGGTACTCCATCACCACCCAAAGCTCATCCCCCACCAGGTAGCTGGGGAAAGAGGCAGAGAGATAGAGCGGGTGAGAGAGGAAGGGAGAGACATAGAGAGTGAGTTTGAATGCTGCTTTCCAACAGTTAACTGAATTGTGGCTGTTTTATTACTTAGTTGTTTTCAGGGATCCCAATCTTCACTGTAATGGGTTAGGGTCTTTGCTAGGCGTAAGGTATGAGTCATACAGTATGATTGTGGTACTAATATACTGTTTCACTGTAGTGCTAGTGTACTGAGTGTACCGTCCTCTGATTAGGCCACCAGAAACAATATTGACTTCCCTTTCCTTAATCGATACACATAGATTTTACAGTCCAGACCCACTTAAACACGCCATTTATTACAATTGGTTATTTTTGTACAGGATCAATAACAATAGCCAAGAATATAACAAATTTGATAACATTTTCTTAATTGAAGTTCCCGCCAATATGGCAGTTTATTCAACAGCCGCTGTCATTGTCGCCACGGAGACACTGACCTGTCCAGGTAGTTGACTATGTTGGAGTTTTTATTTTCCCTCATGACTAAGATCTCGTTGATGATCAGTTCCTTCTTGGGCTGCTGTTGAAGGTTCATCTGCTTGATGGCCACCTGGAGGGAACAGAGATTTATGTTTAGGAAGAGACGCATGGTAGGTAGATGGATGGATGGACAGATAGAGCGATAAGGGTTAGGGTTAGTCGCTCTGAACTGAATGGTTAGGGATAATATGACGTGAATGGGTTAGGGTTAGCCTAATCTGGGATCCAGCAGTCCTACTATGGTAAAGCAGAACTTCTGGGGGGAGACGGCACAGAGCCTGGGCAAGAAACACAAAACTGAAGGGGCGGAGTTGGGCCTTGATTCCTGTTTAGTCACGGAGATATTCGACTAGCGAAAACTCATTTGCGCAAGTGGATGAAGCTTTCAGAAAGGGATTACATTTTGTTATTCGATTTAAGTGTATTTCTATAGTGGCCACTCTACGCGGTGTTGTACTGCTAGCCGTATTTGTGTTAGCCAATCATGACTTTAAGAGTTTCCCATAAGACTTTAGATATTAATCTAAAGTCTGATTTGTCGGACTAGGGTCAGTAAGAAATGAATTGGTTTGGGTTAGCATAAAGTGAATGGGATAGAGTTAGTATGAAGTGAATGGGATAGGGTTAGTACGAATTGAATGGGATAGGGTTAGTATAAAGTGAATGGGATAGGGTTAGTATGAAGTGAATGGGATAGGGTTAGTATGAAGTGAATGGGACTAGGGTTAGTATGAAGTGAATGGGATAGGGTTAGTATGAAGTGAATGGGACTAGGGTTAGTATGAAGTGAATGGGATAGGGTTAGTATGAAGTGAATGGGACTAGGGTTAGTATGAAGTGAATGGGATAGGGTTAGTATGAAGTGAATGGGATAGGGTTAGTATGAAGTGAATGGGATAGGGTTAGTATGAAGTGAATGGGATAGGGTTAGTATGAAGTGAATGGGATAGGGTTAGTATGAAGTGAATGGGATAGGGTTAGTATGAAGTGAATGGGATAGGGTTAGTATGAAGTGAATGGGATAGGGTTAGTATGAAGTAAATGGGATAGGGTTAGTATGAAGTGAAGGGGACTAGGGTTAGTATGAAGTGAATGGGACAAGGGTTAGTACGAAGTGAATGGGATAGGGTTAGTACGAAGTGAATGGGACTAGGGTTAGTACGAAGTGAATGGGATAGGGTTAGTATGAAGTGAATGGGACTAGGGTTAGTATGAAGTGAATGGGACTAGGGTTAGTATGAAGTGAATGGGACTAGGGTTAGTATGAAGTGAATGGGACAAGGGTTAGTATGAAGTGAATGGGATAGGGTTAGTATGAAGTGAATGGGACTAGGGTTAGTATGAAGTGAATGGGACAAGGGTTAGTATGAAGTGAATGGGATAAGGTTAGTATGAAGTGAATGGGACAAGGGTTAGTATGAAGGGGCTAGGATGAATGGGTTGGGGTTCATATGAAGGGGTTAGGGTACCTCCTGTCCTGTGGCGATGTCAATAGCAGTATACACGGTCCCTGAAGCTCTGAAAGAACCACAAAGAACATCACATTTACCATTTTTCAGAAAACAAAACCTTTAATAAAACACGTATGATGATGATAATAATGATTATATTGGTTAACCCAAACATTATGTAAAATTGTGTTGCGTGGCTTTCTAAGTTTGTTCTAAGTTTGTGCAGTGTTTAAATGTGATGTTCTCAAAGCATCATGTATGTGTAAATTGATGACTTAAATCCTGTAAGGCCGGTATTAGCTTAGCTCATGATGACAGGTCTGTAATGGAACATGGCTCATCTGGGACGATGCTCAGCTGTGACACGATGTGTGTTTACACCATGTTTCATGTTATTTTAACACACAATGTCTTCATACTGGGTTTCCGCCCTCCCCCCCAAACCCCCATCTCACTGTCACAGAAATAGTACCAAACCCACTGACCCATCATATGCGTCTATAAAAAGCAGAGATGAAAAATAATCGTCCTCGTGTTTTGATTCCTCTTTCTGTAGTGAGTTGCACGCTGTTGCACTGGGCGTGTTTGAGAAAATGAGTTTCACTTCATCCGACACTCAGCCTGGCATCTCCCTTTTGTTCACAATCTGAGACAAACTATGCATTGACAATATGCTGAACATGAAGCATCTTGTTGATATTAAAAGCTATGCATCCTACTGAAAGAGAAATCTTTTGAAACAAAAATTGCTTGCCTAGGCATTTGTACATTGTTACAGCTCAGACTTTCTTCTAGCTTTTGTGTTTCGCAAAGTAAAAAGTATATATAAATGTTATACAAAAAAATGTGTTTATGAGTTTATACATTACTAAAGTTCTGTATGACTAAAGAGTGTATATATATATATATATATATATATATATATATATATATACACTCTGAATATAGTATGCTCTGAAGCTAATGCAACTAACCAATCCATTAAAGTCTTACCGCGACCTCATGGAGTCTAGTTGTAAATCCAGCTACTCTGCATTGACCCTGGGCTTCATTAAAACTTTGATTACGTGTTAACCTTGCAAGGACGCCTTCAGAGCAATAAGAAGCTGTCTATGAATAGCTACCCCCCCCCCCCACACCCTCAACACCTCGCTCATACATATTAAAGACCACAGCTGATTAACACACACACACACCATATGCATATTCAACCTCTAAAATCAAATCTGTATCCAATTACCCATGTATTAGCAACCTAGCTCTTACTGCATGCTACAGCCTCTATTCATTGCATGCGGCAGGAGGAATGCTAGACTCATCTCTAAGCCTATGAGGATGTGGTCCTTCTATAAGCCTTTAGGAACCTCAGGGTTTAGGCATCGGTTCCTGCAGGTCTATCTCTGTTTCCTGCTATCACACTGTGCCGTCTCTCGCCGTCATGTATAAATGATGAAGGGGGCTTTTGTTCCCTCTGTGCCCGATTCACTTAAGAGACTGCTCTGCTGGAGGTAAGCAGACACTGGAGAAGTTTTCAGTAGAGAGGAGAAAGAATCTGAGCTAATCTGGCCCCTGGCCGCTTCTAGATATGGTTTTCGTTTCCTCTACTTCCTGTTCTCATCTTTCAGCCAATCAACCTCCCTTGTCCCTCTAAACTGCATTCCTATTGCACCTTCAGACAATCACATGTCTTCTGAGAGGCTTCAGAGAGACTCACCCTTGTCCTATCTTCTCGAAGCGCGTGTACTTCTTTTTGGGATCGCCCACACTCACGATGCTTCCTGGGTACACGAAAAACACAACATGATTGGTTGAGGCTGTGTGCATATTGATAAGATGGTACACACACACACACACACACACACACAAACACACATGTTGTACATATGCGTGTGTTCACAAGGTATTTGATGTTGAATGCTTCAAAATAACACATATCCATGAAGATTGATCATACGAATATCCAATTTGATTAGATTTTTTTTTCCACATCTCTATGGCAACAGACAACAATATACCCAGAGCATAAACCCCTGGCTATTTCGGGAAAGCATGCTGATGTTAAAGCTGGGATTTAACTTCATCCTGCCAGTTATTACTTTCACACAAACGGCCACTCTACTACACACACATACACAATACATACACATTACACACACACGCAGCCACACGGATGCATACACCCCAGCACCACACACACACTACTACTATACATACTGAGGCGCTCCAAGATCTCCTCGTCGGTCATCTTGGACTTCTTCTTCTGCCGGTCAGTGTGGCGGTACATGGTGTCCGACGTGTTCTCTGGCTGCACCTGGGACTCGGGCGGAGTCACCACCTCCTTCACGGGGCTGGGGGGCTTCACTGGCTCCAGGACGGAGCGCGTGTAGATCTGAGGGTGTAGGGGGAGGGGGGAGAAGGAGGATAGGGACATATTACGCACATATGTCGTCCCCTGGAACCACAATGAGCCAAAATGGCAGCTTGAGCCAAAGTGGCCATCTGAGCCAAAATGGCGGCGGCCTGGGGCCCTGCCTGTGCCAGGATGGATAGTGCATAGTCCTGCTCTAGCTTCCAGGAGATGAGTCATCTCTCTGGGAGCCCACCTGCCCTCCTGTCCTGACCTTTTTTAATTCATAATGACTCCCAGCTACACCCCCCCCCCCCCCCCCGACCCCCCCCCACAATGTTCCCCTGCCTCAGCCTCAATACACAGCAGCTCTCCAAACAACTCCACCATGATGCCTGCTTCCTGCTGAAGAAGGGTATCATCAGGTAATTGTATTTATTGCGAGTTGCTTTGATGAATGTAATAATATACTGCACTGTACAGTGTGAAGTATACTATACTAAAAGGTACAGATTTGGTATAGTGTACTATAGTATACTACACTATAGTTCAGTAACTCACTGATTTGGTGTGCTCCGGTCGCGGCGCGATGACGGGCGGCAGCTCGTCTTCGTCCTCCTCCTCTTCCTCTTCCTCCTCCTCCTCCTCTTCCTCTTCGTCCTCCTCTTCGGAGACGGGCGGAGCTATGGGGGGCTCTGAGGCGGAGGTCTTGGCCCCGGCGAGGGTGGAGGTGGCTGTAAGTCTGGAGCTCTGAGCTGGGTGAGTCTGTAAGACGAAACAACCCCAAGAGGGTAGCGTGAAACACGAGGTTGTTTAGAAGATATCAGGTGAACAAACGCTATATAGGGAGACATTGTTGACTCATTGGCCGTGACATCATTCAGTCAAGGCCTTTAACATTGGTGGTTAACACTGCCGGTATTCATATTTACTGTACTTTATCTATACCTACCTATAAGTATGAATACATATCATTTGAGTATATACTTTTAGAGTAAAGGTTACTAGAAGGATACACACTGAAAGCTAAGAGTCAAAAAGCATACATGTATGAACAACAGATATCACATGAAATCACGTTTGGTTGTTATTCTCTATCAAAACCTAAGGAAAAGGGAAAAGTGACCACCAAACATTACCAGGGTGCAATACAGCCTTCGTGTGTTAGAATAACAATGTGTAAAGATCATAAAACACATTGTGAGCAACAGGTGGCAGTAAACGTAGCAAGGAAAGTGCAGCGTGATCCAAGAGCTAAGAGAGCCACAAGAAAGCTAAAAGCTAAGTGAAAGTTAAAAGACTTACAAGATGGCTAAGCGAAAGCTAAGAGGTTTCAAGAGAAAGGGTGAATATCATTGCCGTTTACTAGCACAACAGTGAAGACAGTCAGTCAGTTCTCATAGAATGAGGACTTGTTTAATGGAAAATAAAACAGTGTTTGGTAATCAGGGGGGTTGGAGTGTGCATGCTGCAACATTGCAGTAATGTGCAATGCTTCGGTGCGATACATTCTCTCAATGCGATATATATACCATTTCAGTTCTTCAGGAACATGATTATTACAGCGCTGAAACACAGTCTGTCATACACACACACAACCACCACATCATCTTCACTCATCCTCCTCTTATGGGCTGGAAACATTTCTTTCCATTTCCAGTCCTGTCATGCATAAATGAGGCAGAGGCTTAGTCCTGGTGATTACGGATTAAGGAGAAGTGTCTGGCCAACGTGTCAGAGACACCCCGGCAGGCAGCTGTACCAGTGCCAAAGGGAGTTAGGTTTGCAGCACAGGCTTGCAGAGTCTCACCTGTCCTTAAAGGGGCCCTATTCTTCCACCAGGTGTGCCATTTCAAAAGCAGGACTGTACCAACTGCCGTTGGAGCTATCTATCCTTCATATTTGATGACACTCCCAACATGTGATGTCACAAGTTGGGAGATTGTGATTAACCTCACAGCTGGTGGTGATATAGGGGCCCTTTAAGCTGTGCAGCGTGGTGTGTCTACTAGGCTGTGTGTCTGAGATGGTCATGGTGGTACAGCCAGGTTATTGAAGATGTGAGTAACAGTGGAATGAGAATGGAAGCAGATGCATGCAGATGTTTATTGACTGATTGCTTGATTGATCAAAAACCCTTTATTACATGCAACCCACTCCTGACATAGAGACTTTTCTCCTTTGGGAATGTTCAAAGTTGTTTTTGTATTCTAATTCTAGAAATTGCTTTGATCCCTTGCAAATTAATCCCTGCCCTCCCTCCGCTAAAACATTTTAAGTAGGGTGTGACATTGATGATGCATCCAAAATTGCTAAATCAAACTAGCAGATGAAACCCAGAGGGTAATTCTTTCCAATCAACAGCACAAGTGTTGCTGGAACTCATTGCGTCATTCATGTAGAGGCTATTAGAAAGCTGGGGACGGTCAAATGAGTAGAGGCTGGCACTGTGGCCAAAGGCAGACGTAAAGCATGTGTATGGGGATATCATATCATAGATGGTGGAGTTACCTTGTCAAATAATGCGCTGCAGGTTCTAAGGCTGACGGGCGGCCCGGACGACAGCTGCCGGTTCTGAATGTGAAGGTTGAGAATGGTAGGGTTTACTACTCAGAACAAACCCACACAGCAGTTCAAAAGTAAATTGGATTGAAGGGAAAGGGTGTGTGGGGGGGGGGGGGGGCACGGCTGAGGTGTGTCTACCTCCGCAGGTAAAGGGGGGGTGAAGACAGGAGGTGTCGTCTCACATCTGTTGAGATCATGTGACGTTGAGACCATAGTGGAACAGAGGAGGACCTTCTCGGGTGAAAACTTTCGGACATTTAAAAAGGTTTCGACCTTGCTAGAGTTTTTATCAGTTGCATTGTGGGTAGCTACTACTTTTGTGAATGGTTTGTTGTTTTCACACGTTAGTGCACGTACAAGGTTACATAAAAGGGCTGTCTTTGTCTGTGTTATGGATTGTTGAATGGGACTGGTTTATAATCATGGACTAAAATACACAATGAGAGTGAAGTCCAAAAGCTTTGTCTAATATAATCATCCTTGAGAGCACATACTTTGTAGCTCTTGATGGAATACAGGTTACACTGAATTCAATGCAGAGGGTGATATGGCTTAAGACAACCAGGCTGCCATGAGAATATGTGGCTAAATTTAGGCTTACTAAACCAGTATCAGTTGACCTTTAAAATAGCCTTGCATGAATTGGCTTTTTTATATTTGCCTCTGGCCTCATAGTATTTCCTTTTAAAAATAAATATTTAATGAGTATATAGTTTAGACGTTTATTTCTGGTAAGTTGATCTAAGTCAACAACACACATAAGAGAAAATCACTGACTAATATGACTAATCTGTTTAGCCAGGAACTGTTCGCTTTGTAATGCTAGTAATGTAAAAAATTAGACAGCTAACTAACTTTGGTCGCATAGACCTAATCACAAAAGAAACTAGTGTATTAAACATCCAAGACCCCCAACCTAAATATACAGCAAAAAGCATGAAATAACCTCATTGTTTACAGAATTATTCTTTCTAAGAACGAAAATGAAAACTGTTTATATTGCCTAGCATGAACCCCTCATCACTAAGGACAATATGATGACTAGACAGCTAGAACCATTTTAAAACGGACAATTATGTTAGGAGCATTCATCCCCAAAATTGGTCATACACAACATTTTCAATGATTGAAGTGAACGATTGAGAAACAGTTATAGACACATTACGTTAGTGATAAACATTTATATGAAATGACTATATGGTTTTCATAGAAAAGAGAATGAAAATTGAGGCTAATTTGAGGAACACACGCAGCAGTGAGAACTGAAGACCGTCTCTTCTCCGGATGTGCGCAGATAATTTAATCTCATCCCTCAGAATGGAATAGAGAGGTGGGGAGAGGGGGGAGAGAGAGAGGATTCAGATGAATGAGAATTACTTTGACAGAGCACTCAATATTCCTCCGAGCGAGGGCCTGGTTACGAGGCCACAGAAACACAAGTGAAACCACAGAAGACAGTTGGCCAGAGAGGGGGAAGCCCAGGGTGTGTTGTCACCCATGTGACCTGGGTGAATAACAAACAAAAAACGAAACAAGAATATCTGGATTTAAAAAAAGTAATATTGAAAAACTGTGGGAGATTTTACACGGTTAATGTAAGTAAGTAATACGCTATTTATGACAGTCAAGCTGGCGGTGACTTTGAACTATGTGTGGGTTCTGAGTCATTGCTCAAGCTCCTTGTGATTATTTATTTCAAAAGGAAAGTTATAAAAACACAGGGTTAGGTTTCTCCCCAAAAGTCCTCCAAAACAATAGCGCAAGAATGTTACGCAAAGCTTGTCGCAGTGGATACAATTAAATAAAAAAATATATTGTATTTAACTTTTACCTGCACTGGCCAGCTATTGACAGCACTGCAGCAGAGTTCAGCATAATGTGATGAGTCACAAGGCGGTTGGGAAACAAAACACTTTGGCGTTATTGGCCGCGCTCCAAACTTTTTGTCTGCGTCTACTTTGGTGTCGTTTACCGTGAACTCTATGAAACGTTCAGTTACAGCAAGAGGCTTATTTGTCTAAACAATTTAGGAAACTTAAAAGATGATTTAATCTTTCGGGAAATGTCCTATCATTCACCTGGAAGGGAACTGACTTTCCAGCATGCAAGTAAGCATGTTACAAGCTAGGAGGTTAAGAAACGAAAGACTTTGACGTTATTGGTGATGCTCCAATAGTTTTGTCTGTGTCTACACAAGTAAAACTCTTCCTTCCGGGAATGTCTCAACGTAACTTTAGAAGGGGGAACTCTTTCCAGCACGCAAGCTAGGCATGACCCAGTGAGTTGTTAGCCTTGGGCTTACGGCAGTCCATCACGTTCACCACAACTGGGTTACACGCGACGCCAAGCTAGGCCAATTAAAACACACTCCGGGCCAAGCCAAGCAAGGAGTTTGACCCAAAACGTTATGCTGGTCAAAGCCAATAATGGAGAAAATTGTCATAACTGGCATTATCTGCTTTAGTGCTTATGGAGAAAGAATCATGGCTTTCGGAGCAGCAAGTCACCTACTACTACGGTGATACTGCTTACAAACATGTATGCATATATTGTGAAAGTTGCATGTGACATACTGTTGAGTAGATCCTAATCGTTAACCAAGAGTGATACGTGTGTACAGTTTTGTTGTGGAAAGCACATTCAATACAACAGTACTCAGTAACAGTACAGTGCTAACACTTACCTGTCAGAATCATAATTCATACTCTACTCCAGAGAACTACTCTCTGTAAAATACTTAATGGCATAGAGTGATTTTCTAGTTGTGAAGTACAGCTCAGAGCTCCCAGCTAAACTCCAGTGGGCTGTGTTCCTAATGCTCCTTTTAGAACGCTCAGACAGTCAACTGGGGCCACAGACACAAAGATAATTCTGCATCATAATTATTTTAATACAGACCTCTCCTCAGTAATAACATAAATGATGCAGAATGGCATATTTCAATATAGTATTCCTTCTAATATTTATTTTATGACCCGCCTTAGGGACAACCTGATCACACATTTAGTACACTGTGTTTATTCCATTTTGTACGTTGAAACTCTTTGGTCTAACAATCTTGGCCAAATAATGAAGGTGTGAAGGTAGGATATTTGAACTCACCAGGTTGTTTGCTGCAATGTATCCCTGGGCGGATTTGTCTGAAGCAGGAAAAATAAAATATCAATTATTTTCTAGTGACTCCTCAACGGAGTCACTGCCGTCGCAGCCCTGTCCAATGTTCTTAGCCATTTTAAAGTATCGCTAAGCCAGATTTCCCCCGCAGCCATTAGGGTCAGATGTTATAGCGTTCTTAAGGCTTTGGAAGTGAGGCTTACACCAAGAGGACGCCTCTCACTCCGTTACAGTCATATGTTTTATAGGTTATTATTATTACTGTTATCACGTTAGTACCTCCTGAGGTGAAGCTCATGTATTTCTGGTTGTTGACGGTCTCCTTGGAGTCGTAGAACTTGAGCACGTCCAGCACGGCCTGGGGGTTCTTCTTCTGCTCTAGTTTGGTGATGTTGGAGGTCTGGAGGAGCCGCGCCCACTGCTCCGGGATGCCCTGTGGAGAGACCAACATTAGACCAAAGAAGAAGACATAAAGGCAGAGAGGGGAATGCCAGGTTTTAAAAGGTCCTGTTTTGAATTTATAACAAAATGTCTCAAAATGTGGTTATTGAAAGCTGAGATCACGCTAGCTCCGTTTTGTATAAGTTTTTAAATGGGTAGGGTTAACTTCAGGCTTCTTCACTTATCTTGTCTCATCTAATATCTGGACTGTATCCCTGCAAAAGTCCTTTGAGCAACGATTAAATATTTAGCATATTTTAGTTTTTGTTTTAAGATGTAGCAGTTTCACTTCCTTTTCGCAACCTTCATGGAACACAAATACCGGACCAAATATATTACGTTATATATAATACATTCTTGTGGTTTTGGGGCCTCCACTTATGAGAATACTGTACACAATAATACCACTTTAAGTCCAGTTGAGAAGAACAAATGGAGAACAGAAAGTAAATAAATTGCTTCTGTAGAAATGACCACTTGATGCTCAACAAATGGAACAGAGTTTGTGGTTAGGTTTTTCTGTGTGTGTGTTTGGTAGCCAGGCCTTGTGTATGTATTATGATATGGCTGTGTGTATGTGTGGTAGTCCAGCT
Source organism: Lota lota (assembly GCA_026745465.1). Lineage (NCBI taxonomy): Eukaryota > Metazoa > Chordata > Actinopteri > Gadiformes > Lotidae > Lota > Lota lota. Next base: position 1,825,994 of record JACYXH010000764.1, read on the forward strand.
TTGTGTGGTCTATCGGCCTTGTATCTGTGTGTTGCCAGCCCATATATTTGTGTGGTGGTTCGTTCGATCTAGCTGTGTGTGTGTGTGTGTGTGTGTGTGTGTTTGTGTGTGTTGAGCTGGCTGTGTGTGTGTGCATGTTTGTGTGTGTGTGTTGATCTGGCTGTGTGTGTGTGTGTTTGTGTGCACGTGTGTATGTAGAAGTGAGAGCCAGCTGTGTGTGTGTATGTGTGTGTGAACATGCATGCATGTGTGTGTGTGTGTGTGTGTGAACATGCGTGCATGTGTGTGTGTGCATGTGTGTGTGTGTGTGAACATGCGTGCATGTGTGTGTGTGTGTGAACATGCGTGCATGTGTGTGTGTGTGTGTGTGTGTGTGAGAACATGCGTGCATGTGTGCGTGCACGTGTGTGGGTGTGGTGGTCACTCACAGTGAACTCCCCAGTGATGGCGTCGAAGCCAACATGGATGGTGTGCTCGAAGTCGGAGGGCAGCGAGATCTCTGGGCGTTCCTTCTCCTTCTTCTTGTTGGCTACAGAGGGAGAGACGGAAGAACGGTACGCTACATCACATCTCATAAGGTGCACAGACACAGTGGAAAAAGCTCTGGCCTTGTATTACGAGAATCAAACCACAATTCATCCCGTTGACTTGAGGACGGCAGCGGGTCACTCTGCCACCACCTGAGGCGAACCGACACAGCCGGTGGTCCGCAGTAAGGTGGAGGCAGAATAGGTGGTGGCGGCAGTTAGAGGAACTACTAGGACTAACGAACAGACGGTCCCGCTGCCGCTTGCTTGAGTTGACTGTTAGGTGGCGGGGGGTCTACTCACTCTTGTCTCCCCCAGGGAAGATGGAGCGCAGGCGGACCTTCTTGTTCTTCTCCTCGGGGGCCATTGGAAGCGGTTTGGAGGCGTGGTTCAGTGAGGCAGAGTCGCGGGAACTACTGTTCATTCTCAGGGGAGGGGCTGGCGGTTTCTCTTCAATATCCACACTATCAGACATCTTCAGCAGCACTCACTGGGACCTGAGGGAGGGAGGGGGAGAGGAAGAGAGAGGGAGAGAGTTGGGGGTGAGGGAGAGAGAGCGGGAGATGTTAAACGTGAAAACGGAAATGGACACTTCACCTTATCAGCTCATTTCTTCGATAACTCGCTCAGCTGGTGGAGCATGGCGTTAACACTGCCAGGGTTAGGGGTTCGATTCCCTCTTTAGCTCAACTCGTAGAGTAATGCATTAACACTGCCAGGGTTAGGGGTTAGATTCCTTTTGTAGCTCATCTGGTAGAGCACGGCATTAACACTGCCAAGGTTAGGGGTTTGACTCCATGAGTAGCTCAACTGGTATAATATATGTGCTCACGGTATTGTAAGCGATGTGGATGAAAGTGTGTCCATCGCACGTTTTATTGAACACATTGATTTTTGTGATTGTGTAACCAAGCCCGAGCATATCCTTCCAATGACAAATAATATGTAATATGTGTTGCTAATCGCAGAGCAAGGGATTCTGAGTAGGCAACGAGAAAGATCAGTGTAGAGAAGGCTTACAGCATTGATGCTGTAGGCCAGTGGTCCCTCTTGGTTTCTATGGCATCATAGCAGATGCTGTGACCAAATGTTCTGTTAATGGGACTTTCTCAACTAGCGGCCACCTTGGTTCTCAATGCTAGCTGGGTGATGGAATTGAATGCAGAATTCCACATTCATATGGAACCAAGATGTCCGCTAGTTGAATAAGGCCCATTGAAGGGAAACAAGGGGATGCCATTTTCACTGAATTACCCTAGCGGAAAATATGAATGACATCATCACAAGTCAAGACCGTAGACGCATATTAGCGCTATTCAATCAACAGATTACCAGCTACTCTATGAAAATCAGATTCAGTCGAAGTCTATATACATTTACAGACTACACAAAATAATTGTGAATGAAAATATATGGTTTCCATCCCCTTTTAAGATTAGAATTGTACCTAATAGGAAATAAATATCTGTAGATCAAAAAGCGATGTGGTTTGCGGCATTTCCAAACGTTTCACAACAGTACGCAGAAAAATGACACGGTCCCGACACCGGGCCCTTACTTGTGTCAGCATTTCTGGCATTTCATTTAATAGCTGATTAACACATTATATTACACCATGTGAAACTCCACAAAAAAAGTTGTAAAGTGCACCAACAAATAGAATGATAACTGACATGTGACTATCAGTCCACAGAAAATAGAGAATACATATGTATATTCTTAACACTGTTGCCAATGTATGAATTCTATAGTACACAGCGGGTCCTAGTAACTGTGATGGAATATATATATATATATACATATGTTGTTTAGTTTTAATAATTTCAGCTTTGTTTTCTTCAGGTTGGGTTATCTAGCCACCCCATCTGTTAACTAGTGTTATCTAATTCCCCTTTGTTAACCTTTTGCCTGGGGTGAACCGATCACAAGGACAAGGACTATACAAGAAAAACTCCTGTATGTCAACATTTCCCTCACATGATATAGGGACAAATGAATGGTTGGAGGGGGTGAAACTCTATTCTGGGCTCACTGTATGCATACATTTATAAATAGGTATTTACTTACAACTATTGTGCTTTTTTGCATTTAGAAGTCTCATCTGTCCTAGACGCAATATCTTATAAAGAAATTGCCACGACACAACACTGAGCTATGCAATGCTATGTGTCCGTCATGACACTGTTAATATGTGATTGCTAGTCCAACGCTTAATTAACTGTGTTTATTATTGCCGTTTCTAACCTCTGTGGCCACATAAGGCCAATGCCTCACATTCACCCATTCATACATTCATATGTCGTTGTTGTGGTCACCTTGGCAACCATCGTTTCATCTGGAGGAGTGTAGGTGTCGAGGACGAGGTATCTTGCTCATGACTCGCCACGAATCAAGGAAGATATTTATGATTTATGATTTGAATAGCCTTCGCGAGCAGTCTATGTATTTATATGTCCAGGAGTTTGTTTGTTAGTCAATTGAAAGAACATACTTCAAAAGTCCACCAACACCAGACAGGCATGACGAGATGATGTGGTAGAATCAATGAGGTGAACCTTTTCTTCCTTTGAATGTACTAGTTATGATACTGCACAACATTTATGCATGAATAATTTACAAGCAACAGTTGATTTGATGTTTTTATTTTTGCAATTTATGGGGAGAAGGTTATATATAGAATTTTAAACTACCAGGCTTAGGCGGAAGAACAATAATGACTATATGCTAATCTGAGATGAATACAAAAGTACAAAATAAACAGAACAGAATCCATCCAGAATAAGAGGATGGCTAGGCTCTACTTCATCTCAGAGCTCCTCTCGGTCTCGTTCCGGGGATAATCCCTCCTCTCTGGACTCCTTCGAGTAACCACGGTAATGGGAGAACGTAGAGGGCATATCCGAGCGTGCACGTTGAATACCACAGTGATACGTGCACAACAGTGGGATCTGCTTACATTACACACCTCGAACGGTGCACTCTATGCCGTGGCCTGGTATTATGATAGGAGGCATCTTGTTACTGTGGACTATGCTGCAATACCCCCAACCAGATTCTCTACCTTCTGGCTTAAAAACCACATTGAGAACATATATTAGTTATGGTGGCATTGTTGATAAAGTAAACAAGATATTAAGGCAGGACAATTGTGGGATTTGGACTATTCCGATTTCAAACTGGATCAAACCCCGACTGTGAACCTATTGAATGAAATGATACACCCATCCTTGATGATGCATCATCGACTTTTAGAGCAGAATAGATCCTTTTTCTGTGCATTCTGCACACAGTGGTGGAACAAAGTGGAACAATATAATTGGGCAAAGTTCTTACAAGGTATAAAAGGTGGTTTTCATCTCATGTTGTCTTTTAAAACCTAGCACCCCAAACTGAAATCCAAACAGGTGCGTACTACCAGTATTAAAGCACACCCAAAGAGCCCCCAATTTCATGGCTGTTCGATGGATGGGCTGACCAGAGAATAAAAAGAAGGTTATTTCAATGTGCTCTGATTCTACTCTGCTGCAACATTGGAACCGAGAGACCTTGTCTCACACCCCCCGACCCCCATCCCCCACCCCCCACCCCCCATCCATCAACCCTGCATCTTAGCCCTCGTCCCATGCACCGCCCGGAGGCCCATCGTGTAACACCCATCATACCCAGGAACAGGGGCATTCAGGCCTCCACCCACCACAGAGCTACATTAGTTAATGAACGCGCCAGTCTTCTGAACAGCAGGCCAGTGAGCTAGTGTATTTTATAGTAGAGAATATGCTAATGGATTTAATAATCGGCTTTGATGAATACTCGATTCTGACTGGTCAATTCAGCAGTCTGTTATTTCTAAATAATAGACAGCTGCTATGAATAACAGCATTGATCATTGCTATGGACACTATTTCCAACCGTATAATCTTACAGACTCCTTTTTATTAGTGGAAGCAATCAAATCATTTTAAAATCAATACAATCATTTATATATGATTATATTCTGTGCCAAATTATTACTTTCTTTAGGAAGTAGACTTGTAATGTACAGCGAGCTGATTATTATTGCAAAATAAACCCTGACAGGGTCCTGTACATTATTATTATGCATGATGTAAGGGAGAATGCTGTACATTATCCCTTACATAGAGTAGGACGATATGCTAGCCAGTATGTATAGTATAGCTGTGTGCTAATGGTTTATATAGCATGGGTAGCTTCTAATGGAATATATAGTAAGCTATATGCCAATGAATTTACAGCATATGGTGTGGTATGATACGGTATAGACAGTATAGTATAGCATTAGACATTGTACATGGCACTATTGGGTTTACATTATTAACAGAAAAGGTATAGGCATTTTAAATCAAACAAAAGTGAGCAACTTAAAACCCTTCATAAGTGATAAAAGTTATTCAACGCTGAAGGCAAGTCTTATTTGCACGTTTTTAAATGAGTGGTTAGGCAGTTAATCTTTGTGTCATGGTACACTGTATCACATGGCAACTCATACTGACACACAGCACAGAACAATCACAACCAACATACTTTACAAAATAAAAGTTCAGTTCGAAAAACAGCAGGTTTTACGGCATCTTGACCTTTTGGTTGCCATTCACCAGGTGGTTTGTTTGTAGTCAGGAAGTAAACGTGATGGAACTACCAACTGACAGATTCCACCTTGCTGGCATGGGTCCAGGAAAAGGCTTGTCAACTGTGAAAGATCCTCTTAAAAGGGGGGATTATGTAGGCCTGTATAACTTTGCATGCAAGGGGTGCCAGACAAGCTGTAAATACCATATTTGTGGCATGAAGCGACAGAAGGACTGCATGACAACGTAGAAGAAATACAGATGCTTGTGAAGACACGACTGAAGCTACACAGATAGAATACAATAAATATATGTTCTACAAGTACAATAATAGAATAACATTCACCAGCTATCTTAAAAGTGGGTGCGTGGATTGAAGTATATTTATTTCAATTGAATTCATTTTGTTCAATTAAAGCTAGACCTGTGATAAGCCTGTCCAATCACCTCATTTGGCCCAAATGAAATTATTGGATGGCCTACCTGTCTGTCTACCTACCTACCCGGCTACCTGCGTGCACTCACTTCGCATGAACGGAGTCCTCCACAAGGCAAGGCAGACCTATTGCTAAAACTAGCGAGCTAGTCACGTGTTTTGGGGGAGTGGCTTTGGAGGGAGGCCTGAAGGGAGGGATCTTTCTGCTTGGATACTAGGGTAGGGTATTGCCTACCCTAGCTTTAACAAAATATTATAACTGAGGCCCAATTTCAATCAAAACACTGCTGTTCAACACATACACAGAACACAAGAAACGGTTGCCTTGCCGATGTACAAAATGTACAATTATACAATAATAACAATAACGGATGTTTTTATGGATAGAATTGTAAAGAAGTATACAATTAAAAATAGAAGTGTTATGAATTCACTACGTTCATTGTATCTGTATTATTTTGTTGACGAGCGATGACCACATGCCGAACAAATGAGGTAGCCAAAGTGAGACCACATGAGACACACAACAATAATAATAATAATTCTCAAGACTCTCTTTTTATATTGCACAACGCCAGCTAAACACAACATACAATACAAATAAAACATGAGGAAAATCCAAAGCACATTTTTGTATCATTAATGTTCACAAATCTCTGGCTGTGTGCTTCTTATTGTGGTCTGGCTGGGATGCCGCTGGTCACCTGAGGGGCAGTGATAAAGTGATCTATTCTCCTAGACGTCGGGCAGCACTAAAGACACCACTGACTCTCCATAAAGCACTGACCTATATACTGACAGACCAGCAGTGACCGAAACCAGCCATCTCTCTCACCTCTTCCCTTTCCCCTCTCCCATCGCTCCTCTCAGACACAGATAAGCCGTGATCTCGACATACAAAATAAACATTAAGCCCACCATTTGCCTATTTAGTTGACACAGAGCTTAGGACAACAGATAGGCTGAAATATTCCACTGTGAGGCTGAACCCGGTAACAGAGGGTCATTATGCGCACGGCCCTTATCGTTTCTAGATCAATAGTTCCGTTGATCCCAACCAGCAGCCCGTGGATCAATACCGCTAACGTAATGCACATTGTTATGCAAGAGAGTGTATGTTGTAATCCATAAGAAAAGCAGCTGGCTGTAGGAACTAATTACATCACCAGATACATGAGTAACTTAGCCATGTGACTCTTCATGGGCCAATGTGGTCTGATATCTCACTTGACTCCATGCTTGGCTTGCCACATTATAAACTTAGATGTGGACGAAGATAGAAGCAGTACACTTCTCCAAAAACACACACATAGATCCACCTCGCACTACATACACACAGACGAGCGCCCATGCACATGCAAACACACACACACACACACACACACACACACACACACACAAAAACACAAAACCGTGTCTGGTGTTGTGACTGCCAAGGCACAGCCTATTCAACCTAGATAGTAACGCTGGTGTTTTTCAGGTTTTGCCTGCACCATCAAATATTAATCTGGGCATTAATGCTTAATTTGAACCGGGCTGGCATTGGCAGAGGAGGTTCTAATTGGCCTTATTCACCTGGTGGCCATCTTGGTTCTAAGCACAAGCTGAAACTGAATACAGAATTCAAACAAAGATGGCCACTAGATGGATAAGGCCCATCTAGAGCCAATGTATGGTTTCCGTGGGGTGGTGGTGCTGGTGGAGGAGAGTGGAGGAGGGGAAGGGTGGAGGAGGTGTGGAGGTTGGATTTTAAGCACATTTCTCTAATTAGGGCGGTCATTCTTGTTTGACTTGGCTTCAACGACGACGGTGGCCATGTTTCCTTGAGGAAGGCTGATTGCTTGGATGGGGTGGACAGCTAGAGGGCAGTGGAAGGAGAAGGGGAGGGAAGGATCATCAGAACTATAGGGATCTGATAATAACTGCCATACTGCTGGTTTAGTAGCTGGGGGGCGGGGGGGGGGGGGGGGGTCAGAGAACAATCACCACCATTAATGTCAGCTTTTGACGACTGAGTGATTGTTCTTGCCGTGTAGTTCATCATTCTTTTTTATCATGGGTGTTTTATACACCACTTAGTCAAGAGGGCCAATTTAGACTGACACCTCAGCCACCTTCACCAGGAGGTTATGGCTGCCTGTAGGCTACTGGTCCCAGCTAACATCTGCTGCTAGTGAGCATCTGCTGCTAGCCTGGATCTTTCACTTATACTTTACTGCTAGCTAGCATCTGCTGCTAGTTATCATCTGCTACTAGCTAGCATCTAGTGTAGTTTCTATGCACTGCTAGATTAAATCTGCTGCTAGCTCAGATCTAGCTAGCTAGGATATGTTGCTAGCTAAGATCTCCTGCCAGTTAGCATATGCTTGTGAAGAGATATGGAATATGTCTGGTTTGCAAAAACGTTGAAAAATATAACTTTAAATGACTTTGTTAAGACTTGGTAAGGTCTCTATACTAGATCTCTTTATTATTGCAGCCCAAGTCATAACTGAGAGAAAACTATCTGAATCTACCCTCGCAGACTATTGCTGATAACGGCTATGTAGTTAGCATAAATAGGCCTGGTTTTCTCTAAACTTCATTGTTGTTGTGTTCTGGTGTGAGGTAGATATTATAATCTAATTGTTATTATACATGTTATATCATTTGAAAACATCTGGATCTATTCACTTTTTACCCACCATTGAATGAAATGTGTTTTGAGTACCAATGTGCTAAATGCAATGGTAATTAGTTCATACATATTTATGTTCATAAAATAAGATAATCCTTTATTAATCCTAGAGAGGGGAAATTTGCAGTGTCATATTTCTGCACAGTAATTTGACATTTCCCTTCTGACCAGTCTCTGAAACCATCTTGGAAATGTTTTAATACATCCCTATCAACCTACTCAAACATCCCAATGACAGGGTTTCACAGCACTAACAGTGACATTGACGATTCATGTTTAACACACACACACACACACACACACACACACAAAATGGTCCCAGAAGACATTTGCTTACACATGGATCCCAATTTTACACTGCAGCAGACATGGAGATTACAGAGGGAAGGAGAGCGGTGTGTGTGTGTGTGTGTGTGTGTGTGTGTGTGTGTGTGTGTGTGTGTGTGTGTGTGTGTGAGAGAGTGCATGTGTTTGTGTGCCTGTGCGAATGTGTGTGTGTGCGTGCGTGTGTGTATGTGCGTGCATGAGGTGTGAGTGGGTGTGTGTGTGTGTGTGCGTGCGCGTGCATGCGTGTGTCTGTGTTAGTTTGTGAGTGTCGATGTGCTTGCTCTATCTCTGTCAGTCTCTGTCAATGTCTCTTGCTCCCCCTCCCATCTTTAAGACAGAATGGGCAGATGGCTTCCAATCGTCCACGCTAATCCACAGCAGACAGACTGTGACACACCTTCTGACCACTAGCCTACTGCCCTACTCCTCACTGCACACACATACATTCTATTGTACAAAATGACATCACTGGGTAAACATGACAATAAATAAAGGACAATTAGTCAGACTAGCAGTCACATGCACACACACACACACTGGAGTATACACATGAACACACACACACACAAACACATTCACATACACACACACAAACAGAAACCCAGATACGTACACAAAGGTTCACACACACAGACCCACAGAAACACACACATACACATACAGTGGATGGAAGGCGTGTGCATTAACAAATGTTTGGTAAGGTTACCAGCCGTGGTAGATGTGCTCATATCCTTTGTCTCAGCCAGTGCTACCTGACCCAAATGGAGTTTAAATGAAAGTGAAAGTCATCCAAAGTTAAAGTATAAAACAGCATTAAACATTATCATCATAACGATAATCATCATGATAATTTTGTTTGTTTGTTTGATTTATTTTCATGTCTTTATTTTTAAGTCAAAAATCTGTTGGTTGCTTAATTTTCCTTGGGATTAATGCTGAGTTATATTATCATAATCCCTTTAAGTAGAAAGCCAGTACAAACTCAAACTCTATACTCAAGTAACTTATCTAACATTTTTACCTAAAGTACTTGGTAGTAAACATACTAGAGTACTTCCCCATCCCTGAGGGTAAGTTAGTATATTAAAGGGTCTTCACCCCAAACTCAGCCAGACTTAACCAGTGTGTCGCCCCATAAACAGATGGAGGACTATTTGTATCTACCCAGTGTCCTCGTATCGTGTTACAAACAGCCCGCTACACAGACTGGGGGCTAAGATGCTAACAAAGGCTAATGTCTTTGTTAGCTGAGTTAAGGTAAGAGTAGCCTTCTGTGTTAGGTTACAGTGACACACCAAATGCAGAAGAAAGCACACACACGTTAGACATATACGCCAACACAGATACACACACAGACATACACACAACATATTTCAGACATACAGACAGACATACACACAACAGATGTCAGACACACATGCGTGCGCATGCGGACTCACTCATGCGCACACACACACACACACACACACACACACACACAGTGTGAAGTTCAAAACTGCACACACAAAAACCCTACATTACTTCAGTATAATATATGAAAAGTCAGACGTCAAATAGTCTACTCTATAACCCCAGTATTATCTGTCAGGACTCCAGCGAAAAAAGAAAATAATAAAATGACAAATTACAACTAAATGATATACCAATAATGAATATACATTTTATTGCTAATATTTTGGTCAAATCTGCTAAACAAATACTACTTTTTCTATACTTAAAGTTTATTGTAGACCTATTTGTACTAAATGTACAACTGGTTATACTAGTATCAATAAAGCAAACCAAACGGCAGAGAAACAAAACATGTTTATCTTTCTCTGGTGTTGTCTAACTAGCCGTCTCTCTATCCTTTAATACTTAACCACCATCAGCATTGCTATGGGAAAGAGTTGCACCGAGATACATAACCATTTAAATATATTTGCCTAACAGGCTCCAGTGTAGTCACATTATCCTAGCAAAACAGAGAGAGAGAGACTGTATTCCTATATACTCCTCATGCTAACCACTGCTAGCTACGCCTGCTGCTGTACCCCCCACCTGGCCACACAGACCAAAAACATGGGGAACAGTCAGAGCTTTGTATATATAATTATTTTACATTACATATCCATATGTAAGTATTGTATCCACATTTATAAACAGTGGATAGGGAGGTCTCTGTTATAGATTGAATTCTCTGTTGTTCCAATGTTTAGAATCCATGTAGAGACAACCAGAGCTCTGGTACACCACCTACATACTACAGTAGATATAATACAATAGAGTAAGCACAATATAAAGAACACAATAGAATAGAGCGGAGTACAGTAGAGTAGAGTAGAGTATAGTAAAGCCAAATAGAATAGAGTATAATAGAATATAAGTAAAATAGAATAACAATAGAATATAACTTTATTGTCCAAACAAGAAATGTGTATTTCGCCTTATCTTGGCAACACTCACATACTAACACCTTTCATATGAACCTGTACACAGAGGCCATGTGTTGTTATCCTCCATTACACAGTTACTGTGTCTACTCTGCTCTATTCAATTAATTGCATGAGAGACAAATTATGTACAGTACATATAATGTTTAGCCAGCGGTATTCTCAGATTAAAGTACCTTAAAAAACCAATAGAAAATATACACACTCATCTACACACAGACCAATATAAAGTATATTACACACTTATACATAGCATCCATACACACACACACACACACACACACACACACACACACACACACACACACACCAACAGAAAGTATATTACACACATATACACAACATCTACACACAGGCCAATAGAAAGTACATGACACACATATACAAAGACAGCATCGATAAGAGCTGGCTGACAGAGGCGTAGGGGTCCTCTGAGTTGCTAAAGGTGATATGAATATGTAATAAAGTTAAAGCCAAGAGCACAGAGCTCCAGACTGAGGCCACCAATGAACAATTCATGATCCTGGTTTTTCAGAGGAAAAACCAACCAAGGATGAAAATCAATCATAGAAAACCCAAACTAGATCCTGGGCCATGTGTCTCATCTATCCATTCTAGAACCTCTTGGTTTACGATGTCATCTTCCGATGTCATTCATTGACATTGATAGTGTAGATAACGTCATTTAAAACATTTGGAGCAAATCGATGTAAAAAATCTAGAATGCCTGGAGGGGCTGTTTGAAAGAGGTGATTGTGGTGTGAATGTGGTGAAGGCATTATGTAACACTGAGTGTGTCTGAAATGCTGAGTATCAATACAGTACCAACCTGACAAGCTACAGATATACACCAGGAGGAACACGTATATTCCTCCCCTCCCTCCCCCCTGCCTACCCTATGCTGTCTCTCCACTCCCCCCTCTCTCTCTGTGTCCCTCCATCTCCTCCTCTCTCCTCCCAACATCCCCTCCCCCCTCTCCCTCTGTCCCTCCATCTCCTCCGACTCTCATTCTCTCTCCCCTCTCCTCCCCTCTCTCCCTCTCCTCCCCCCTCTACCTCCATCTCTCTCCTCCCCTTCTCCTTCCCCCTCTCTCTCTCCTCCACCATCCCACTCCTCTCCCTCCTCTGCCTCTCCTACTCTCCCTCCCCCATCAGACAACAGGTTTCCCATCAGCCATTGCTCCACGCCAGCTGTAGCGATGACTGGGCTTCCTGGTGGAAGGATGGGGGGGGGGTGGGGGGGGGGGCGATGCTACCTGAACCCATCCCCCGATATGGACCCGATATGGGAGATAGAATGGACCCTTCCATCCCCTGTCTCCTCATCATCGTTGTTTAGCTGTGGAAGAATCCAAGGCTGAATAGCTACGCTCCCGCAGGACCCACCCCCGCCCCCGCACACACGCACACATCCCAGATGAAGTCAGGTGACCAGATGTTGTATATCTCTCTGTCACACAGGCCGCCATATAACCACTGCTGCCCGATCCATGTTACAACCAGGCCACTACTACGTTATGTGTTAGCTAGTGGGGATGGAGGCGGTAGTAGAAAAGCTAGCGTCTCATAAAAGCCTTCCATTAGAAGAAGAACCAGGCAGAAATAACTGCGGAGATAACAAAGGAGCATCCGCCGGCATAAACAGCATCCATCGCTCCCATCCATAGTACAGCTCGGATCCATCCGCACTCCCGGTGTCTATCAACCCAAAATAGCACTGCATCTAATTTTTCCTTTTTTTTTTTTTTCAGTGAACCCACTGCAGCTGCTGCATTTCAACTGAACTCTTTATCACATACACACACATAAACACGCGCGCGCACGCACGCGCACACACGCGCGCGCACATACACACACAAACGGCCCATCTGAACGCCACTATTGATTGATTCTCGCATCGCACCATCAAGACGCCTTTTGTGAAGCGGAAGAGATGCATGAAATACAGTGGCGGTGTGATGCGGAGATGGGGGGTGGGAGTAGTGGTGGGGGGCGGCATACTCAGACATGGGATGCGGTGAGGGCATAGCGGTCCCCCCCCCCCCCCCCCCCCCTTCCCAGGTGTATCACGGCCGCTGGTAGCACCGCTGCCTGTAGCATCATAGCAGAATACAAAGTAGATGAAGGAAAACGGCTGCCCTCTACGTGCAGAGCGCTCCCCGAGTCCCCCCTCCCTCCCTGTCTTCCTCCCTCCCCAGCCCTCTCCTCCACATCTCCAACTGCCATTCACACAGAAAGCGAATTACCTGAAATATGTCTTGACATTCTCTTGCTCAGCGTCTTTGCCTTGGGGCCCGGTGTGCTGGTAGCTTCATCGTCAACTGTACAGTCCTAGTGTCAGTTTACAGGCACGACTGCCATTCTCTTGGCAGACCAGTTCCTGACCCTAAAAAGCAGGCTCGTTCGGCAGGCTGGATGCTTCACTGACTGCTCTCTGTTCCCTAGCCCATGATGTCATCCGCCCTGCCCTGCCTATTGGCTGAGACGATGAATATTAATGAAGGCAGCACCGTCTGGGGGGAGGAGACATGCGCAGAGGCAGGAGTTGGTTTTCTGTTTGAGGAGCAAATCTGCCGGTTGACTGGCGAGGAAGGAAGCTCTAACAAGTATTTGTTATAAAAAAAAATATGTGGTCGTTATTATATCATCATAATAATAATAAATAACAATACAAAATAATTGTTGTTTTGTATTATTGGACACGGGTGTCCACGAATAGTCTATTGGAAAAGCATTGCCTCGGTCCTACAATATTCAAAACAGTATAATATATAATATAATAGTACTGTTGGTTATATTGTATGTAGGCCTACTTATTGATCGAGATCAATAAGTTAACACACGGTTATTAGAGAAAAGTATCTTAATCACATTTGGTTATCAGTACCAAACCCGTCAAAATACAGTTCACAAAATACAGTTCTTCGACAAGCGGAGACGAGAAACCAAACCCGCATTTCATTTGCCCTAATTTGCCTATGATGTCATCTTTTCCTCTGTGTCACCTGTGATTGGCTGAAAG